>NNCF01125946.1:52798-132529 GCA_002313205.1 Laupala kohalensis
TATATATATATATATATATATATATATATATATATATATATATATATATATATAATCTCTTAAATGATTGAGGATTGAATAAAGATGATGCTGACATGCTATCCAAGTTTATAACATCATAAGACATTTTCGGCTGCGTTACGTCCATCATCAGGACTGGCTCTTTTGCTGAAAGGAGGCGCTGATGTGGATTGGTTTATAATACAAAAAACGAATTTAAATTATCAAGTAGAATTCACAAACATATAAGAAAAATACATTCATAAAAGATCAGGTTTTGCTACAGTTGTTTCAATTCTTTCATTTAATACAATTTAATAATTTTTCAATATTTTTACGTGAAGCGTATTGTCCTGTTTTATCAAGAAGAGACCAAGACAAAAAAGGTTTTCATACACTATTGTTTGAGGAAGTACAAAATAAATAAAATTTCCTGATGATTGTGTAGGACTCCATCAATCATGTTTCAGATGATGTAGGTTACTCATCTGAAACATTATGAATTCAATATGTTTTATTGCATTTTTCTACTGGAATATTTGTAAAACGAAGGATAAATCGTATCATAACTTAAAAATATCTCGTGCGAAGCTAGTTTCATGCAAAACTTATCTTTGAAAAAAATGTGGAGTGTAGTCCAGTCAACTTGTAAACCATTTATGATTTACTACAATATATCATAGCACTAAACACACTTTGCAATAAATATAGAACAAAACTGAAAAGTTCTTCCAGAAAAGAAATCACTATGTATTATAATTTTCAAGTACGATGATTTATTCAAAATGTCTACCGGTTACAACTACACAACTACACATTATGCACTTTCAAACATTATAACTGCACATTCAAGTACAGATTGCAAGAATTATCTCCCACTTTAAACCATTTGCAATTGCCATCTTGGATTATCTTAAAAATGCGCTATATATCGAAAGCGGTGCGACGTACAGAAATGCATTTCAGCAATCTGTACGCAGAATTAAATGAACGATCAAAGTGCTTATAATTATATTTTCAAAGATTTTAATGTTATGAAACCGGAAATGGAGCGCCATGGGTGAATTAAGTCAGTGTGAAGTGTCCTGAAATAGACCTCCATTCACGGTGCATTTAAAGTCAAATCTAAGATTTGGTTTTGATACATCAATTTGTATGTGAGTAAAAGGGGGAACAAAATTCGTAACATATCTACACACATACGATATTGGACATCATCGCCAAAATTTCATAACAGACTCTCCTGGAGCCGATTTGTTAGGATCCGAAAATATCTCCAAAAAGTTTTTTCAACTGATTACATTACTTCTCTTATTGGAAAGTGAAAAAATTACTAGATGCATTGCAACTGATAGGAGGTTACAATGCAATTAGAAACGTGATACCATGCATGGTATCCGCATAGAAGTAACGAGCTCTTTATAATCCCACCAAGTTAGAACATACTTCATTACCCCATGATGTTTCATCTGCAGTAATATGGCACTCTCTGAAAAAACGATAGATATCCAAAAGGCTCTGTGTAGCCTCATCATTATTCTTCCCAGCAACATCCCATGAGAACTGACTGAACGCGGTAGTTATTCGCTCCTTGAACACGGAGAGGATGTGAGCGTAGCGTCACGGTCGGTACCATGCGAATGGTGTTGACACGCAGAAATCCCAGTGAGACAAATACGGTTGTTGGTTAGTTCATTAAAATATCACCTTTAAAATTATTGAAAAGACGTATACCATTGTTTATTGAAATTTTTTTACGTATTGAGAAAGAAAGAGCACATACATTTAAAATTTGCAATACCATTACTACAAGTCTCCTATTTTCTGTACAGGTTTACTAGCTGAATGAACCCTATGTTGCCTGGAAAAATAAATTGGGTGGAAAATATTTGTTTTTATGGTATACATTTATGTCCTTTTATTTCATTGTTTGAGTTTATACAATATTTTTAGTTGGAGGTTATAATTTTGAAATTAAAAAACATTTTCCATTACGGGTATTTCGGAAAATTTTTGGGTAAAAATGACTTTACAAAGTCGGAATTTTTTGCATTTGAAACATCTCGTCGACTATTGAGAAATAGACCAGTATTAGAGTAGGTTAAAATATCCAGTTCATTGAAATATATCCAAAACTCACTCACAAAGGATGGAATGCTCAACCAAATGTTTTCTATACGTAGTACAAGAGACTTGCAATTTTTAAATCGATTCCTTGCATCTATATTGACACAAAACGTTTTCCAAATTTTTGAAAATTGAAGAAATGAATCTCATCCGGGCATTTTGGAAAAATTCAGGCCAAGAAATTGTTTTATAAAGTCGCCTTTTCTTGAATGTGATACATCTTTTCCACTACTAAGAAATATATTAATATTGGATTTCCAAAACATTTTCCGTTTCAAATCAAAACCTACCTACCATAGTTTCAATACTGAATCAAAAGTTTTCCATACTTACAAAATATTTACAGATATTTGTAATCAAATCCTTTCATCCAAATATATACGTCAAATTTTTCATTTTTTAAAAAATCTGGTTTTTGGAAATACCCATGTCAAAAAATTGTTTTATAAATCCGCCCTTTATGAATTCGAAGCTTTTCGGTCATTGAGGACCATAACCCCATTGTGAGTTCCAAATAGATTCAGAACATTTCTCTATCATTATAAGTGTAATGACTCATACGCCATGATCCTATGTAGATGGTTTCATTTAAATCCATATGTAATTGAATTTATTTCGGGTGATGGGAAGTTCAATGATTTATTGAACAAACGAGGACTAATAATAATGTATAATGTATGTTTGAAGAATAACGTGCAACACGAGAAAATCAGATGTGAGACAGTGTTGTATACGGAGGGGGAACGAGCAAGATACGTACAATTATTGTAAACAAAAGGAGATTTTGAACTAAGGGATACGAATAAGAAAATTACAACAAAAGAGACATTCATTGTATATAGAGATTTCGTCACCCAGCTAGTACATATAAGAGATACATTTAAAAAGGAACAATAAGTTGAACAAAGAGGAATAAGTTGAGAGACAGAATTATGAGACAGACATAGTGAAGTAACTCAAACGACGAAGGACAAGACAAAGAGGACAGAAGATTTGCATCCGCTTCCCGTGGCAGGGATAGGAACACTGGTATAAACAATGATTATGAGACGCTATGAGGGGTAAAATAGACAAAGGCGAAAACAAAAATATGTAAGAGCGTTGTAATGACACTGTTCTTATACGAGGTGGTCATTATAACCATGATCAAATAAAATAAATGAAATAAGTAAATAAATAAATGAAATAAGTAAATATATAAATGAAATGATCTTCTGTTATAATCATGTTTTACCATTCTTCTTATGTATATGTAACCTTTGAAGAAGGGTGAGTATTCGTTTAGAAAATAAGTAGTGTTTGTAATTGACTCCTAATATTGTGTAATTTATCACTTCACTAATTGAGTCCCTACGTCTTTACTCATGTGAATTTTGAAATGCGTCTAAAATTTAATTCTTTCTCACATTCTCATTTGTAAAATCCTTCAAAGAGGACATTTTCAGTTTTTTCACACTGTTCCCAACCCCACCTTTTGGGGTGTCGTTTCCCTCATATGGTCTGAAGGGTACAAAATGTCATTGGAAATACGATTATTCATCTCAGTACACAAGTACCATGGACTTGACCCTAATATCAGTCTTTTCCGTAATTTTTATGTCTCGTCCTACTCATCCCCTGTACGAAGGATAACGTGCCCCTCTGTATCTCAACTTAACAGCATTGGTTAGTTTAAACATCTCATCAACCCTCAAACTATGTACCCGATACAATTTCCAATTTTTAGAATTCAAATTTGTTTTCAATAATTTTTATCCTAAAACCTATTTTATTCCCACCCCCAAGGGGTGCTAGTGGTGTCTTTAATTCATGAGGAATGAAATTTAGACTAACACAATATCAACTTACCGTCGCCGAAAATGTGGACTCGTCATTGGTATCAAATTTTTTCATGGCATCCACTTCCGTAGGTGTTGGGGTTCATACGGTTTGATTGTCGTTTAAGTCTACCTAAACATCTTCGGGAATGTCACTACTAATTTCAGGGACCCCGAAAACTATGATCTCAATACTGTGATCCCCTTCCCAAAGCGAGTGTATTCCCCCATTGGAGAACACCTTGAATTTATACGTCTTCGGAAGAGTGTAACTCTGCTCATCTGCGTCTAAAAATGATGTATTCAACACTAATATTGGTCGTTTTTTATTATTTTTAACTGTCCCCCACCCCTACTCTAGGAATGCTAGGGGTATATTATCTGCAATATGAACTAATAGTCAACTTACAAAGCATGGGTGGCGCCTTTATTTATCTCAACGACACCAAAAATTATGATTTCGAAATGATTATCGGATTTTTCCATCATTTTTACGTGCCACCCTCTTCCCACCTCCTCCCCAATGATGCCAGGAATCTTAATTCCGCAGTACTTGTCAGATAGTCAGTAATCTGTGTTTCAAGGTTTGTTAAAATTGGTCATGGCTCTTCAAAGTTGTGGTGAGATATAAACATACAACATAGAAGGAAAAATGGTATGATCAGGAATGTGAGAATGTAATGATGGAAAGAAACGAAGCACATAAATGGAGAGTGCAATGATTAACACGAGCTACGAAAGAAGAATATCAGAAAGGAAGGAAGCAAAAAAGTTGTATAGACAAAAGCAAAGACCTTGGCACAAAAGTAGAAATACAAGAATTTCAGGCAAATTATAATAAAAAGTCAAACTGCAAATTTTATGAAGATCTACAAAAGTTAAGAATATGATTCCAACCAAGAACGATATTCTTCAAAGACAAACAAGGGAATTTTATAGGTGCGAGGTTGAAATTCAAGAAAGATGGAACGAGCACTTTCGAGAGCTATTGAATAACAATGAGAGGAATGATCTAGATGAGCTACCTTATACTAAAGGAAGAAGTGAAGACAAATCCCCCAAGCTTCATAGAGATTAAGAATTGTATAAGATTAATGAAAAACAGTAAAGCACCAGAGAAAATGGAATAAGTAAAGAATTAATACAATTCTTAGGAGAAAATATGTTGAAAGAAATTCACCATCTATTGGAGGACATATGGAGACATGAGGCAATCCAGAAAGAACGGAAAATGGCTTCAATTTTTCCTGTGTACAAGAAAGGGGACAAAACGTGCTTAGTAATTATAGAGAAATAGCACTATTGGATGCGTTATATAAAATATTCTCATCAATATTATCACAAAGCTTAGAGAAGAATACTGAGAAGATTCTTGGTGAGCTTTTTTTGTCGGCCTTTACGGCTCATGTTGAAATCAAAGGTCATTGGAGCCCGACAAACTTGTACAGGTAGGGAAAATGCAGTTACGCACTAGGGAGAGCCAACGTGAGTCTCCCCGCGTGTGGGACTCGCCGAATGACTCAACCATACCCACTAAAAACGAACACAATACACGCAAATTTAAATCACTTATAACAATTTCTAAAACTATTTTCTTGCATGATTGTGTTGTCTTATGGCTCATAATTTACTTTTATGTGTACTCAACTTTGGCACGGTTGAGTACATTAATTCTGTAACCCCATCCTGACCCGGGTTTTTCTCCGGTTTTCCTTCGGGTAGAGGCGGATTTCTTATACAGGTTATCTAGGCTTTGTGTATGGGCGTGTTTATTGTAACAAGAAATTGTGAATTTAGTGTTATTTCAATACTTATGATTTTTAAACGCTATACTCAGAATAATCTATAGTTCAATAATAATTTGTAGATGTAAATTTTTTGCGCTAAATTTCAAACATCTTAATTTATGGATGAAATTTTGATATGGTACATAACGAATTTATTTACTGAGTAAATTATATTTAGAGAACAAAAAATTGTACATAACGATGTTGGCAATATTAAAAAAATAATTTCTTTCTTTCATTTTTTCCAGTGTTTCCGGTTATTTTTTCCAGAGTACTAAGGGGTATTCTGTCCGAAATTCCGCTGGGTGAAATAAATGTTGATTCAGCATAAGCGGGATTGAAAAATTTAATTAGTTGAGTTGCAATTTTCTTCGCGCTTGTCAACGATCTCGTAAAAAATATTATTAAAGATGTTGTGTTTTAAAGGGTCGAAAATAAGTGTAATAAACATACGTTGTCCATAATAATAGGGATTTATTGATAATATTAAATGAAACGTGTATAACTGGCGATTGTATTATGCAAGGTTGCCATTGACTTGCAATTTCCTTCAACGGCAACTTCCTTCACTCCCATCTGTGCTTTCATATCAAAATGAAATTTAGCTTCAAGGTAGATCCCAGTCCCAACCGTAAGAAATAAGTACGATAAAGTTTATTTTCAAATATTTTATCAGTTTTGCATGATGCGAGAGCAAACGAAGTTTTTTTAGAAGTTATGGTGAAATATTAACTCCTTTATTCAATCAGTGAAAAAAAAGTGGTTCAGAGGACTAATGTATGTATATTACCCACCAATAATACCATACAACCAACATCAATAAATACTAACATTAATGAAATTTATGCACAAATGGCAATTCAAGAAGTGAGATGTGTATAAAACCCCTAAAATCCACTTTATTTAAGTCACGGATGCTTAGAACTAAATGAATTTCATATCTCTTAGGTCAATTTGAATTTCATATCTCAATCAATATCATATCTCTTATCACTTCTGTTTTTCAGTAAAAAAATGTTTCTAACTTTGTTTCACCGTATTGATTCTCCGAGCAAAACCTGGAAAACTTGCCAGTTACGCACGTTTCTTCACCCTCCAACCAAATATCGTGGAGTCCCTCAGTGTTCCCGTTGCGTTGTTTGTGGTTCCCTTGCTCCGCTCTCTGATAGAATTAGACAGTGACATAACGTCTCCGGCAGGGGAACGCGGTGAACCGTGCCTGCTCTGCTGGCCAGAGATCGCAACTAATATCCCCTCCTACAGTGCGTTTCCTGCATACACATTGGTTAGTATGTTCCCATGTGTACTTCAAAACAAAAAGGAATAGAAAAAGCTGTCTAATGTTTCCGATGCGGAGCGTAAAGTCATTGAGAAAGCGGCTACAAGATGAAACACGATGAAAATGTTGACAACGGTATTAGTCTTCCCTTCACTTGTTTCTGCATTGACAATGTAATTGAAGAGTTTCAATCACTTACACGCCGTTCAACATGTGACGCTTTACAGTAGATCGGAGGAATGAATTTACAACAACGAATGCAACATAAATGGAATCATTCTGATATTTAGTTAAAGACAATTAAAATATCTTTTTTACATTTATGGATTGAGAAATGGTTTTGTAACTGGAAACTGTAAATAAAAGAATGAGATATAGAAATTGAAAGTCGGGTGAATCTTGACGTACTCATTTAGAAATAAGTTTAACTTAAGTACTTTATTCCTCTATTCTTTTTCCCATATCCCTCATTAAATATATTTTTGAAAA
The DNA here is from genome assembly GCA_002313205.1 of Laupala kohalensis. Taxonomy (NCBI): domain Eukaryota; kingdom Metazoa; phylum Arthropoda; class Insecta; order Orthoptera; family Trigonidiidae; genus Laupala; species Laupala kohalensis. The sequence goes on from NNCF01125946.1 coordinate 60,298, forward strand.
TATATTCTTAATATAATATTGGTAATAGTTCTACATTGATAAATAGTTCTTTACCATGACGAATAACAAAAGATTAAATTATTTTTGAAAATGTTTTATCATCACGTGACAGGTCTATGCGGACCTGATTTGGATAATGTCTGTAGGTAATTGAGTTCATGGAATAACAAATATTCATTTATAACTAAGGTTTTGAACTCACAACCTTTATTGTATTCGAACATTCTCACACCTACATGGAGTTTTCTGAATAACATTTAAGTCGATTGAATAATTAAATGACAGGGAGAAATTCTTACATAACGTGGTGTGATTTTCTCTTACCACGTTGCACTCGAATGACTGCGTCAGTTAGTTTCACAGTAGCCATCGTATTGATCATACTTGAGCGAGTGATATTGAAATATTCAGAAGTGATCGACGTGGTCCACCGCTTTCTCTTTTCGTTCTCGCGAGGACGCTGATAAGGCTTGCGGCAACGCTGACACCCGTCACGCTCAAGTTGCCTTCCGCTCACGGCGATGCACAAGTACTAAAGCTACGTAAGCTTCCTGGAAATTACTTCGGGGAGCACTTTCAACCTTTCCGGAAGAGAATTCATTTATAAGTTTGCTTATACAAAGTTCAAAATTTATTCCCTCTTATTTAAGTGGCACTTTAAAATGTTTGGTTTTTAGAAAGTTTTGTTTTCGTTGCCCTTTAAAGCAAGATACTATGAGGTAATTTTCGGACGGAGATAAAAACAGATTTACATTTCTTGTCCTACAATAATGTCAATAATAGCGTCTATTAATGCCATCAAAACTAATGTGTTTAGAGTATCAAGTTAAAGACTGTATCTAACTAAGAATTCCTTGTCGGAAAAGCAATGGAAAATATATCTTAAGCCTCAATTAACTTATTCGATAATTGTAATAGAAATGTCAATGTATTAATTTAATCCACAATTAAATAAGTTTTATTATTATATTACACTGTGGCCCAGCTGACGAGAGCACCGCTTTACCTAGTTAAAACAGTGAAAAGACATGGTTCAAATAAAATATTTCCCCGTAATCAATATTTTGGTATGTTTAAAAATCTTCCTGAAAGGTCATTAAAAATGCTCACATCTCTGAAACGTAAAAAACTTTCTCCTCTTTTTAAAAATTAACAAAGTCATAGTACTGTATAAATATCAGCTTGTCTTTGAGCATTTACCTACGGTTATTAATAAAGGTACTATTTTAAATCGTTCTCTGAGAGGAAAGTATTTTACGCGATCAATGTTTAGCCTGCCATAACGATTAGAGAGAGTATTGTTAAACCGATTCTAAAACAGTTAACCGAGAAATGATTTTGAATGTAGTTGGCAACACAAGAGAATATAAAATATATTTGAAATAGTAAATAGAAATTAACTGATGCACAAGAGAATTCCTATACCATCATAACTCGGCTGAATTAAATGGAACGTATTTCTTGTAGACTATAATGAATTCAGGTATAATGTTTAAAAGTGCATAAATGGGTATGACTTTCTTGAATAGAAGCATGAGAGTAGTACAATTTTTTACATCTATCATTATTATCTTACAATATTATAAAATTTAACTATTTTTCCTTTGTACTTCTCCGAAGTAGGTAAAATATCGAAACCAGTGTCTCAAAATCAATGTTCACCAAAAACATCCACCTACGTACCGCACGTATTCTATGTTTACTTATGAAACTAACACTAATTAAGTAATGAGTATCATCAACACATTAAATATAAATATTTCAGTAGGGTAAAACGACATTCCTGAATTTATAGAAAAAGCTTAAGTGAACCATTACAAAAGAATGAAAATGAACGGGATGTTGGAAATTATCGACCCATGCCCCTATTGCCTACTTTCTCAACAATCTTGGAAACACTTTTCTAGAAGCGACCTTAGACTTTTACCGCATAATAAAGTTCTCTCAAACCATCAGCATTGTTTCACGAAATTCCTTTCAACTAACGTCACCATATTTTCCTTTTTAAGTGATGCAACCATATCTCTTGACCGTAGAGATAATGCTCAAGGATATTTTCCTGATTCCCACCAAAGAAGCACTGTCCGTACGGTTGGTGAGGGTTTGCGTGTGACAACGAAACTGAGAGATGTGCCGACGGTAGTTTAACTATCAGTAGGGTCTCCCAAACCGGTACAAGTCTCTGTCGAGATACCAGACAAAGTGTATTCCATAACACCCTTTTTTCTCCAACCTTTCCCACTTTCCTATCACCTGTTACCTTGTTGGTGAGGGAGGAATCGCCAAAGGATATGTGAAGGAAATTCCAGACAAAACCAGCAGCGGGTTCACAAACTGTGACAGGGCAGCGGAAGTGTAATGGGGTCAGATTGGAGTGGTGTACCAATTCGTCTTAAACCCCAGACGCAAGAGAAGAATCAAGGATAATGATATGAGAATCGCCACGTGGAATGTGAGTATTTTATAATCGGAAGCAAATAAAAATCGACATGGCACTCTGAAGAAATACTAAGTACCTGTAACAGCTGTGCAAGAAATACGATGGGTCGTCGAGGAAATACAACATCTCAACGATTACATATTGATCCATAGTGGACATAAAGAGAATATACTGGGAACAGGGTTTATGGTGAAGAAGAAAAGGAAGTCCGCAATAAAACGATATGTAAAAGGATGTGTGTATTGAGATTGAAAAAAAAAGAATATTTCTTGCATAAGTATCCATGCCCCTACCAAAGAAGCAGATGCAAAATTTAAGGAAAACAATCGGTAAGCATAGCCCTGACCAAACATGCAATGACAATGGCAAGAGAGCAATGATGTTTCCACAGGGGACGCGCTGAGTGCGTATCATCTATTTCATCAAGGAATGTCATAAAGGAACAAGGATTTCACATTAATGTGTTCACGTAATGATAAGCAGGAGGTATGCAACAAACGTTATAGATGTGAGACGGATCGAGATTCATGTCGTGAAAGTGGCCATTTTCTGGTAAAAGCGCGGATGAGACAAAGAATTGAGTTGAAGAAGGGAAAGACAAGTAACAGAATTGGGGTATGATGCAGAACAACTTAGAAAAGGAAGATAAAGAAGGATTTAGAGCAAATGTAAAGGAAAAATGGGACCAAATGAATATGAATGGAAAAATTCGAAGAAAAATGGAAATGCATTACAGGAGTGTTGCAGGAAGCAGCTAGAGAGGTCTGCGGTAGATGAGAAGGCAAGAAAAAGGAAAATTGGTATGATTAAGAATATGAGAAAGTAATAAAGGAAAGAAATAAAGCACATAAACGGGGAGTATAACTATTAACCCGAGCTACGGAATAGAAGCAAATATCAGAAAAGAAGCAAAGAAGGTGTGTAGACAGAAGAAAAGGGTTTGACACAAAATGAAAATACGAGAATTACAGGAAAACTATCATAAAATGCTAAGCCGAATATTTTACGAAGATTATCAAGAGTTAAGAATAGGATAATAAGTTAGGATAATAGGATAATAGTTAAGACTAAGTACTATATTCTTCAAAGACAAACAATTTGATAGGTGGTGAGGATGAAATACATAACGAGCAGTAGTAATTAAAGAGGAATAGCACTATTGGATGCGTTATGTAAAGTCCTCTCATCGATATTATCACAAAGATTAGAGAAGTATACTGAGAATATTCTTGGTGAGCATCAGAGTGGTTTTAGAAAGGCAAGATCTACGTTGCATCAAGTGTTTACGCTTAAACAGCCGTACGAATAAAGAAGTAAATTTTACTTTGAGAGTAAGCAAAGAGTAGTGAAAACGGCTACTAATAAACACGGAATAACTCATGCACGAAGTAACTGGGAAGTAGTTACCATGACATCCGCTGAATCATGCAGACCCCAGGTTTAAGGAAGTTCAACAGGAAATAATATTATGAAAATGGTATTAAATTGAAATTAATTAATTCCAATTAGAATATTTTGATCTTATGATTGTTTGAAAAGAAATATATAAATATTAAAAAACGTCAAATTCTCAATATCAATCCTTCTTTGTAAGTTACCGTGGACGTATGTTTCATTGTTTCGCAATCGTTACATTGTGGTTCCTATGTAACGAATTCAAACAAATGTGCCTCAAAAACATGTATACGTGCGACAATGTCAGATCTAAGAGTTGGCGTTTGAGACCATTGAATTTTGAATTTTTTCGACCTAAATTTATCAATACTTCATTTAATAACCCACCTGAGTCCGTTTTTTCGACAGTCATTGTTAATTCAAATCTTTTCTTATTACTTTATTTAATTTTACTCAGTTCTCACAGTTAATAACAGTGTTAATTATTTCTCTATGATCAAAAATATTCGGAAGGTCATCATATCTTCATTAATTGAATCGAAAAACTGAAAAATTGGTTTTGCGATTACTCGCTCCAAAACCAATTAATCTTTCTGAAAATTCGTCACAATAGATGATCAAAATGAATTTGTGTGCCGCATTTCACAGAATTCTCATTGTTAATTCTTTTACAGNTCACAATAGATGATCAAAATGAATTTGTGTGCCGCATTTCACAGAATTCTCATTGTTAATTCTTTTACAGATAGAACCTCCTTAAGCTCAAAGTAAGGTCTAAGCAGTAGTCAGTAAGCCGTAGTAAACAGGAAAATAACAACGTAACCTCAAATTGTCGAGTGGTTTCGGACTTCATATTTCATTGGTTCTAGTATTGAAATGATGAATCTTCAATTCCATGCATGTAGATCGTGTTTCTTAAGATCCAAGAGTGATGGTGTTGAAAATGATTGTTCCTAGTGATTTCCTATTTTGTCGAATAAGAGGTTTAATAGTGGTGTACGTACAATCATGTGAAAAAATCTTAATTTTACTTTATTGTTCTACGATATTCGAATTCTGACATTTCAATTCGAGTTCTACGTATTCGAATTTAGAATGAGGTTCCGTATAATAACCTGTAAGTCAGATAATTAAAAATCAAATAATCTATATAATTTCAATCTCATTTGATAACGTCATGCTTTCGTATACTCTTGAGATATCTAATAATAAGTTGCCAATAGAGATATCTAATAATATTTACGCCAAACAATGACAATCTTCATTTTTTCTTTATTATGCATAATGCATTCCTCCAGATAATTCACACTACTATATGAAAATTAATGTATAAAACATGAAATATGTACACGTTAAATAAATAATTAAAAACTTACATGTTATGGACGAATAATATTTATATTTTTTGTTTATAGCTCACTTATTCGTCCATAAAAGGTCGTAAGTTTTTAATTATTTATTTATACTTTCTTAGAATATTGCATTTCTCGACCAAAAAGGCTTACTTCGCGAGAAAACTTACAAGTTGCGAGGTTGCCAAGCGTTTATCCGCAATATTCGACCATTACTCCGAGACTAGTTGCGACGTTAAAACCCATTATTAGTAAAATTTTATTCATTGTTTACATCACTGTTACGCTAGAAGTGACTACAGAACGGACGACACATTGAAAACAAATTCTTGACACGCGCACACGAATATATGTCAATTGGATTTTAGTATCAGATATTGGATTTTAGATATTTGATTTAGCAATATTAAAGTAAAAAAGTGAGACTATATCTCATTGAGTTCCTGAGATATGACGAAAATGGTATTTTACGCTGTGAGCCCATACGGCAAATATATGAAATCTTCGTACCCCTCTAAAACTTTACACAAAATTGTTGGTATTCTGTTAATATTATAACATGTACCGAACTACTTTTATTCTTATCTTAGGAGTATACAGAAATTTTAAATCCGACTCTGCCTTAGGGTCCCTGATTGGATTTTTTTTAAATGTCCATTGCTTGCTTCCGGAGAGGAAATTAGTTGATTGGCCTCCATGTGCTCATCCGCCGAATGTATCTCGCGTTTCAGGCAATACATTTATTTATAATTATGACAAATTAAAATATAGAAAAACACAAAGATCTTTTGGTAGAAATTTTTTCTCCCTTGATGATTCTTTTTTATTTATTTCCTGCCATTTTTACCGCATTATAAATGGTGTCATTATGCTGCACACAATATCTAACTACTTCACTTCAGCTACCCCAGACTGCAATACTCTTCTATTTCTAGGGTACCCGCCTAACCTTTCAATGTATTTCATATTTCTTCCCTCTATAGTCACTATCAAAAGACCTTTAACTAGTCCTTCTTTGATAGTGTTTCCCATTAATGCTTCCTCTTCCATCTCAAAATGATTTTGCTTGAGATATTCTGGAAGGAGAGATCATAGGCTGCCAGGTAACGTAACGAACCGAATTTGATCTGGAATAGGTACGCTGGGAAATTCATCTGCTTCGGATCGAACCCTCGCTCTCCCACTCATCTGAACGGTGGGAGTGAAAGCACTTCCATTGAAAAATATTGTTTTGCTTGCTAATTTTCTATTTGATAAACCCACAAAAAAGTTGCGGTCAAAGTAGTCACATTTTAACAAACATAAAAATTCAACTTCATAAAAGTTACAAAAATGTCTGCTATTTTTCTTCTCAATTTTTATCTCACCCTTGTACTTGAAAACTGTCTATTGCCTATGTTAACCAACCTGCACAGCACACGGACAATTCAGAAACACTAATATTAATATACGTCTGAAATAATAATGTACTCGCAGTATGGACACAGAGTTTTCTGTTTAGTTTCGTTGAAGTTAAGGCCATGACGAAAGTAATTTCAGGTCAATGTGTAGAGAGGTTCACATAGTTTCAACTCACATTCCACTCAATCCATTTCCAACATCGCGGTCCACAAACATAACGATGATGAAATACAGTTGTTCGTTTTTATTGTGGTCATTTGATCCCGTTGGGATTTGTCGAGAAGACCGCAGGAATGAGAATGCGTGAACGAGAAACGTGCGGAGCAAGCGAGAAATTTCTCCAGAGTATCGAGCCGATGTGTTTCGACAGTTTGACAAGATAGTCGTTCTATGAAATAGCGATGAAAGAGGTTTGCACCCACCTCTAAGATAAATTCATGAAGAAAAATTTGGCGTACCGAAATATCTATATATTGAAGGTCCTGATGAAATTTTCTGTAAACTTATTTAATTGTTCCATGAAACTATGTTTTACCAATTATAATGTTCTTTGTTTATCGGGAAACGCTCAAGACTCGACTAATACAATTTTCAAAGAACGTAAATAGTTTACAAAGCATAAAGAACTTTCAGAATGTCATTATTGGTATTTCGATGACCGGCAACGATATTATTCTTAACACTAAAAAGTATTTTTTTAAATTGGAATTGCAAACATCTCTGATTAAGATATTTTGATATACTATATTGTGTATTTTAGTCCTGGGACACAATACTGTATGAATTTGTCGTACAAGATACCATCATAACATTAAAAGAAATGACAATGCATAATAAATATAATGAAGAAATATGATAAGGATATATTATACAACATTCTCTACGCGATACATTCGCTTTTAAGACATAAAAGACAAAGTATTTCCATGCGCTACGTATCGTTTCGCGATGGGAGTAGAAGAGCTTATCTCAATTAATTCTCGTATTTAAATATAAAGGACACTCAAAGTTTAACTCATTTCTGACCTCTTCAGCGAAACTGTTCATAAACGAATGTACAATAATGTGTACCACGGTCCTTTTAAATTGGATCAACGTTGGTACAAACATTATAAGACATCTTCTGCATGTGTTTTCCAAAATGAATACTTCTCACTCGGAGAATTTGACTACACATTTCATTATACACCTTAAATAACTAAAGAAAACGGCGAAAAAATATGTCATTCGAATAGCATAATTATATTAAGATATTATTGGACTTAAAAAATGAGACACGAAGCACTCATATTCTTGTTATATTCGTGAAGACCTCGTTTGACATATGTGATGGTTCCTGCAGCTCTAAATAGAAAAGTAATTCGAAATATAAAGAGCTTATGCGAGATTGTATCACTTGATTGTGTCACTTCATGGTAGTTTATTGCTCTTAAATTAAATTTACTGGGAGAAAGAGGAAATATGAATACCTTTGAACAGAATATTTTCATTCCTGGCGCGATAATAAAATGTTTTCAAATTATGATAAGCGAGGATTATAACCTAGCACTTGGTAAACGTTCTAAAACGAGGCTTAGAGCCGTCGAAGGAAGTTGGTCCACGTCTTGATGGTGGGATACAGAGAAGACTCCGAAATATTTTTTTTCATTTCTCCTATTCTCCTAGTTTCTCACTTCTATCTTCTCTACTGGCCTTCTCTGTGTGCTGAACACTCACCCATGTGTTTTCCGCGCATGGCGACCCGTGTCAGAGGGAATGGGTTGAGGGGTCCATGCAAACCAAGGGGGATTTGTTTGTATGTGACTTCCAATACGTTTGCTTTGACCTCGGCCTCTTCTAACCCACCCCCGACCAATCGACTTGGACTAGGTCACTGACTGAACAACAGGGTAAGAAGGGGCGCACAGAGGTGTCCTTCCCGCTGGCCAGCGGCGTTCATGCATACCTCATGCTTCAAGAACCCTGCGTNTTCCCGCTGGCCAGCGGCGTTCATGCATACCTCATGCTTCAAGAACCCTGCGTGTCCCCGTTATATCCCCGTGTCAACCCGTGAAACTCCAGTTCCATTGTTTGTTTTTTTGTGTGGGGCTTTACGGCTCACGTCGACATCAAAGGTCATTGGAGTCCGAAAAACTTGTAAAGGTAGGGAAAATGCAGTTACGCACTAGGGAGAGCTAACATGACTCTTCCCGCGTGTGGGACTCGCCGAATGACTCAACCATACCCACTAAAAGCCCTCCTGATTTACAACATACCAAATCATATCTCAAAACCAAATATCAAAACATCAAATGAGGGGGGACAAAAATGAGGGGGGACATAACATGAGGGGGGACAAAGAATAAGGGGAGACAAAAATGAGGGGTAGGACAAAAAATGAGAGGGATGAAAAAAAGAGGAAAATGAAAGATACCCTAGCCCTAATAGCGTCGGGATCGAAAAGAACAAGAGATGACCAAGGAAGGTCAGAAAAGAGAAAGAAAGGAGCCTGGCACAAGTAAGTGGAAGCAATGCCAGACTCAGCTCGGGGCACCGTGTTTACCTAACACGTACTTTCTAGATGTAAGTCCCCTGGGGGGAGTTCCATTGTTGAACCTCATGGTGGGTGTCCTCTTGTTGGACTCCGTGGTGGATGGGGAACACGAGGATGAAATTAAGTCCATTCGCATGGCAACAACCCCCCCCCCAACATACCCTCTTACTCTAGGATTAGTAGGAGATACTATTCATGTCAGTTAATTTTTAAAAGAGTCTTTTGATGAAGTGTTTGCAAGAAGGCAAAAATCTTAAGTCTGTGAGTGCCTGGAATCTTGCTAAGGCGATTGATGAGAAAGTTGGCAAGATGCAGTCTGTCGTGCGCCAGAGGAATGGTGACATTCTGTTGGGGGCACGTACAGATAAGCAGATAGACATCATTTTGGTATTAAAGGAAATTGTTGGTCAAAAACCAAGACATCATTACACCCCAGTCTGAACATGTGCAAAAGAAGTCGTCAGCCACGAAGAGTCTGATGACCTGATGAAGACCACTGATATGCACATGAGCCTGATGAAGACCTGAAGGTTTTCTTTGAGGCCGAAGGTGTTGTAAATATTCATATAATTAGGAGGAAGGTGCAGGGAAAGTTCGTCCCCACCTCCACACTGGTCCTAACATTCGATCGTCCCTCTCTTCCAGACAGCATCTCTTACTGTTTTTATACCTTGCATGTCTGTCAGAATGTGCCGAACCCTCTGCGGTACTTTAAGTGCCACACGTTAGGTCACATATTCAATCGATGCAAATCGTCCAGCAATGTTTGCGTGACATGCGGTCAGCCATCACACGAGTCATCACCTTGCTTGTCGGCCCTGTGCTGTGTGAATTGTAAGGAGAGTCATCCCCCCAATTCAAACGCATGCACGAAGTATCTGATGGAGAAAGAAACCCAAAGGATTCGAGTTACGGATGGAGTCTCTTTCCCTGAGGCTAGGCACCGCTAAACAACCAGTGAGTATCGTTAAAACCTATGCATCAGCGTCACACACTTTAAAACCACATACAGCTTCCTTTGGCTCTCTCACCCCACCTTGGTCCTTCATGCAACCTACCATCGACGTTGGGCAGTCTCAACTTTCAAAGTAGGACACTCTTGCTGCTGTGTACCAGCAGCACGTCGGAGAACTGAAAACTTTCTATTTGGATCATATGTTCATATACACTGATGGCTCAACCGTTGGTGCCACTTTCCACTGTTATAGTGCCACCCGTTCTTTTCACCTCCATTCCTTTTGCAGCGTGTACATTGCGGAGAAATATACAATCCTTGAGGTGCTGAAGTTCATTCAGCTATTTTCAATAAGGTGTTTGACTCTATTAGTGATCTGTAGTCAGTGTCTTCACAGTACACTTCTGACATCCGTACACTGACTATTCAGAATCTAATAATCCGTCTAGTAGTTCAAAATTTTGAAATACTCCTTTGTTGGGTTCCTGGACACGTGAGAATTATGGGTACCGAAGAAACTGATGAGGCAGCGAGGCGGGGAATACAGAAGGCAGTCCTTGACATTTCAACCGTTCCTACGTCAGATTCAAAGATTGACATAAGATCGTCTATTCTTGAATCATGGCAAGCCGAATGGCAAAATTGCGCTTTCAAACTGAGGAAAGTAAATGACTCCGTTAAGATCTGGTCGTCTTTATCCCTTGCGAATAGAAATGAAGAAGTTATACGTCTTCGCATTGGCCACCGCTATCTTACCCATGGTCATCTCTTACGCGGTGAACCTCCCCATCTGTGAAACTTGCAACACAACACTTACCGTGGAACCCTTTATTTTGGTGTGTCTGAAATATAGTACCAGCCAACGGAGCCACAATCTACCCAACAGTTTGGATAAAATGAACCGATTTTGATACGCCTTTTTAGATTCCTGCAGGAATGTGACCTTTGGCAGAGTATCTGATCTCTATTTGTATGTCATTACTCAAATCCATAAAGGAATCGGGGCTCCTCCCACAAGTATTCGGAAAGGTTTGTATTTAAATCCTTCTATCATTTATTTTTCTTTAAATTTACATTTTTCATCTTATCTCTCAAAATTTCATTCTTTCTTTGTATTTTATAACGTTTTATGAAAGTGTTGTTTCTCCTTTCCTGTCTTTTAATGTTTGGACATATGGTATTTCAGGAGGGTTTTTAGTGGGTTTTGTCGAGTCATTCTGCGAGTCCCACACGCGTGGAGAGTCATGTTGGTTCTCCTTAGTGCGTAACAGCATTTTCCCCACCTGTACAAAAAAGTTAGTGCTCTAATGACCTCAATGTCGGCAAGTCGTAAAGCCCTAATAAAAATACTAGCCTTAAGAGTCGTTGTATTACCTCTTATTCAATGTAAGTGCTATATCTTTAATAAAAGGATACTTCACATGAAGATCATTGTACAGTTTTCAAACACTCTCCTCAAAATCCTCCTTTTAAATATTTACTTGTTTTGTACTACAGAATGTGTCATTAGTATGCATACTTCAACATCACTTATATGCTTTGTATAATACAGGGGTATCCAACATTCGGAAATCTGACCACTCGTCAGAAATTGATCTATGTACGGACCAACTCGTACCATACCCCCTATCTGTTGTAACCATTCCCCAGTGCCTTTACTATTACCATTTTGAAAGGAGATTAAGTAAAAGAGTTATGTGCTAGACTTGAAAAACGAAACAGGATTTTAATCCAAGAATTAGTTATGGGGGAAAGCAAGATTCCCTTGGATAATCAACATGAATAGACAATCTTCAAGAAGAAGAATATGTAAACGTTTTTTGGAAGACATTATTTATGATGACTATTAGTTAGTGTACAGTACAACTTAATTTCTAATTATTTAATGAATAATTATTATTTTTATAATGTTTCGGCTACTACATAATATAAAAAGTCCCAACATTAAATTAATGTTGAAACAACATTTTCGTTTGAAAAGTATGTTGAAGCTAGTGGTGTAAAACCATTGAGCGTACTTTCTCATATACGTTTCTCCGTCGGCAGCATAGAGTGAGAAAAAATTCTATAGTGAATGGGTCATTTCTGGCGCGGTCCTCTATATTTTGGTTGTCTTCGACTGCTCTATTCATGCTCAAAGTCACTAGGTGAACTTATTACTATCTTTTATTTGAAATTTAAAAGTAAAATGAATATTTAAAATATTATTTCAAAACATATAGCGACATATCAGTCTTATAAATATCGTAAAAGTGTTATGTAAGTGTAATTTCGTTGTAGACAGAAATTGATGTACTTTCGTATCTGCAGTGCGTTTGCTGGCCTCCTATGTATTTTATCATTACCATATCTTTCATTTCAGTTTACAAAAAGTGTATTCTATGTCTACTTGGTCCATTTACACTGCTAAATATTATTCAAGCTTCTTGAAACAGTAAACTAATGTGTAAGTGTAGCAGAAAGAAATTATTTTACTGCTTCTATACCAAACTTTGAAGCAAAATACTTGTAAATGGAATGTAATTCATACTACTTGTACTTTACGTACAGAAAATTTAAGCAAAATCGTGAGAAACGTTTTTGAGAAACATTCAACAGAGTACTTTGGTCTCCCTAAGAAGTACCCTTTGTTTTAAAGTAAAAATAAATTAAGCACGTCCATCGACAACAAGTTCTACAGTAAATACGAAATGCGAATTAAATTGATTCATCCATTTACTCAGAATCGCTGCGCACAGACGGACAGAGTGACGGACGGACGTTATGCCAAAAACAACTTTTTCAGAATCAGGGATCGCTAAACGAATATTTCCGTCGGAATCTCGCTTTTGAATTTTTCCACGATTACAATACTTTCTATATACTACGTAAACGAGAAAGTAAAAGTGTTTTACCTCAATGTCTCTCATTGTGAAATTTGAGCACGAATTTGTTTGTCAAGTTGAGGAAGTCTTGGAGTTAGGCTCTTTCTTAGATCTAATCTCAAAGGAACTCGTGTACCTAGTTTATTTGTTTGCCGAAATGACTGAGTACGTTATATTGTACTTTGTCTGTAACAGTGCCGTAGTCCGTCAATTAATTGAGAAACCTCGAAAGATACTGAGACGTCTTCATCATTTGATTTTTCATTTTCTATATTTGATTTTTCATATTAATTTTCTTTAATTTCTATAATTTTCTTGAGATGAATTGAGGTGACAGATCACTGAAGTTGGAATGAACTGTCTAAAAAAACGTTCTAGTTTTGCAGGTTTTAAAACTTCATATCTGAAGACAGCGGCAGAAATGGCAATCTAATATCAACATTTACCTCACTTGCTGTAAATCCGAACTTGATACAATCAGTTTCATATTTGTGCTTTGGAGCCATTTTGAAAGTTCAAACTAACATGCACAACTATATCGCGCAATATCAGTAAACAAAGCTACCTAAATGAATTGCGCCACTCTGAGGAATTGCTGCTACAGACCGAGCAATTGAGTTGCCGATTCTCGTCTCTTCACTATATGTGTTTACGTAATATATCTTAGAGAGCGCCCTATGCCTTTCAAGTTTTTTAAGGTTGGTGAGAGTTCATTGAATTACACGAAAATTATTTTGTATCATACTCTAATAATAATAATTTTAAAGATGTTTTAATTCAACAGCTGATAGTCATCGGTATGGTTATATTCACCCCATCTCATTCAATGCACTCTGGAGTCTCTCATGGACCAACTGTGGTTCCTGTGCCACCGGTTTTGAACTAATAGTATAGATGCAGTGCAGTAATTCTCTCTGCTTCTCTACCATGGCAAGTGACTCTCTCAAGCATACTGAAAACTTATCAATATGTATGCACTAAGAACAGAGATAATACTTAATACCAACATGAGTGGGGTAAAATGCATAGGAGAACTGAAACCTTGCCCCTCGGTTGCACGCATTTTCATCTATAAAATACGATAATGTTTCACTATATTAATACATTTAAATACTTTTTATGTTTAAATTTACTGAATATGAAGTTTTATATGAGAAAGTTTGTGTAATAGTCTGCACTACTTGTTGCTAAATATAGGAATGGAAATCCCTGATTTTTAAGAATAAATGAAAGAAGTGGTGTTGTCTACTAGTAAAATATTTATTCAGATAGTATTTTCGCAAGCTTAGCTGGCATCTTCACTCTGACAATGTCTAGTATCAAAGGGCAATATTTGTTATTACTTGTTACACGAAATAATTACTTGTTGCTTCGTCCTAACTTTTTTTATTTTTTGGTGATAATTACACGTTTATTACATACTCTCTGTGTATTAGACGAAACATAAATATTTTAAAAATTATTCTTTGTATCTCATTAGTGCAACACACTCACATAAAAGTACGAAGTATTGGTGGAATTGTAATCGCCTTTCACGATCAATCCCTGAGATTTTAATATATTTTTCTGCGTAGGAGGATATTATCCTTCCGGCATTTTGGTTTTACGATCAAACTTTTCGTAATGAAAGTAGAATAAATTTTAAAGATGTGTTCAAAACTTTTCTATCTCTTCGCGAAAGCCTTGTGTTTTACCTTTGTGGTTACTACGTGATGAAAGAAGGGACTAAATCTGTGAGAACAAGATGCAAACAGGAAGGAAGATTTGTTAAATGAGATACGTTGAGGAAATGCCAATAATTTGATGGGGAGACATGAACTAAACATTTTCGTGTTTAGGTGGAACTTTAAGTGATATTTTATTGAATACTAGCAGAACAACACAGCCTTACCTGGGATTTGAAAAAAAACCCTTAAATCATGGATAGTACATCAACATGGAAAGAAAAATTGGTACAGTGAATTGAAACATTTTACCCCACAATAGTATTAAAACACACATTAACAGGTTTGGTTTTTATTACACTACCTATTACACTAGGTATTACAAAAAGTTTTAACTAAAATTACACATTTTAATACACAATCGAAATGGGCTTTATTTATATATATATATAAGAAAAATACAATATTGGTACACATGATACAAAATACAAAATAGTTAACAACAAAATTCACTAATTAATAAGCAGCTATCATGTTTATTTTTCTTTCGTAACATGAAACATAATGTCATAGCGGCGCTCTGCAAAGGGGAAAGTTAGCAAGCTCCAACTTGTTCTGGTGTACGAACGGGAGGCTCAAGGGAGACGAACACAAAGGTTTATGGCTCCGTGGAGAGTGTAAAAATAATTCTTAAGATGTAGTAGAGAACACAACCTTGGACATCTCTCAAAAACTCGCGCGGGAAATCGCACAAACCACAGAACTTCATTTTAGTATTAAATATTTCTCTTTTCGGTGTTGGATAGACTTCCCACTGATTTTATGATGCAAAAGCGGAGGGGGATGATTTGGCAGGACAAGCGCGGACGTGCAGAAACGGGAGATGAAACGAACACTGCAGGGATAACATGTCCCTTCCATAATGTGTTCGCTCAGTCGTAGCACAAAGGCTTCAATGAGAGCAATAGTCTTCTCCGATTTTATGTTTCGGTATACGAAGTTTCCGACGTGGAAGTATTTCTGTTCTCTCGCGAAATAATTAAGACGGACATCGTCAACAGACACCTACTTCTGGGTCCATCGCGAGAAGTGGTTTAGTATAGACCAGGGGTCGGCAACCTTTTTTGGCCGCGGATCAAAATCAACCAAAATGTGAGTATTAAAGAGATATTTTTGTATTAAAACGTCTTTTAGTAAATAATAATATATATATTATTAAGAAAATAATTACAAACACAGTTGAATGAACTTTATTTATAAACGTTCTCTTCGATATCAATGGCTTCCCTGATGTTGAACTTGTGACGTTAATTTAGTCAAGTCTGGTTTATAGTTAGTCGTTTTAAGACGAATACAAGCATCTGAATTTTCGGTAGTTAAACTGTTCCTGTTCTTGCTTAATATAAATTTCATTTGTGAAAATATTTGCTCACATTTATAAGTTGAACCGAATGTGGACAAAATGGCAAAGTCAATTTTTTTCAAAGATGAAAACTTCGTGGGAAGTGATGTCCAACATGTTGATATCATGACAAGATGATTATCTTCTGTTTTTTTCCAAAGCTTACCGCAATTTCTTGAATTTATCCGTCCATAACGTTGAACTTTTAAAATCAATCATTCCTAAACAAAAATTGTCAATTTTTAGATATTGAAAATACTGCAAATTTAAAACATTTTCTTCTATTTCCTCGGGCTTTATTATAAATGTAAACATTTCTTCATGCTTCTTAAAACTTTGAAACCGACTTACATATTCACTTTTAATGACGAAAATCCAATTTTTGAACATATTTAGATTGCTTTCATCGATATTTTCTTTTTCATGTTCAAGGGAAAGAAATGAAATTTTTTAGTTTTTATGTCAATTTCAAATAATAGTAATTTTGAAGTAAAACTCTCCATTCCTCATATATTTTCAAAATTGTGAGGTTATTTCCTTGGAGTCGTACGTTGAAATCATTATAATGGTTCATTATGTCTGTTAAGAACAAAAGTCTTAAAAACCATTGTTTATCATTGAGTTCGAAATTATTTTCACCGATTTCATAAAGAAATATTTGTATATCATCAATACACTCTGCAAATCTATTAAGAACTTCGCCTCGAGTTAACCATCGTATTTCAGAATGTAACAACAAATCTCCATATTTCGATTCAGTTTCCTCCAAAAAAGCTTTAAAGCGCCTGTGTATTAATGCTGATCGCGCTATTATCATGTTTACGATCTTAACAACCTTTTCCATTACATCCTTAAGTTGTTGCCTAGACGCCTTTGCAAATAAATTTTCTTCGTGTATGATACAATGAAACGATAAAAGTGAGCGGCCAAGTTCATTTTCCATTAGTTTTACAAATCCAACAGTTTTCCTCTCATACTTGGAGCACCATCAGTTGTGATGGAAAACAATTTACTTTTTAAATCCAATACTTGCCCATTTTATAACTTTGTAGACTCTTGTACTTGACGAAAAATATCAATGTCTTTGGTCGTGTCATTCATTGAAGCAAGAACGCATAGTTCTTCATTGACATTCGAGGTATTTATTGATGCAAATCTAATAATACCAATACTATTTATATCGGTATTTTCATAAATTGCAGCGCTAATTATGTCACAAGATAACAAACCATTTTTGACCTGTTCATAAATATTTTTGGCCATATCTTCAACGCGACGCTGAACTGTTCTAGCTGACAATAGCATTTCTTGGATTCTCTCAATTATTTGTTTTTTATTTGCGAAGTCATTAAATAAGTGTTCGGAACAATTTATGAATGCGTTTTTTAAAATCTCCCCGTCTGTAAATGGTTTTCCGTTGGTATCAATGCTAAGAGCTGCAACAAAGCTGGCAGATGTGGCGTGATTGTTGCTGGTAACAAAACTCTTTAAGAATTTACTTTGTTTTCCAAAATTTAGCAATGTATTCGGATTTATCTTCATTTGCCTTTTCACTCACATCTTTATGTTTTGAAGAAAAGTGTCGCTCAATATTGTAAGTCCTGGCGGTAATTATATCTGTACATATAGTACATATCAATTTGTCACCATTTTCGATACACCCATACTTTTCTGTCCACACATCTTGAAAAAATCTCTTTTTTGCTTTTTGTTTGTTCATGGTAATTTAAAAAAAAATAATAATATTTATTTCACTAGGTAATAATTATTTAGCTACGTAACTATAATTGCGTCACTATTCTTGTGCTACTGAACATGTGCTATAACTATAACTGACACACAACTGGGAGAACGACACGCGCGTCCAATATTGGTAAAATTTGTTCGGACAATGTCGCTGTATTACACCTACTATCATTACTGCAACTTTGTAATCGACATGGATCTTATATACATTAACACTTATGTGTATAAGACCCATGGTAATCGAACTAAAATGTTTTCTTAGTACCTATTTTCAATTTTTTTTATTTTCAAAATATTTGTTTCATGTTTATGTTTTATAATTTATTTTTATATATTATACTTTATTTTGGGAACTAAAGTGGGTAACTTGAAATTATTAAATGGGTCACTCGGTGACCCTCGGGTCATAGATTGCCGACCCCTGGTATAGACTGTTCTTCGACACGGAGACATAGTACATCCGCCGGCCGTCAGGTCCGCGAGATTGAATGGTCTAGATTGGACGAGTAGTCACTGCCTGCCGTGAAGCGCTTCTAGAAGATTCCACGCCAGCTAATGTTGAATGCAAAACGACATCCAACCCCGTAACCAGTGGAGCGATGTGAGTTCTACGGTAGGAGGTCGAACCTGGATCTACTCTTCTCTTGATGTCTGTCTAGAAAGGTCTGAAATTTTATCTTACTTATTTGTGTTCCTGAGAGAGTTTCGAGCGTTTCAACGAGTATCCTCTGAGTGCATACCCTTAAGAGGCATACTATACCAACAGTGGTAGTATTTCTTTCTTTAATATTTTATGTAGATTCATTAGTAGTCCACCCAAATTTGCAATTGTATAATTATTTTTAAATCATCAAGAAAGACGTTTGAATTAAAAATCGGGTGCAGACTACGTGCAGACTGCAGACCGCGCATAAAATCGCAATGATATATTAGAATAATTATATCGGATGTTTCAGCAATTGAAAATTTAGGAGGTTGCTCATTAAGAGACAACATCAATCTCCCTGCAAAAGTTAAATAAGTAGTGAAACTGAATTTTTCATTTTAAGTGGTATTTCTGTTAGTATTATGTGTTTGCCGAAGTCAACAAATGTTTTTTTTAACATTATTATTGAATAGAGCTGTGTTTTATTTCCCGAAGTTGGGATTTAATTCTTGCGGTACCCTATAGGATTGAGTGAGGAGACCCTGGAAGCCTTCAGGTTTATTAATATAGGTTCTTAATTAGTCTTTTAATTAGAATTTTTTAGTGCCAGAATTACAATATATTATAATATTGTATTAGTGCGTGAATACAACAAATATAGTCTTAAGGCTGAGAATCCATGCGCCACTAAATAAGTCCTGATTTCCATGGACTGTGCATATTATGCTCTAGAATGTACTCTTATCGAAATCTCTGAGATTGCGATGAACCTCACCGCCAGGTAACGTTGAATAAAAATGGGAGACAGGACCGGGGTTCGAACCCGGGACCTTAAGCTCAGTGAGCTCACGCGCTTACCGTCGGTAAGGTCCCATTTTCTGATATTGTAGATTAGCTGCTGAAGCTTTGAGAGCTAACGCTGTACGCTGTGGTACAGAAGGACAAAAATTCACGTCATAGCAAATACGTGTTAACTCTGCGAGTTCATGTGTTGTCTGACCGGCTGGCAGCCATTAGCATCTTAGTTTTTTTCGTGTGGTAAGTGGAAGATTGTAACTAGAGTATTCGTTAAGCACTTTTGGGATCCACGGAAAACCAACCGTAATGGCAAGATAACAAACAAATTTCCCCTTCTTTCAGGTTTTCTCTATTCCCTACCTCATGTGGAGTTTCGAAGTGGTATCTTGATAATTTTGACTCGAGCCGCTGCTCTTTTTATGACGAAATCCCTTTTATGTTTTCCTGAAAAAGAAAGTTTATATCCTCCCGGCAAACATTTTCACTCACTCTATATTATCATGTAAATTATAATACTATCTTAACAAGCGAGCGACAGAAAAAATATATTTTGAAAGTATTTAAAATTACATTTTTGTTTGTTTTAATAAGAGCTTACTAATTTTTCCCTTTTTTCCCTCGCGCGCAATATAAAAAAAAATATTAGAACCTATTATAACCTTGAATTCATTGTTTCCCTCATTTACTATTTTAATTCATAATCTTTCATTTCTATCCTGTTCCAGATGTTCCCTTAGAATCCAACTTAGACGTCATCTCTCTGTCGCTTCGCATGTTTACAGGATATGCATCCAATTATCCGCTTCCCCTCAGAGACCGCAGATGTTGCTCCTCTTGTTCAATTTTATTTTTCTAATAGCCTAACCACCCGTTAGAAACTATGCTACACCACGTAGCCATTTCATCCCTAACTGATCTACATAGCTGTCCCTAACCCAGTGTTATGAACGAATGAACATTCGTCACAACACAGGAAAGGATAAGGGGGGAGTTGTATGTTTCAACAAGCAAATTAGATGAAAGAAAATAGGATTCTTGTAAGCACATGTCAAGTTCTCAAAAACACATTATTATACTTAACTATATACATATATACATGGATTAGTCCTTATAACTACATAAGCTGTATTACATTTTTATCTCCCTTGCTTACAAGATTGTTGTTAGTTGTATGCTACAACTAACTCCCCAAAATATGATTTATACAGAATTACATGAAAAATACCTAGATTGAAGCACGAACAATTCACGTTCATACACAAATATACACAAATATACCTTCCCCCAAAATAAAGTTTTAAACGGGATTACGTAAAGGTTAGTTTTAGCAAAGTTGAGATATGACCACCATGGTACATATAATGGGAAAAAGTCCCTGCTGTGGAACACGTTTTTGTTCCCTGACCCCTACACAAAAGAAAATGAACATGTTGTGTATAGCAAATAAAGAAATGAGAATATAGCTTAGAAAGGTGCTATATACATATACTGGAGAATTATTATTGTTAATATCTCGAAAGCTAAGCCAAAATTGTTAAAGGCATTACTACAAATAGTTAATAATAGTTGTTATCTTACTGATCATAAGATTTGAGTGAGTTAAGATTATAAATAACGAAGATACAAACGATTTTACGTTTTTCGATTTGTGCCATGATTACATCTTATTCATGGTCTTGGTTGATGAAGATTGCTGCTTCTAGTTGTCGGCTGTGACTTGTTGAAGAGCAGGAGATGATTAGAAGTGTAGATGGCTGATGATGTACTGAAACTTAAAGAGAAATATAAGTCGACGTACTCAGCATCTTGACGATAATGTTATGTTGCACTGCCCTTTAAGTAGTGTTTTCTGTCACGATGAAGCCGTAGAATTGACAGAGTAGCATTGTGTTACTCAAAAATCATGTTGACTGCGTAGTTGCAGAGTGACGGCTTGTCACTTGTCTTGAAGACTGGCTGATGCAGAGTGACGGCGTGTCACTTGTCTTGAAGACTGGCTGATGCAGAGTGACGGCGTGTCACTTGTATTGAAGACTGGCTGATGCAGATTCTCAAAATGCGAATTGGAGGAAGGAGTTACGTGAATAGCATCTGAGAGCTCAAAAGGTGTATAAAGTACGGATAAGAGAACGGAAACAGGAGTGCTGGAAATTATATGAGGAATCAATCCGGCGTAATGTTCGGGGACTTCCCTATGTTATAGGACGTGATAAATTAAAAGGAGTGACGATTTGGAACTGTGTTAAGGGGAAAGAGACCTTGATGCGAGAATGGCTTGACACCTGTGAAGCTCTCTTGGATTCATTATTATGACCGGGGAAACACTCGAGAAAACCATACAAATTACAGATGTAGAATGTTATGAATCTTGAGTAACAAGGGGGGAAGTACAGGACATTGTGACAGGACTAAGACAAAAAGAGCGGCAGTTACGACAATATAACGAGATGCTCCAACAAATGTTTGGAACATATGGCACTGCGTTAACTTATATTTTAAACGACTACCACAACTGCGGCTACATTCTGCAGGTGTGGAAGATAGGAGTCATACGTCTCTTCCTCAAAGAAAGGATGCGTGACAAAAACCTGTGCAAGTCATACTGGCACATAACCCTACTGCCTGTGATTGGGAAGATCCTTGATAAGCTAAGGAGATGTATAGTAAGATGACGCCAGACAAATTTAGTCTAAGGCAATTTGGGTTTGTTGAGTGTCGAGGTACGGAGGACGCGACCAACTATGTTGTGAAATTGATAAAAGAAAAAAACACAAAAATATATTCTAGCGGTAAGTGTCGACTACGGTGGAGCATTCGATAGCTTAGACTGGTGGGTGCTGCAGGTGTTTTTGCAGTAGTATAACTTACGAGATAAAACGAGGAATCTTATACGGTCATTTTTCGAGCATAGACATGTTTCATTAGATATTGGAGATATGAAGATCTTACGTAAAGGTTCTCCACAGGGAAGCCATACGGCCAGGTTGTATTGGAACATTGTCTTAAAGGAGATACTTCTGCGTATGGAATGTGAAGATGTTCGAATCGCTGCATACGCGGATGATGTAATTCCTCTAATTGGAAGTCGTTTTAAGTTGGAGAGGAAGGCGAAGGAAGTGCTTGAGCTTTTGGAAGACATCAATGAGTTATACAAGCTACGTATCTCCAAGACTAAAACGGTGGGCATGGTGTTCGGTTTTCCAAAAGGAGGGAGGTCCCCGATAATTCGAGCTAAGAAATGGCGCCTACGATTTGTAACAAGCTTCATGTATTTAGGTCTGTTACTTGATAATAAGCTGACTTTTGCGGAGCATGTATAGTACCTCCAACAAAAGGTGAAACGATTGTATTTCGCCCTACAAAGGGTAGGAATAAGTAAAAATACAATCAGCGCAAAAGATCTAAGACGTCATAGTTGGAGCGATATTGCCAATCATCACTTATTGTGTAAGCGTGTAGCAACATCGGGTGAGAAATCGCCACATCGAATGGCTGTTGAGTAGCCTGCAACGCACGTGTTTGATGCTCTGGAGCGGATGCTACAGCACCGTATCTACCAAGGAAGTACTTTTAGGGATTTTACCAATCGATTTAGCAATACAAAAGCAGGCATTGCGATACATGGTGCAAAAGATTGATGGAGAGACGATAGAATAAAATGATAAGAGATGGCGTACAAAACTGACTATGAAGTTTCTGTTATGTTGGCAGATACGGTGGGATGTGGCTAAAGAAGGTCGCAGATTACATAAGTTTATACCGGATGTGACATATGTTATGAAGCATAAATGGTTTGCATCGAGCCACCAAGTATTACAAGTACTAACGGGACACGGAGATTTTGCAAGCTATTTACATCTCTTTAACTTGACTGAAACAGAGATTTACTGTTGTGCAATGGGGATAGAGGATGTGGAGCACATTCTCTATGACTGCAAGTACAACGATGCCGAACGCGGGGAGCTGATGAGAATATTGAAGAGAGAAAGAGTAGGCGCGGACAAAAATTGGATAAATTATTACAGACAGAGAAAACATTTCACGAATATCAAGAGTTTATTACAAAAATGCATCATATCAGGCACATAATCAAAAGCATGTCAGTATATCACAGAAAATAGAGACAAAATGTATATTCAGAAAAATATATGAATTCCAACCCGGGTAATATCCTAGTGATATGGAACCGGGTGAATCAGTCACTAAAATGAAAAAAAACCCTCTTGCATCTTAATATTGCCGCCTCTGAAACACAAGTTTATCTCGTAAACTGAAACTTTCTGTACCTTCCTAGTATTCTATTACGGGCTAATTGTGTCTAGCGAGCTAGAATTGCTTAGGTCTACGTTCATGTAAGACGCCTTTGTTTGTGATGTGAATTCTCACTTGAGAAAAGTGTGTTTCGTATTTTAGGGTAACACAGAATAGTTACTCAGAAATTATACAGAAAAGAATTTCATCGTGTTTTGCTTTGACACTTTTTACAAGCTAATTAAATAAAAAAATAACAAACAAGTGAATGGAATAAGTTAATGATACATACATACGAGTCCAGAAGCACCAACTACCAGGTGAAAACACAAATAATTTACTGAATTTTGTCTCTTTACATAACTTTACGCTCCCAATAATGCTAAATTATTAAAACTGAATTAAAATATTAAACAACCCAATTATACATTAAAACAACTCGCGTTACCCAATAATTGGCATATTTAATCGCCTTTTCATTTCCCGCAAACAAATCTGACTCCTCGCATACCAGCAGGTGATGTGTGTTATGTACCTTCCCGCGCTCACGTCACTATTTGTGTATCCCCACTTTTTCAAGATCGCCTTACACCTTGTTACCCCAGTTCTGAGTCTATTCAACGTCTTCCATGTAAAGTATGGGAGTTGATGGCCGGCCGTGAAATTCCATCGCTTCACACTGGGTGTCTGATCCCGCCATATCTGCATCCGTCGATTGGAGGGTGGCAGAATACATGACGCGGTTGACTGTAGAAAGCTTCTTCTAGACTTCAATCTTGGTCATTGCATTTCCTGCCCATACATCGGTGCTGTGATCCCTACGTAGCCACTTTCCTCTTGATGTTCGGTGCTGTGATCCCTACGATTTGATAGATCTCCCCGGTGGCTTGGTTTTAAGTATTTTATTAATTGGTTTTGGTATCCGTGTTTTAGTATCTTGCCTGTAACGATAGTCATTGCTTGGTTATAAGCAGCAATAAGTAAGGCGTCCTGTTTCGTTCAGGGCGATGTCGACTTGCTTTGCATGAGAATTTCGCCAAACTGGGACCGCATATTCGGCCGCTGAAAATCACAAAGCTAAGGCGGATGTTCTAAGTACTTCCGGTTTCGCTTCCCAATCACTACTTGTTGTTAGGGCCCACATCATAAAATTCATGCAAAATCGATTTCATTATTTTATTTCCTTTCTATTATTTTAACCGTGGACGAGCGACAGTGGTCTCAGATCCCACAGGTGGAGATATCCGAGCTCTCACTTCCGCTGACAGTTGAACGGCGCCTGCCGTCGGACCGACGTGGTCAGCGATGCACCTTGGTGGCGAGGTTCTGGACCAAACAATGAGAATAATTAACCATGTCGTCACCATCACGCCACTATAATAAAATATATGTGATTGACCTTCCCCCCTAAGACGTCCACCTTGAAATCTTGCGAGACGGTCGACGAATGAACCGGCTGACAGATACTTCTAATTATTGTATTGATGTATTCAGTAATTGTCTCGTTTATTATGTACGGGTAAAAAGGTATTGGATCTTGCTTGCAATGACCTGGTTACATACGAGGCGGTCTTTGTACCAAGATCAAATAAAATGAAAAAAATTGACGAGTTGTGTTTTCGGCGTCGCCGAGTTGATAGTAAAAACCCAATATCGTGTAAATCTAAATTCAGCCTTCATCGAAGAATTACACCACTAACTACTTTAGGGAAGGTAGTGGAAGTGGGTTCATGTATATAAATAATTGAAAACATCACAATATTGCCTGTCTCTTATACACATCTAGATGTGTATAAGAGACAGNCGGTTGAGGCGAAGTGGTTCAAAATCCGTATGTAAGACAGGACCCAAACACACGAACTACTTAAATAAAAACGTGAAGTTAAATAAAAACTTGTAATAATTCAAAAGTAGCTACATGAGAGGCGAATCCATAGTTTTCTGGATCGTTGTAATGAATAGGGACACTTCTGATGTTACGTAAGGATACTGCAACCTCGAGGGCGAGGGAAAACACCCCTAGATCCCTTTAAGGTGGAGTGGTGAGGGTGTACGTAAAAATAATCTAAAACGTCCGATTTCCGTATAATTTTAATGTGGTTATTTGGGATAAAATATAAATTTTCGAATTTTCTTTATTTTTACATTACATTAAACAATTGACAGATAACCTCCAGTTTTTTGCATGTAAATATTGTTCATTATTTTATATATTTAATTAATTCACAAAACAAGAATTACAATGTATTGCCTAATATACCATCCTTACACATTCTTGAATCCCGGTCCCTCATCACATAGACAACATATATATTATTTTTAAAAAATTAAGTTAATGAAAAAATAGAAAATAAAAGATATAAAAGCAACTCATACATTTGAAAAAAAGTTTCGGTTTCCGCCTTAGTCATTTTATTGGGTTTTTCGTCAATCTCTTAATTTGGGAGTAGCACTCCAAGTTAGTCAAATCACTCGAATGTATAATTGTTTTCGTTATTTTTATTCTAATTGTTATAAAACAACAATATTAATAATAATGATGAAAAACATTATTTAATTTATATCTATTAGTTAATAATGTAGCTTAAACAATATTCAGGAACTCATTTGACTCGTTTGAAATGCACAAGAGCATGAGCAAACATGGCGGCCGAGCGAAACAGTTACGTGATTTATGCATTTCACCTCGGAAAAAGTTAAATATCTTTCTCAGATGCCCGGTGACCTATCGATAAAAGTGATGTGAAAAATTCTACGGAAAATTTAGCACAAATAAAAGTAGAC
Organism: Laupala kohalensis; assembly: GCA_002313205.1. Classification (NCBI taxonomy): domain Eukaryota; kingdom Metazoa; phylum Arthropoda; class Insecta; order Orthoptera; family Trigonidiidae; genus Laupala; species Laupala kohalensis. The sequence goes on from NNCF01125946.1 coordinate 86,529, forward strand.
TTCCATCACTTTTGTGATTTAAAAGTTGGTCATATTTTGTAAATAAGTGTTTTCTCCATAAGACGCAATGTATTTCACCATTAATTAAAATCGCAATTATTTCATTTAAATGGCCGGTGAGGTATATTTTTCATGTTGTTATGTCTATAAGTACACGTTACTATGTATTTATGCAGATTTAAGGTATTTTAGTGATTTAATTCAACCTCGCTAGTACTACCTTAAGTGTTTTCTCGCGTTGCGTTCGGACTCCCTAATACTTTATTCAACGTATTAAACTTTACTTAACGTACTCAACGTATTATTTTCTTATGTGGTCAGACGATAGAGTTGACCCAATGATTTGAGTCTCGCTACTAGATGCTACATTTTCCTTCATATTTCAAAGAGGTTCCATATTGTTTATGAATGTCATTGTATGAAAGGAACTCATTCCATTGCACTACAAGCATTCTTGCTGATCAAATCATTGTTATGTTCATAATTCACCTAAGCGAAGTCGAACAAAATCCACTCGTCTGAAATATAGACCGCGTATATTTACCAAAGAGTTTATATTTCACTACAATTATTGACTTATTATTTATTTATTTAGTGTCTTTTGGCGAGTTTCAGGCCATGAGGCCTGCTCTTCCACCTAACCGTTGGACTTAGGTAAGGGAATTGGTAAGAAGAGATGTTAGGTTGCCGAGTAACTTATGATGTCGAACCCCACCTAATTCGGCCGAGCAGGATTTAATCGCAGGCTCTACCGTGGAAGCGAAGATCCTACCACTAGACCACCGCTGTCGATTGTTTCTGTCCATTAAATGAAATTGTTTACAAAATAACACTATTATTTCCATTTATTTTACCTCAAAAGAATAAATGGGAAAATACAATAAATTGAAGCATTTTTCTGATGGATTGTTTATGAAACAAAACAAAAAGAAGCTATTTTAGTCCCTGGATGTACCACGCAACGAATACAGACTAGATGTCAAAGGAAATGTTTTTCATAACTAAGCAAATGAAAAAGAACTTTTTTTCCCTCATTGTAATTTTGTTTTCGTATTTTCTTTTCTTTTTCATTTGAAGCCATCACATTTCTAGCGGATTTTATATTTAAAAAATTCTTTCGCGTATAATTTCGTTGCAGTTAGAAACGTGAGAAGAAAAGGAATTATGTAAAAAACTATTCTGAATACATGAAAATATAATTATAATATGTGATGAATCATGGTACCTGGATAATACATTAGTCGATATATTTCACTAGGAAAATAAATTGTCTGATGAAGCTGGGCGCCGTGGGTAGATCGCTGCGTTGCTGGCTGGATGGCCGTGATTCGAACCCTTGGGATGGGGTGTGGATTTTTCAACACGTCTCAACATCCAGACTGACTCCCAGACCTTCTCAGCCTGCTGTAGAATTAGTACCGGGTTTATCCTGGAGTCAAATCGGTCGAAACGAGATGATGGCAACATTTTCTTCTTCTAATGCTGAGGTCTAGTTATTGCGGAACTTTAACCTCCATCAACTCCATCAACCTTCGGGGACAGTTGTGGGACAGATTGACTTTCACTTTGAAGTGAATTGTCTTTCTATGTATCAGTACGTTGCCAGACCTAGATCCCCCATTTGGAGCTTTACCCCAGCACGTTCTCTGGGGGGTTTTCTCCGAAATATCTCTTGGGTCTAAGGAAAGGTCGCTTGGTGTGAGTAAGGTTGAGTAACACTACTAAAGTTAGTAAATTTTGAATTTCAAGTCTAGGATTTTTGGAAGTGAGTTAGATATGGTACACTTCATGAGTGAGAGAGTAAATTTCATATTGGGGCGTATATAGTTCACGAAGGATCCAGTTTCAAACAAAAGTTTCAAGTCTGGAATAACTTACAAAAATATTAATTAGTCAATTGTATTTTTTGATATTTAAGTGTTTTTATGGGACTAGTGAAGCCATACACGAATTCTTAGAACATACATTGAGTTCTCTTCATTTGAATTCTTGTTTTACGATTTACTAATAAAAATTTCTTCGAAAATTATTATATACTTAGATATAAGAATAAACGTCATAGTTCTATTTGTGTGGCGTAGTGCCTAGCATACTCCCCTTCCACCTTTATACCTTTAGTGACGCTGGTTCAAACCCTGTCCGATCCAAGTAGAATTCGCGGCAGGCTTTCTCGAGGTACTCCCGTTAACCCTTCATTCCACCACAATATTCACTCATCATCATCCACCCTCATGTCGTTCATAGATCACCCGCCTCGGGGAGGTGCAACAGGAAGGGCATCCGGCACCCTGGTAATTCCCCTGCCACATTAAAGAGCGAGGCACCATACCGTCCTCCATCTACGACCTCTACTAAACTAGGAAAAAGAAGTAAAGAAATACTAGATTCATGGAATAACTTTCCTTAGATATTATGTTTGGTAACAAAATAGAATCGAGAAAATAAAATAATATTTGATATTTCTTAATTTTTTAAATAATATTGCAAAATAGAATCTACTGGCGTGTCAGGCAAAATCCATTTCCATAGAGAATAATAGGTTTGAATGCATGGATATTTATCGATGTTATTTAATTCTTCAATTCCTCCTACCTATATCATCCATTGATAACGGTTATGAATTTTATTAAAACATGACATTTGTGACTATTAAGTAGTTACAATATTACAATATGTCAAAAACTATCCCTGAACAGACCCCGAAGGTGCCCAAGGGGTTCGCGGAGGGTAGAGCTCCGCAACTACGTGACCTTGACACTAGAAGGAGGAGAAGTGGTCAGCATCTCGCTCCGGCCGGTTTGACCCCAGGATAGATCCTGGTACACATTTTACAGCAGGCTGAGTAGGCCTGGTAGTCAGTTTGGATATTACAATATGTAATATTTAGAAATAAACGAGAAATTTATTTTAAAATTCGGTAATAACTATTTGCACTCCAAATAGAAATGTCAATCATATCTCACTTTCTGATAATAAGTATATCGTACTTTGTAACGGGAAACACGAAACATGAATCATTGTTCAGTTCTTCTATGAATTGAAGTGGCGTGATTTTAGAGCCTTTCATTTCAATTCCTTTCATTTCCATCAAATTTGTAAAGAGAGAAGAAATTGAAAAATTCACCTGAGAGTCTACTTTCCTCACACTTAATTTTAGCAACGGTAGGAAGTTTCAGTTCATTATCTGTAGTACTAAGATCACGATTGTAATATTTTAAGACTATTGAAAATTAGGCATTTTTTCACTCAAGTAAAGTACTAGTAGATTTAGATATAACTCATCCAAACACACCAATTAAATTGTTGTATTTAATTTAATTGAACAAGGAAAACGCTAGTAAGGAAGTTAAGTTGATTAAATTTCCTTTTATCTATAGGACAAACACTAGATTTCAGGGAATAATATAAATTTTAACGTATATAAATAAGTTTTGATTTCAACCGTAACCAGAACAGGAGCAGAAGTTTCGGTTTCGGCTGAAAATTTTGTTGCGGTCGGTATCTACTTAATATACTGTTCCGATGGAACGAAGTACTCTTGTTTCTGATGCTCCTGCACTAGCAACCTGCGCGTACGACGATGAGAGTGGTAGGGGGATTGGTGAGCGGCAGTGGAAGAGGAGGAGGAGGAAGGGGTACAGGGCTGCGGCTCCGCGCGCGTCGTCTGCGCAGTGCGCGAGTGACGGCGGTGCAGCGCAGCGCAGCGGGTGGGCGGACGAACGGACGGACGAACGGACGGACAGACGGACGAACGCGCGCGAAAGCAACAGCCGCTTCCACGACGTCGACGACGGAGTGTTCGCTCTGCCAACCAACAGCCCTCCGATCGTGGCCCTGCGACACTGCCCTTCCTTCGCTCGCAGCGGTCGAGAGCTTTCCCACATTGCAGAAGGTAAAGTGGTCCAAGGATAGTTCTCTATGCACTCTCAGTGGAGTAGTCATGCACTGTTTTATTTAAATGTTTTTCAACTTATTTTCTTTACGATGGAATACAACAATTTTTATGTCAATTTCTACAGGTCACTGAATAATGTCGATATTTTATTATAAATTTCTCTCATCTTGATCCTTTAAAAAGTCTGATATACTCTTCGACTTTCGGGATATTTTATTTAGTAAATAAAATATCATCTTCATAATAAACCAATTCATTTGACAGATTTTTTCTGGGTTATCAAAGTTTGAAGTACACTACGGTATTAGACTTTTCAAAATATTTTCAATCTTCTCATAGAATTGTGAGATATTTAATAAAGTTCGTTTGCATACAAAAGTTGTTGAATTAAAATGTTTACGTTGCTTTGTCAACTCCGTCTCATCTTGAAATTAAGAACACATTTAAATCCCAACTATGTCATCATATTTTGAACTTTAAACTATTATAATACAAGATACTTAAAACACAATGTTACTAGAATAATATACTACCACATAATTGTTGTGTAAACCACTAAATAAATAGAAAATTTTATGTAATTACTTTCTTACACTTTAAAATATTCTTTGTCCACTATGCCTATGAAACAAAAAGAATAATTCAACAGTTGCCTTCAAATAAAATTAATATCTCACAAAACAAACAGCAGAGTGAATTCCCAACAGTATCTTTCAAAAATGTTTATTATTGTCAAAAATACATCTTTACTTTTTCTGGTATTTTAAAGTTTCGTGGTGAATTACCATAACAATTGAAGTACATTTGTAATTAATTACATATTTAAAATGTTATACATCGCAGTGAATATCTTAATACTGGTTGATTTTCTAATACAACCTATAGTGAGAACTCTTCAGAGTACAGTTTCTTCTTAATTGAAAGGTCCCGACAATGTCGTCACTCTGACATGTCCAATTTTGCTGCCCGACTTGTCAGTTTCGGTGTTTCGATCCGCCCAATCAGAGAAAATACTAGAATAGTGCCTCATATAACAAGCTACAAACGCAACCATTTCTACTATCACATTTGCATGTGTCAGAAACGTACACGCAAGAGGACATAAAAAAATAAAAAATTAATGCTAATTGGATGCCGACCACTAAAATTTCTTTGGCTATATCAACCGATATGTTCTGGAAATCCATGATACAAAGGAAAAAACAAAGAAACAACAGCAAAGATATATTTATGTCAGATGATTTGGGCATCTTTCTTCATCAACAATATTCAGCAGATCAAGAACGAACTGCGAAATACACACAACGAAATTTCATTCTTTTCAAGATTAATGTGATATATCACTTTCCGAAGCAATAATTAAGTTATCCTCTTGATTAATAAAACAGTTTTTATAGATTAATTAGTAAACGCTGCATAATGGAGTGCGTCAATTGAATTAATGTATGCCGCTAAGTGGTGCTTAGTATGAAATACTCCATTAAATACATTATTTAGGAGATAATAAAGGTTATGTTTTTATACTTTTATTATTGAAAATGGTATTGGGTGCTCCGTTGTCAATTGACTGTTTGTGAATTATCACAAAATGTAATGAAAGGAATTTAGACTACTCTCCAAAACTTTGTCCTTTCTCTTCTGTAAATGCCATCAAATTCACGTATGAAATTATTGGTCAATATTTTGTGCTTTAATGATCACTAAATGATCCAATTTTAGAATATTGTGTTATTTATATAATCTTTAGTATTCTATTCATATGCACAATACAATTCAATTTAAACTTCCGGTAGTTATATCCACGTGTAACAACTCAAGTATATTTCGGTCACAATACGTACCAATTACATCTCCCACGGTCACGCCTTAAGCCGCCCTCGTGCGTAATGAACACGTAATCAGAGAAAAGATAATTCAAGAATTTTAAGTGTCTTGCAAAATGTAAAAGGTAGCTGCAATATGAGTAAACTCTGACATTGAGGACAGTGCCTAGACAATGTGAATAATGCCTGAAACTATTAGGCAAAGAAGGAAATTTTCATTGCATTTCTTACTTTGTGTAGGCATTGTTCACATTTCGTAGACATTGTAGATATTGCCAAACGAAATTCAGACAAATACAATATATTCGAGTATAAAAAGTATGAAAAGATTTTTTTTTTAAAGTTCTCAGTATTGTTGCAGATAATCAGATGAGACTTTCAAATATCCCTCAGAGAAAACAATATCGAATATCACAAAATATGACCAAATTCTGATATTTCTGTACTGTCTAATGGATAATTAATTCAACATAATTTTTTAATTAAAAAGTGCGATTATAAATTTTACCTCCAGTTATTTTGAATAATTTAAGCGATTTTACTGACTTTGGTATACATTCACTTCTATTCTTTTTACCTGCAACTCTGCGAGCATCTATATTTATTAAATGCACTATTAACTGGTATAATTTTAATTAATTACAAAAACACGAAGTACTGAAGTACTATTTCACCAACATGGAACTCATAACTATGACAAATTTAAACATGGATCTCAAACTAGTAGAAACTATTATTTACTTCTACATAACAAACATGGGCTCTAATGACCTTGTTGTTGACGAGCACTTAAAGCCCCACAAAAAATACATCACAAACAAAGATTTTTAAAAAAATATAATAGCTTTAAAACCTTATATTAGCTTTAAAACGTCCAATTTTGTACGTTTCACAACTGACCTTAGTCCCCGTTTCTCAAATGATCGCTAGGAGGGTTAAAGCAGGTGAAGTAGTTTGCTTAAAAGCAGTTTTTTACTGACTTATTACGATTTTACATATTGTTTTTACGTTAAAACTAAAATAAAAGCATGATTATGCTTTTTAATGGTATAAACCCCATGGCCTTAACTCTACCACAAGACAGTTATTGTCAAAATTATAAATTTTGTGCCAACATTCTCTGGCCTCATTAAAAATATTGAATTATATGAAATAAAGATACATTTGTAAATCAGTTGTCAAGACATGTGAGATGAAAATTGGTTTAGTGTTAAAACAGTAAATAAACGTGTTTTCTTTTTTTGCTGTGTACTTCGTTCGGAACGACAAAAAAATTCTTCGCACGACACAAAGAAAAATGTTCCTTGATGGATGTTTTTTTCTTTCCATCATGATATGAATTTCACTATTTGTGTATACATACAAGCTCATGTAATTTATTATGTTAGCATAGAATGCCATGAAAAACTGATTTCTGAAGAAACAAATTTATGGAACTCTGAAGCGCTTCTTCTTATTGAGTTCTAAAATCTTCGATCCAGTCATTGACTAAATCTTTTGGGAAAGAGATTCATTTACGAAGTTTTTACATACGATTGTATTTCTTTAATGAAATCCCGGGCAACGAGCTAGTAGATAATATACAACTATCCCAATATTCAATGATGAGACAAATATTCTTACCATTCATAATTATGAGAAAAATTACTAACCAGATAATTGTCAGTTTTGGAATCCTTCTGAAGGTGCTGTAACATTTGAGCAGCTATTTCCGCATTAGGATAGAATGTTATTTCATTTGAATTATTCCTTTCTACATAATTTATGGAAAATGGAATAAACTAGTACCTCTAAATTTGTTGTTTCCTGTCAAGTATATTCATAAGGGATCATTACAACCTTTCGTCATAAATTTTACGAATTTGTATGATTTATATGGAATGGTTTCTTATAAGTGAAAGAAAAATTCTCCTAAATCTCTTGAAAAAAAAACGTAATTGACGAAAGATTCTCAAAATCATTACTAAAAAATAAATGATATTTCATTAACTTTGATATAAACATTATTAACATAGTTAACAATAATCAATAATGAGTTAATCTTTTGATTAATGATTTGTTATATTTCTCTGGAATTATTCGATTTTATTCGCAATGTGTTGCATATCACTTACTGTTTGAACGAACACAGTTGCTTGTATATTTGCGCTCACTGCGTTTGTGAATCCATTTAAATAATTGATCATTCAGAAAAAAATTTGCTTACTTCACATTATTTGCATTTTGCCGTTCGAACGATATGGACTATTGACGGAACCTTCGATCATAATTACAGTTTATTCCCAAGATGTTAATAAAAAACACATCTGCTTTGTTTCCGAAGATTTTTGTATTAGCAATGCTACTGAGAAGCAGTATAACGACATTTTATTAGGTTTGCTTGACTCATTTTCTCCAACTGCCTTGATGTTCCCAGAGGTCATTAAAAGGTTTCTTACACAATATAAATTAAGTTATGTTAATTTAATTCAACAATTAACAATATAAAGGTAAGTTTAAAATTGAAAATACGTTCCTAGTGAATTGGAATAATTTAAGATACAATATTTTCTCAATTATCTAAAATCCGTGATATATGCATATTTTAAAATCTATTTTTGTATAAGTTTCATTTATTTTGTTTTCGTGTTTTAAAATAGTGAAACACATATACGTAATATTGATATGCGAGATTGACTAGAACGTAATTTAAACGCATATATTTACATCAAATGTGAGTGGGTGTGTATACGTTACACGATAACTCGGAAATGCCTCAGCAATTTCCACAAAACTTGGTACACAGTTAACTGACTACCCGAAAAAAATAACATGGGGGTAAAACACCTGTAGCACTGCAACAGTGGCATCGCGTTGGTGTAAATTTATAGAAGTTGCCATATTTCTTGCGTCTTTCTTTCACTCAATATGTCTTCACCCAATCTTTCCCAATCCTAAGCCCTGGAAAGGAACGCACAAGGAAGCTTGTAAATTTTACTAGTAAGGTGGACAGTACTGTGGTGGCACTTAAGTAAATGTTCGAACAAAAGAAATCTTCCAGAACGTAACTATCAGACAGAAGGGAGACACAAAATCCTTGACTGAATTACATATTCAAAATCTCGGTCGATGCCGGGTTGATTCAGCGAGTTCTTTCATAAATAGTACACTGAAATGAACAGATAATAAAACATCGTTACTTCCCCATGACAAGAAAATATAGTAAAGACTTAGCTAATTTTAGATCAATGTAACTATCAACATAGTTTATGGAAAATACGATTTTCGAAAGCATCGAAGTGTTACAACTCATGGTGATTTTTATGATACTATAAGGAGTGCTACGTCGTAATTATTGATTAAACCAGAGTATTTGCTTAAATAACATGTTTCTGACATTTATATTTTCAATATCACACCGTTTTAAGACTTGACGTATGAACACCTTAGTAATAATGTACCTTTCAATTGGAAATAAGTATAACCTTATGACTTCATAAGATTTCGAACAATAAATATTCTGGGCAAATTATACCAATATTTTGATTGTTATATTTTGCCTTCTTTACTATTCCTCCCACTCTCTGATTCGTCGATATATGGGGTTGGCGTTGTTGAATTGATATGTTGATTTGCTTTTAGCAAAATTTTTACGCATCCTTCCTCTTCTGCCAGCATTCTAATTAATCAGAAGAATGAGCGCTTAAGTTCAAGTTAAATGTGCGATAACTATCTTGATTATTTTTTATGGAAATAATTCGTTTCATATCATGTGAACGTTTCAAATGGATTATTTACTCTTGTCAACTTCTCAGTCAGCTAATCGATCACGAAACATAGCTAAACGCGAATACTCGTATAGAAAAATGTACATAAAACTGTCTGGTCATGGAAAAATCAATAAAAATGAATGTAATCCGTCAACAAAATACTGAAACATTGAAAATTAAATATTCAGACTAAAAAAAGGTAAACTAGTTTGTGTGAGATAAATTTAAATTTTCGACTTTTACAGATGGTTTCACATAGAAACTAAAATTGGTGCTCAGTGGTGGGCTTATCTCACGGCAATTCTAAAAATACTATTTATAAAATCACAATCAATCCTTTTTGCATCTTTTGTTTGCTTCTATAGCGAATCTTCGAAGTGTTATTTTACGTGAAGATAACGTTATAATTTTCAGAAACGTATCAAAAGTTACGTCACACACCTCGAATTACTTTTCGTTTCATGGTACGTACCTGAATCGCAGCGTGACAGTATGGAATGATTCAAATCTTCACATCCTCAATTGAGGAGACGCCTTCGCACACTGGCTGCTTAGCATGCTGTTGCTTTTCTCTGGAGAATTATGACATTTTCTGGAAGATCACGTCTTCTGTTCTTAATGGCGTGATGTAAATGTTTTATGTCACTATTTTTTTCCCTGTATCACCCGCGTAGCCTTCTGATCTGAATGCGAATGAAGTACGCTGTTGTATAAGTTTATGACGTATTTCGGGTGTTGCCACTTACACGTGGTAGTAAAAATGGCTTATAATTTTGAAGTATGATACATTGCTCTCTTTAAGTGAAGTGTTTTGAAGTTTTGAAGTGTGTCGTTGAGTTACGCATCTCATTACTTTGTGTTAGTGTTAATACTAACGGTGTGTTTTGTAATGTACATTGCAAAATGAAATGTATCCTTAGAATGTATTTAGGATCTATTTTTCTTTTGTGTATCGAATAAGTTTTAAAGAATTACTAAGTCGTAAGTAGTCAGTGAATTACTGGATGATTTATTGGAATTGTGAATGATATGTGAAGAACCTTACAAGATTTTCTCCACGACAAAATAAAGAACTGCCCACATGTTTGACATTGATTTTGTTCTTAGTTTGCAGGTAAGAAATATTAATATAAATGAAATTATGTTTACGGGATAACATTTGAAGCAAAATGCCTTTCCCCTTTATTGTCTCTATAGTAGTATTACGACTCGTGTTTTTTTTCGGATAACTTAATCGATATTTGATGGAATAACTCCTTGCATGCTTCAAGAGAGTAAAGTAGCTGATACGACTATTCAATGCCACATTAAATTTTACTTGATTAAAAAATACAGTAAATTATTTTCTTTTATTTAACACCAGTCAACCGGATTTTCGCAGACATTTTTGATATTGTAATATAGTCAACCTTTTGTTCTAATTAAGTGTGGAAATAGTTTGTACGTTTACATACGAAAACCGCAAATCTTGAATGATTTGAAGGTTATAGTAAAAATTCGATAAAAGTACACTGTACCTTAAAAAACCTCTTAAAAGTCGACGTTTTGAAAAATGGTTTCTAAGTGAGTGTTAACGATACAAAAACAAACTTCCATAAGAATTTCTGTAGTTCTCTCATTACGTTGAAGAATGACTCAGTACTCAGACAAGACAACGCAACAAATATTTTATCATAAATGTTAGATATAAAAATAATATTTGGGTTAACAACTTTACATATAAAAACAGAGAATATATCTCAATTAGTTTGAGTGTAGTGACGTTGTTTGAAGTATAGTGAAGGTGGAGAAAAGTTGAAACATTTCACAATGATACATTAAAAAAATGTCTTTGTTAGAGAGTCTCTAAAATATGAAGACAACATCCCGTCAAAATTTCATGTTTACATCTCTAAACGTTTTTCTCTGCGATGATNTTAACAACGTTTACATATAAAAACAGAGAATATATCTCAATTAGTTTGAGTGTAGTGACGTTGTTTTAAGTATAGTGAAGGTGGAGAAAAGTTGAAACATTTTACAATGATACATTTAAAAAAAGTCTTTGTTAGAGAGTCTCTAAAATATGAAGACAACATCCCGTCAAAATTTCATGTTTACATCTCTAAACGTTTTTCTCTGCGATGATGAATAAGTAAGTTAGTCAGTCAGCCAATCAGTCACTCAGGACAACACCTCTTGTCCCACATGTAGAGAGACTAGCTACTCTGCCCGGCTTCGCACAGAAGCTTTTATTGTTGAGATACGGTTAATTTTGTGCAGACAGAAATAGTACGTTTAGTATACAAGAAAACTGTGAACGTATTTGAATTAAAGGTTGTAAGATTAATTCCATATTCGAAAGGACACGCACAAACAGTTATCAACCATTTTCAACCATTTCAAAGTGAAATCAAAATTTCCAGCAATTAATATACAGATATTTGATTGATAACCTTTACAGACATAAGATATCTACTTTTTATGAAGTAAAGAAGAATTATTATACCATGTCAATAGATATCACTGCTAATATCTGAAATATTGGTTTCCCTTTACAACCATTACAAATAAATGATCACAAAACCAGGAACGAGTTTTAGATCTTTTTAATTACTCCTTTAAAATCAGAATTTCGGAAAATCCTTTCTTAGTGAGCATCCCTAACACAAAAGAAAATTGTTTCGAAAGTTCAAATTCCTATCTCTAATCGTTTTTTTTCTTCTGTACAATGAGTGAGCTAGTGAATTAATGAGTGTCAGACACTCAGCATAGTGCCTGTTTTATTAGATAATGTTCAATTTTCATTGAAGTTTCAATATTATTTCTGTTTTTAACTATAATATAGATTTTTGCTTCATCTGTTTGTTTAATGTAATTTCTCATTAACAGTCAACACATCTAGACCATTATTTATTTGGGATACATGCAATAGTTTCTATGTTTTTAACTATTTCAATATTGTTAAAATCACTACCAATGTATTACAAGCTCATCATCACGTTGACAAAAAAATTCAAAACAAAAATTTGAATAACGGGATTCAAACCATGAATCTTGTAGTTGCCTCGGAAACGCATCAGTTCTACATTGAGTTACTCGGGAAAGTAAATTACATACATAACTATTTCTGTCATCTGGTAACTTTTCATTGAGTCTTCGCATTCACTCATACTTTATCTGTTACAGGGAAGTCTTGACATTTTCATTCAACAATCGGTAATGTAAAAAATTGGAATTGTCAAATGCTTTGGAATCCTTAACTGGAACTACGAATTTCTAACAAAGAAGTACAAAAACGATCCTCGTTTGTTTCTACTTCAAAAACATTTTTAAACATTTTTTTAACTACATGTTATTTATCATAATTTCAATAAGCGTTCTTAAGTATTCTAATGACCTTGACGTTGGCGAGCCCCGAAGCCCCAAAGAAAAAAAAAGTTATTCAAGTACTTCCCTACAATTTGAATGATGATTTCTTTCACAATATACCCTAAAAAGTATAAGTCCTTCCTCAACTTATCCCAAAATAGGAATCAGAATGAGTGTACATGAATTAGTAAACGTATAGAAGTATAGGTTTATTAGTTCAAATCCAACACATAATTCAAATCGAATAAAAGATTAAAAAAATATTTTATTCCGGAACAAAATCACAACAAATCTTTAAAAAACAATTGTAAATGGTATAATGAAAAACCAACTCATGTGTGGAACTCGTCGAGTGTGGTGTTTGATTGGATATATTAGAACGAATCGGATTATTTTCGGAGCTTGAAGCTTTCACGTGATTTGCTCTTTTGTGGGTCGAGCTGCAAATGCGTTCATACGTTTTGCGGATGAACGCTAAAGGATTCATCAGCGATATGAATCCTTTAGCGTTCATACGTTTTCACCGTCCACCTACGAATCGATTCCGAAAAATAATGGTGCCAACAGAAAACTGAACTACGTCCAAATAAAACTCCTGTATTTTACACAATGCACTTATGTCAATTCCGTCGTGCGAATCACATTAGGTCAATCAGTGGACCCTGCTCACAAATCTACCTATGAATAATGACGAGGGCAGAAAATGAAATTATCGAACGCATCCGTCTGGACCCGTCCTGTCTCAATTAAAAAAGACTGCACTGCATGCTAAATTTAAAATATTCACTCAGTTATAGCACATTGCTAGGTTGGAGTACAACACGGACGTAGGTATAAAAGATGAACAAAAATCCCTTTGCATATTTAAAATACCTAACATTATGGATAATATTCTGCGAGGTTTCAATCTTTTAAAAGAACTATGAGTAATTCTAGAAAGTGTTGCGATTTACCAAATAAATAATTTACTATGAAAAACAGTTACAAACTGCATATGACAAAGTAATTTTCTGTTCCCTTCCAAGTTAATTTCGTTGCGTTCCGTCGCCTACCACCATCGAGTCCATGTCGTTGTTTCTGGGTTACGTTAAAAGTAGTTTATAATTAACCAGGACTTTAAATGTCTTATCGCAAAAGCTTTAATGTCAAACAAAATTTGCAAATCTAAATTAATTTTTTAACAGAAATGGCAACTGTTTAAGAAAAATGTTTCAATTTGTATCGCAAATGTAAAGCAGAATCAAAATATTTGGTTCCTCATTGCAAAAACGGAAAAAAATAATTTCGTCGATTACAACGCCATCTGCCACAAATAGAAAACAAATATTTCAGACAAAACCTAAGTACTTTTTGTCGTAGATACCGAATATGCAATAAAAATGAGGGGTTACCATTTGAAATTAAAAAGTTGACCCGCGCCCCTTCCCTTTGGGGGTGGGAATGGCTAATTTTGGTACAGACAAATGCCCCTTTTGAACATATTTGCTTTTCATATGGTACATTTTTTCGTGTGACGCGAATTTCTCGAGATATTTAGTTATCTCAATTTAAAGTCTTTACAAATGTGTTTCATATTTTATGGTTCGTAACAAGCTTGTAAATATAACACTTTGTGTAATTATCATAAAGTTGTAATGAGGTAATAAATTTTCTGTTGTTTTTGCAATTACTGTTTGTATTATCATAATTATGAATTAATTATTTTCATTTCGAGCTTTTAAGTAATAATCATTTAGAAAAATCCCCTCGTAACATATTACTTGGGTCAGGTAAACCACTGCAATTCGTACTATTGCGAGGCACACTCTATACATTTCGCTCTATTCATAACTTGCAAGTTTTATATCTCACACTTTCTAAACTGCAAGAAAATTTAATCATTCACTTGTCATTAAAGTCTACATTTTGTTTTTTTCAGCCTGTTACAGTTACATTAACTTCGGGAAAATGAAATTTAGTATAGTATTAGGGAAGCTGACGTTTACAACCCTTCGGGTACTATTAAAATTCATTTTTAGCAATGTTTTAAACCAAAATTCTTGTAAATTTTGAAATGTTACAATATAGGTAACCAAAGCAAGAAAAAGTCGTCGAATACATTAAAATAATATAACGAGTTGGTAAAAATATTCCCTTTAAGTTGTTGTTTTGAACAAACATGAGAGAGGTTTCATGCTAGTCATTCCCACTTATTTACGCGAGAGTACTTTTTAGTATACATTACTTTTATAATTACTCAGATAGATGGGTTATATACTTAAAATGAAATCGTACTTTTGCATGTTTAGATTTTTGTCTCCAGAAATTGTTATTTTAATTTGAGATCAACGAATAGTACAAAAGAAAATTATTTGAAATAAAAATAAAAATATTTCTTTGGGGAGTAGTACTACATATTACAAAGAATTTATATTATATTTCGTTGTCAATTCTATCTTTACTTGATTTATTTTAACATTAAATTGATGAATCCATTAATAATTGTTTGTTGCGAGAGCGACACACTTATGTAAGTCTAATAATATTTCCATCGAAACCAAAAAGAAGTACAAAGAAAAGAAATCAAATGCATTACTTTTGAACACATTTTTACTGCATATTTGAATAGATGTGAAGTAATTTTTGTTTGAAATTTTTTTATATGTGGCGGTGGATAAAACTATAACATTTTCTTGTATGTTCTTGTTATATTGCATGCTACAACTCAGAATGTCTAATGTTTTGTAACAATAATGCTTTACCTTAAAAGTTGATGAAACGCACAAGAAATGAGCTGTGTATAACGCTTGCTTAAGTATCATTATTTCATCAGCATAATACTAAAACTGCGTAACGAGTTTTTGGAGACAAATGATTTCATAAGTATAAAGCTATTTCCTATGATGCTGGCCTATCTAGTTGGTGCCATGTCTGATCGTTGTATCGTGACGTTTCGGCTAACATGCTGCACTCTTCTTGCCAGAACGCATGCACTACGCCCGCAACCACCGACCTAGTCAGTTCTGAAGAAGGCTGCAGCATGGCAGCTGAACCACCAAGTGACAACGACCAGATGCTGCATCAACCGAATATCCCACCATCTTATTCGGTTTCGGAAGTCTTCGAAAACTGTAATCTCCAGTAAATGATGAATATTTTTATTTAAACGTCATCCCACAGTCAAAATTGCTTAAAAATGTTGTTTTAAGTGCATTATTTATAGCTCGTTAAAATATTGTCATCATATACACTAATACGCAAAGTCCTCAAGATTTTTCGTTCCTTTCCTGCGTAACCAGACGGAGCAAATCACCCAAATGATGTGTCGTACGTTAGAGTATTGAAAGGTGTATCTACGAGTTCCTATTATTTCATCTAAGATCTTTTTCTTTCCGAGATAACATGATTTAAAAATTACATCAATAAAAACCCACTGCTTGACTCATTTATTTTTAAACGATGTAACTTAATTTCTCGATTCCCGACAACTAAATTCACTGACGCGATTGGTAAATAAAAAACAATAACCGCGAGTTACGTAATGCTTCATTGTATAAAATCATGTACTATTCATAAATGTCCTGATGTTATTTTTACATTGTTCGTGCTACACATGAAACAGAGTTACCTACAACTAGATGATGTGGGAGACATACGTATATGCCGTATAATTTAGGTAAATAAAATACTCGTTACATAAAAGTAAACCCCTAAATTTCTCGTTCCTTTTTTGTGTAACCGTACGGAGCAAATCGTACGTTAAAATGAATTTTTGAGGTTCCCCATTATGTCATATTTCACCTCCTCGTTCCCGAGACAAATGAATTTAAAAATTACAACAAGAAAAGACTCTACTTGATTCAATTATTTGCAAAGGAGGAGTAGAAAATAACACAAACACACAAACCGCGATTTTTTAAGAACAAACAAAATTAATTTCCTCTTTAGGTCTTGTATTTGGTTTTAATAGGCAATTCATATCAACCAATATAAGCATACTGAACTACATTCCATTGTGGTCCATGAATTTTCACTTTTGCAGCGGGTGTCGCTGCTTACGAGGCTTTACAGAACGTTGTATTCAGGAACTACTTCCACTTACTGAATTTTGTAAACTCTGGTCTTGGTTCTCCGATAAAGTGTCCAGTCTGGATTTAGTCCATGGGTCACATGAACCATTTTCCTATGAAGACTCGGATTTCAGGTAAAAGCAGTACCTACTTATACTACAGGTCTAATAGCTACGCCATGAACTAGAGGGGATGTAGTAACATGTTGGCCCGCCATCCTATTGAATCGCCATTTCGAGTTATGTGCAGATCATGTGGTGGGCTTTGTTTGGTGTGAGCCATTCTTGTTTATTTATTGTCGATTAACATTTATTTGGGTTTTCCGTGATGAGATTTAAGTGATGTGATCCGAATTGCGAAAAACATTGTAGGAAAAGTTCGCGAGTATTTGCTTTTGGGATCCTAAAGAACGAAAACCTACAAAGTAAATGGATGAAGGCCATCAACTGAAGACATTTTATATTTCACATGTATCCTAAGGTAATAACTTCTATTTCAGTGAAGTAAAAGGGGAACGCTGCATTCCAATCATATATTTCCTCTATTCTCATAAATTTTAAATCAGAGACACATGTTATGTCCTATGGATGATACGATGTGTGAAACGTGAGAAATATGGTAAGAGGGTTAAAATGTTTGATCGACACTTCTTTTGAAGAAGTAATGCTTAAAAAGATATTCATTAGAATTCATAATAATCTTAACAAGATACTCTCTTCAGTTATATCTTAAAACCCAGAGGTGATATGAAATGCAACTTAACTTAAAATATTGTGGATAACTACAAATGTTACGATCTTGCTTTTTTTAGGTTTCGAAGCTCACTTTCGGGTGGAGGAAATACTCAAATCTGTGTAATGCATCGATGAAAATTGTAGGAAACTTCAATTCAAGCTCTATTAAAAATAATTAAACTTCGGGATGATGTAATTCCGGTAATATACTATTTACTTATCTACTCCAACGAGATCGAGAGACAGTGAAGCATTGAAAATGAACATTTGCAACTTGCAATATTTCTAAGTCATTCCTCCGAGGAAAAATATTAGAAGAACGTTTGTTTTCATAAGCATACTGAGTTTTTATGAAAGTTAAAAATGTAAATAAGGCAAATTGAGAGTTATTTTGAAGTAATATTCGTACTACTTGGAAAGTCTTTTGTGCCTATCGTTTTTTCATCAGTAAAATTGTTCAATTCTTTACACTTCAGAGTCTTTGTTAATGTTATTTTAAATTATAATACAGTTCCAAAACTTATTTCTCCAGAATATGAAAATTCTTTACAGTGTTCTGAGTCGAGAAATATGGTTAATAAATTTCAAAAAAAAGTTGAGAAACCACAAAATTTCCGTTTTAATTGTGCTGCAATATCCACAGAAAAACAATATTACGCGTTTCGTCGTCTACAAATTAATTTCAAAAGTTTTTAAAATGTAATTTTATAACAAATATAATTTATTTAAAATTGACCCCTTTATGAACTATGAAAAAACACGAAGTTGTCAACAGAAAGCAGCTTACTTGACATAAAGTAATAAATATTTTGTTAATTTTCAAGTTGTTTCTTACTTCCAAAAATCTTCAATGCGACAAGTAACCTCAATAGAAGTCTTCATGAACCCTGTCAATTCTTCATGAGACTCATCATGATTTTTTTCTTTACTCCGCAAAATAAACTCTGAAATGTGTATTCTATAGTACCATTTAATGATAAACCAAGGAATGAATATCTTATCGTTATTTATTCAAGCGTCTAGGTATTAAAGAAACTGAATAAATCGTATAATAGNTCACTATTTTAGTTGTGAGACCTGTAGTATCAGTAGGTATTGGTAAATACTCCAATGAGAGCCTCTTTCGTTTCTATTACTTTCTTGTGTTTAATTAAATACAAATTTTAGTTTTATTAAATACAAGTTGTTAAATACAATTATATTGATATTATCGTGAAGGCACCTGTGGAGAGTGCCGTCAGCATATAAACTGGGTCGAGTGCGCAACGCGGAGAGTGGGACTAGGTTATGGGGTCGTGACGTCATGGCCAGATATTATATACCCTCGAACCGGGGACCTCCAGTCTCTCGGAGCTGGCCACGAGCGGCCGAGTCGCCTCCTGCCCAAACTTCGCCTACGCCACGACCATGGGCCACCGGTCACCCTCTGACGTACGTACTCGACCTCAAACCGTGTGAGTATTAAACAGATATCACGCACTCAGAGTTTGTCTTGGACTACGACCCGGAAACCCCAGTTCCCACTTCCAACACTTTCCCTTCCTCGACTTCCTCATCCTCCCCCCTCCCCCTTGTCACGACCCTGCCTGCATCTCTGACCCGACCAACCTGAAGAGTTGCAAGCTGGGACCGCCCGACAATATTATAACATGTACCAAACTATTTTTATTTTTAGGAGTGTGTTGAATGAAATGTTAAATCCGCCTCTGCCTTAGGACCCTTGATCGGAATTGATGGGATGGTCCCTTCCTTGCTTCCGGATAGTAAATTAGTTTATTGTTCTCCACGTGGTCATACGCAGTTTGTAACTACCTCTTTGACAATAAACGTTTATTTGTTTGTTTATTCCACTTGATGTTACTTGAATGCTTGAATTAAAAAAGAGAGCGATGATGCGTCCGACGAAGCTGGTGTAAACAATATGTCGGGAATTGAAGGTGAGTTGCATAATACTCCATTGCGTATTATCGTATACTATTCATTACCGTTCTGAGTCCTGTATTCATTTTTAATGCTAAATATGAAACCGAATGAAACTTACCTCCAACTAGCAGATGGAGAAAAGTAATATCTGCCGTATATCCAGGTAAATAAAGTTTTGCTTATACCGTCTTTCATTTTTTCATTTTTTTTTCATTTGTAGTATTTGTACTTAGGAAATGTAGCATGCCATTTAAGCTTATATACATGGAGCGATAGGAGATTGGAGATGAGTGGTAGGGGTGTTGTCAGTAGGTGGATTTACCAGCAACTTATGCAGAAGTACTGTGGTGTCACGTGATAATTTTTTACCTTGTATGATATTGACAACTAAATATATGAATAGTAAGTATTATTTAAATATAATATATAATGAATGCATTTTTGGGACCAATTTAATATTACGGTAGATTGATTGTAGGGGGTCATGGTGCAGGATAATGTTTGTTAGTCAAGTGACGAGACGCAATTGTTTCATTGTTTAACACTCCAATACTGTAGGTAAAAATATTAAATACGGTGTGTTATTTCCAAAATCGACAATACAGCAAGTACTAGTAATGTTATTTCCCGTCATTTGAGAATGAACAGCGAAAATCAGAGCACATTACATGCAATATTGTAGAAAAAATTCATCGTGCGATGAGAGCTTTGGATCTGCAAGGATGTTCTCTGACATGTGAATAAAATCTAATATTCGTGTTTCTGTGCATTTATTACACTGCAAACTTGAATTACTTTCTTATGTTTCGTAGAAAAATTGCTCCGAAACTTTTTTAGAAAATACATATTCTTATACAGAACAGCGAAGAAATGCTAGTTTTATTGACATATAGATAGACACAGAAGAAATACATATTTCGCGATTGAATAGCTCATAAAAATTTTATTTGCAAAATTTACAAATATACCCTGTAATGTTAACATCGTCACACTGGCTCCGGGTCCAACGTCTACTTAGTGGATCCTCACCTCACGTCTGGAGAATTCGTGGAACGTTCCAAAGCGAACTTGTTGCATCCTCCTAATGTGGATCTTTTTCCCACGGCAAGTCACTTGATAGTCTAAATGAATTTCAAACGCCAGCTGATGCTTCACTCAAAGGGGAAGTTGGTTACATCATACTAACGCCTAGATCTGCACTTTCCAACATCGCCATTTTGAAATAAAAATTCTTTTAGGACCGAAGTCGGAGATAAATAAATTGCCATGGAAACGATGGAGGAAACGATTCCTTCCGTAACAAAAACACTCTTCAAACACTTGGCTCTACACAACACAGATTGCATTCGAGAGAGAAAAAAGTACTACACAAGATGTGCTGGGTAAATCCGAAATCAACAATTTAAATAAGAAAACGCAAACAATTGAAACGGCGCTTCTGTTCTCGAGAGGAATATTAGATCAGTTATACACCGATCGAAATATCGGTATTTATTTCGTGAAAAAGGATGTCTGATTTCCTAATCTTAAAATAGATTTTTATCGTCATTCTAGTTAAACAAATTATAATATGTTCTATGTAAAATATAATAAACGATAGGAACCAATTGGTCATTTTAGTGATAATTTTAGATAGTTCTTTACATTGCATACAAGAATGTAGAAATACCTTTCAGCATGACATGTAATTGAAAACTATTGTTTTATTATTATGTCGTTCAATTCGACCTCTTTTCCAAAAAAGTTTCTTTACGTACATAAACCAAGTAAATTATGAAATAAAATGAAATTTTTCAGACTTTGAATGAAATAAATATAGTTCTTATTTCTGTATTTGAATTTTTTATGTTTTGTTTTTTAAATGACTGAAAGTCTCTAGTAATTATCCTATTTGTTGTAAACTATTTGATTTATTAAATTCAAAAGATAAAACTGTGTACGGTCTTTTTAACGAATCTAAGTGCAAAACTCCTTAGTTGAAATTGGTGCATTTGGTAATATTCTCTCGTCATCGACGTAATGTCTGAAAAATAATTTAATAAGCAGGGTTCGGATTTTGCATGTTTTCCATATTTTTTCCTGACTTTCTATCGCTTTGAATTTTTTTTCATTTATTTTATATCTCTTGGCGAGGTCAAGAGCCCTTCTCTTCCATCTTACCTTGACTTTGGTGATGGAATTGTGAAGGAGAGATGTTGAGTTACCGGGGAACTTGTGGTACAGAACCAACATTTGACTGGAGTAGATGACGAAAACCCCAGCTGAAAACTTCACCAATTTTGGTGAGCAGGGATTGAACCGCATTCTACTGCGGTATTGTGGAAGACATGACGCAACCATTAGACCACCTCTGACACTTTATATATCGGAATCGGTTTATAGCAGTTTTAATCCTGTGGGACCATTTACATTTATTTTAATGGAGCCTATAATGCATATATTGGACGAATTTTTTTGAATTATTTTACAGTACTACTGTGCGTCGCTAGTCTTGTATTTTGGTGTAAAGAGAAGCGGAGAAAATTGATGTAATACGAATATGTATTCGTACTGTTCACTCTTCCGCTGTAAAACATATTTTCTAAGGTGATTTGCCACCCTGACCGCTAGCTTTACCTTCTCGAATCGCGAAGATATTTTCATAAATCTACAAACTATTGATGGAGCTTGAATGGTATGAAACCCTTTGGACAAATCTGACTCACAGAATGGGCGATTTCATCGCCCCTTATTCTACTGTATTTACCAGTCAGAAGCATGCGGAGTCTACTAATTTTTTAAATTCTGGTAGATACAGTGACTAGCTTAGTTAAGAGGCATGACTTGAATAAACTTAAATGGAATAAAATCAGAATTTTCTAAACTCAAAAGAAATTTATGCATCTTTCTTCGTTTGTAGAATGATCGAAAAATTTACGAAGAAAAAATCTTTGCAAATTGGTGACCGATATCGCTAAGTGTCAGAGGGGCTAGCTTCCTCAGTTAAATTCCAAATCCAAGTTTCGCAGTTCTCTCTATTTAATCCTCGACTCGTAACGCTGCACAATTACGATTAGGAAATCCATCGTTAGGAGAGGGGGCGAACATTAGGAAAATTTAACTGTGACGGAAATGGAAAAGGTTATGCGCGTGAACGAGGTAAGGCACAATCGTAGAAGAGATGTTCGAGTTGGTAATACCGAATGATACGTTTGCTGTTTAGTAATTTTTATAGTATTCTCTACGAGTATATGATTTTGCTTTGTTTGTGGAGATGGATGCTCCTAATCGATCATGTTTGCGGAACCGGAAATTCACGATGACTGAGAAGATTGGGAAAGCGTGATCTTTAGGGGAGAAGGAAATATATATTTTTAAGATGGGGTGGAGATGCTTACTGAGATGCAAATAACTGATATTCATGGATGTGAGGATTGATGATGAATGTGGATGTAGAGATTAATGTTGATTGTAGATGGGAATAAGTGACGTAGTTCTTAAAGGTGAAAGTTTCTACGAACGGTTGATGGAGACCGTTAGTAAGACGGGAGGAGATGCGGCAGCTCCGAATGCAAAGGCGGAGGCGGTGGTCTGCACGTCGGCACGCGATGAGCTGTCGAGAGCAGTCTGTGAGAGGCGTTGTAATCCGGGACTGTCGACGCCGACCCGACGCGCTGCCACTTCGTGGACGACTTCGCAATCTGATTCAACATGTGACCCGCGCTCGGGAAGAGAGATTGACGAAGGATGGGTGAGTGTGAGAGGATGAGTGAAAAAAAGAGGTGCGAATCACAGTATGGTTTCGGAGGATGATATACTCGTAGTGAGGCAACAATATTTTTGAACGACTCACAAATGGATTGCAATTATAAATCTCCCATAAAGCTGTATTAAAAACGGTGTACATAAACATATGTAATAATGTTGATCTAATTGCATGTTTTACGAATAACTCGTACGCTTTGATGAATACCACAAAACTGGCAATGCAACGACAAATACCTTCTTTGATAGCTTTACATCGAATCCGAGGTCACAGTTTTCTTGCACCTTATAACAGCGACAACGCGGCATTGTGTCTTCTACTTGGCAAAAACATCTGAGCCATATTGATACCGAGAACAGAGAAAACGAGGAATCAGGTGATGAAGATGATTGTGGCAACAAGAGAGACACCCTAAACAAGACGAACATCCGAGAATAATTATTGTGATCAATCCCTGTAATGACAATGTTGGAAACAGGGAAAAGTAAATGGAACGTATCATATTGTTTGGTCGATGTGTCTCAAATTGATTTTGAATTTTGTGACTGGACAACTGTATTTATTCCGCTTTCAATGCGCGTTGTTCAATAAACAATGCGTATACTATACTTACAGATGAAAAATAGTTCTATTCATATACTATTTTATTACTACTATTAATAAAATAAGGCCAAAATATTCATGTAACTGACCTCACTCTTCGAAATGTATGTTTGTATACCTTTGTTTAATGACAATCTAGATATCCTAAACAATATTTAAAAAAATCGTTATATGAACATTGTAATATGATATGCGTAAGTTAAGAGATAAATGAGTTTTCGACATATGGTTTATTAATATTAGAATATTTATCGGATGAATGGTTGTCTTTTCAGCAATTAAATGCTAGTGCACTAGGTCAAACTCTTCACAAAACCCAGTCTATTACTAACGTTGGCTGCAACACAGTCGAAGCCCTTTAACATTCGTAAAACGAATGACACTTATCACATGCTCACTTGTCCTTTTTTAATAAAATTTTCAATATTTCATGAGATGAAATATTATTTCAGTAAAATAATTTACAATTATAACAATATTTGAATTAGTTAAATTAATATAATCAAAATATCTAACCCTGAGGTCAACATAACTGTTGATTTTTATAGTTTCTTTAACGTTTGAAATCATTACATATGACTAAGAGATATTCTATTATACATTATAATGAAATAATAATTTGAATTGTATGTGCATATTTAAGTATTCAAACTTACTCTCCAAATGACATTAACAAGAGTTGATCCTGCTGATTAAAAGTTTTTTGTACATTGAACGACACTCTTCAATGTCGGGAGACGTCGAAAAAACTTACTGCATTAAATGTTGTCATCACAGAAAGTTGTTAGATACTTTGTCACCCAGTTATAATAAATATGCAATCACTATGAGCCATCCTCTAACGGAATTTTATTCACTTTTTTGTATTGAACGTTAAAAGCAGTAATATTTCTTTTAAATAGCATTTATACCATATTTGTCGCGTTGCTCCATTGAAAATTAAACTAAATTTTGCTAATTATACGCAGGAAAAATAAAAACGGTTTAATTTAATATTTTATTTTATTAGTAATTGTAGAATTTATTTGAGCTCCAGAACAAGGAATGTAACGTCCGATTTAGGTAAAATATATCTGTTTAAATACACGTTCATCGAATTCTGATGGATGTAATCCCATGTGACATTGATGAAGAACTCTGAAACTGATGAAAAATGTTCTGACAAAATAAAAGCAAAATGTTTGTCACGTCTCTATCACTTTAGTGAGTTCATCTTTTTTTATTTCACGCTTATATTTCATCAAATCACCTTTTTGAAACAGAATTTATTCATCAACAACTCTTAATGATGCGGTGACTTAAAGGGTTTACGATGGTCATTCTCAGTCTATTATATATACTATAATATTTTTAGTAATATTTAGTATATTAATACATTAAAGAGACTTAGAAGTTATATAATGATGACCTAAATATTATGATGAATTACATCAAATATTAATGGAGCAGTAGTCAGTTTTGTTCACAGCAAATTCCACGTACTGTGGCTGAGATTTTCAACATCAGCATCCGGGGGGTTAAATTAAGTGTGCTAGCCATTCAACCAAACGGCCAACCTTCACGAGCTGTAATCCAACTACTAATGGATTTGTTCTTGATGGAAGTTTGTGTCAGCAGCGTAGCCATCATCATCATCACTGAAACATATAGCTCCGCTTTCTAGAAAATGGAGCATGTCTGCCACATTGCTCTCGCGAGAATGAACATTTGCATTGATGTAGATATTCTGACTTCAAAAGGATGCTTTGACACAGAATACATCTCTTTTCTTGAACGAACTTTCCACTGACAGAATGAATTTAATACATACAATGAATTACAATTTTTGTTGATATCACATTTCCTTTCAATCCAAACATTCCTTTAAAGTTAAGAGTTTAAAGTTTAGAATCATTATTACTAACAACTATTTAAGATTTTAGTATTAAAATTATAATTTTCTGAGAGAAATGTTTTACTTAACCTTGACTTCATAACCTAGAAATGAATAAAGTATTTTTGTTGTCTGGTGAAAATCCAGTTCGGCTGCAAAGGAATCGAAAACCATTTGACATAAAAATAAAGTACTTCATATTCCCTGAGGAGTATAGCGGACAATCCAATTTCAAAAGTTTTCTTCATCCCAGTGTCCGCTATTGGTTATCCTTAACGCATCCAGGACTTCCACCTCGTAGAGACCAAGAATAGCAACAGAACATTCACCTCGATAGCTGTTTTCCTCTTTGGAGCTGATCAAACCACATTAATCTCAACGACATAGCATATTCCATATCATTACGCTACTTCATAGCCGGAGCAGGTGCTAACTCGAATCCCCACCCCCACAGCCAAGATGCCTGGGCCGCTGACACGGAAGGAGGGGGCTGGCAAGAAGGGATGGCGCTTGTCGTCGCCCACGGACACAGCGAGCGGGGGTGGACGGAGAGCACGAATCGATGAAAGGACCGTCGCTGGTGGCGGTGGCGACGGACAGCGCAGCATGGTGGTGGTAGGGCACCTTGCGGCAGCATGGTTCTGGGTCACCAGGAGGCGGCGGCAGCAGCAGTAGCAGCAGCAGCAGCAGCAGCAGGCGGGTGAAAATGGAGACAGCCGTTGCCGGAACCCGCGGTCTCCCTTCAGGCCAAGCCAATTTCCCTGGGGTCTCGCTTCCAGAAAGAGTGCCTCCTAATATGCACTGCTCCACGTCTCCTTGCTATCATCTTGAAGGACCTTACCTCAGAACAGGATACTGGCTGGCCACAGCGCCCCCGACCAGGAAAAGGACGTAGAATAAAGACGTCTACGGATAAGAATGGCTCAGCCAAATGGGCTGTTACCCTGTTAAACTCGCTTTGTTCGCACCTGGTGTTCGAAAGATGGACAGCCTACCGACAGACAGCTGTGTTTTACCAAATGACATGACGCGGAGAATTTTCGAGATTATTGCAGTACATAGATCAAGAATGACCCATCTATTATACGTAATTATTTTTAACCACACCGAGTACAACACACGAACTGTTTAAATGGAGACCCAATCATGTTTCCTCCATCATAATTTCAGATAATGGAAACATTGTTTCCATTTATCGGCCATATATATTCCAAATATTTCATGTCTCATTATTTGTATGAATTTGTATTCCTATTTTGAATTGAAATATAAAATTTTCTTCATTTAATTTATTTATCCCGAGAGAGAGGGATCATTCGATCGATACGCCCGAGAGGTGCCATAAGCAAATTTGCGTCGTCACAGAGCACCAGGACGTCCATCATGGAGGATAGTTTCTTGCCTCTCACCGCAAAAGGCAAGGCAAATGGTTCAACGATTAAGTAGTGCCACTCGTAATCAGCTGGATTCGCCTCGACGTAAGGCTCGTACACACCTTTCCAGAATTGACGCGAATTCCAATGGCTTGCATGCCTTGACCACGCAGACTCGCTAGCAAGGCATCGAGTTGCTAGCTTTTGTAGTTCAGTAACGCAGCCAGTTCTCTCAAGAATACTATGAACTGATCACGCCAACTTCATGTGCTACGAACCTGCAATATTCAACCAAGTATTAACATACTGTTCATGGAACATTTACGTCGTAACAACAAGGAATCCCTTTTCTTTGAGTTTTCACGAATGCATGGAGAATCATGATTATGTTCCAATGAACCTTGAATGTTCTTCTATCTTGTTTGTTTGTAAATATTGTTATGTGTTGTTTTCAAGCGTATCATTTTAAGAGGAGGAAATAGTATTTAAATTGCTTGCACGTCTAAGATCAAAATTCAGTCAATTTAATATTGTTGTGTTTAATGTGAAATAATTTCATACACTCCTATGCTGTCAAACCTCCGATATAAATAAATACATTTGAGTGAATAGCAATGGGATTAAGAAAGAATATTTAGACAAGAATCGCGAATATCATGAGCAATAATTGAGAGTTCTGAGCTAATAAGAAATGCAATAAAAAACTCTACAAATAGTATATAAAATATTTTAAAGTGTTACAATTTAACCTTTTTTTTTGTAGAAACCCACAAAAGAAATAAAGAATAAATAATTATAAAATTAATAAATAATAAGAATGATAACTCAATAGATAGAATATAAATTAACAAACAAACTTAAATGTCAGTTCATTCACATCAGGTTTTTAATTTTTTGCACGAATAACTTTTCTTCAATCTTCCTGCTTATCCATGTTTCAAAATGTTTGTCACATATCATAAAATAATGCTTAGTGTTCAAACGATTCCCCACCAGCATAACATTAGTCATATGTTATTCTTTTCACAAATCTATGTCCAATTAATTGTCAACTCTTTTGCTCGATCTAATCATACTGTTGATTTTCCGTTCTCCATATTTAAAATAATTTAAACATATATGCATACACATTCGTGGGCATAAATAATGCAAGTATTCCTTAAGTAACAGTAAGTTAATATATTGTAAAAAATATATTTGGTCAAAGGAGCTTACTCAAGATAAATAAACTATATGTAAAACTTATTACAACTTAATGATTTTATAACAGAGATATTTAAGAATCGCGGAAAACAACAAGGATTTTAAAATGAACACTTGACATTTTTTTAGTGTGATTTGTGTGTGACAACATCCTGAGAAGTGAAAGAATTTTATTCACACGAGAAGTTAAGAATAAAAAAGAAGACATACGGAAATGGAATGTCATCCTTTCTGAACTCTCTTTCTCAGAAGCCTATTGCGGGTGAGTTATGGTCAGTGAAAATTCCTGAAGAAAAAGAAACAACTGTAGGAAGAAAATTCTCTGAGACCCAGGTGTGTGAAAAGAGAAAGAGCACGAGAGAAAACTCCTCCATTTGCCAAATGTGGGGATAATATATGATGCACGAAAAATACGCGCGTGTTCATTCTATGATTCCGACTCCAATTTATTGCCTAATTTTTTTGAATGGGTAAAATCTTCTATGCACCAAGAACACAAAAAGCTTTATGAAATCGTAATCCATTACATCATAAATTTCCTTTTTATTTAACACTTAAAGCGGAGAGAGTAAAAAAGCATTACCTTTATGAGAATTTATTTCATGAAACGTGAATTTCAAAAGCGGCAAATATAGAAATGGCATTTTTCATTTCAACAGAAGACGAGAGATCGTTTCTCCTCAAATGTGTGTATTTATATGCCCACTTCCCCAAATTCTCCCCATTTATTACATGTGTTTACTCGTGTGTTGGAATAAAAGGTAATTTAAAAAAAGGAATTTTGATATCACCTAAGGATGATGATATATTCTACATATTAAATAATGTAATGTGGGTTAGAAAATACGTACACTAGAGGGAAACTTCACACACCAGGAATCGAAGTCGACCCTTACTCACTGTTCATAGATACGCTGACTTCTTCAACGTTTGCCGTTCTTAATTTGCACTTCACTTGTACCACATTTATAAAGTGTTATTTACACTATGAAGTATTCAATGAGGCAGTGAAGAAATCTACGGTGGTTAATGTATCCCATTTCACTTGTGTTATAGGTATGATTGTAAGATAACTAATAGTGGTGTCGGTGTAATATATTATGAAATGACGTAGTTAAATAAATTTATCAAAACATTATAATACATATTTATTGGAATTTGAATATTTGAATATGGAAACTCCAAGTAATCAATTACCCTGTAAATAATATTTTTAGTCCCGTTTTAAGTCTGTCAGACGATAAGACTGCGACATCAAGTCTATTCTGTATCTTAATACAGAATGAAGATGAAAACATCGAACGCTGAGATTGCAAGAACTTCTTAAAGACTGAGCTTCTTCAAGAACTCAAATCGCAAAAAGGGCTGCAGACGCATTGACTTGATTCTGAACCTGACAAGAAAAACAACGCAGAATGTGGTTGAACTCTGTGAAATAAAAAAGGGTGCATATAAACCAACCCCTAACTAAGACAGTCGGACTTAGCATCAAAGTACAAAACTAACGAGAATATAAAACTCTATCATACGAGCAACTTGCTGCACTTTATTAGTGTGATAAAACGCTGACTCTACCACTACCTGTAATTAATTAAAAAGCTATGTTTTAGTTCTTTTTTTTGGGGGGGGGGGCAGAAGCAAGTAAGGTTGAAATGAAGTTTTTAATATTTACCAAAATTGAATTTGTTTATTCTTATTTCGTTACTATTTATTCGTTTATTCATCTACAAGATACCAAATTATTTTCCAAAGTCCAAGATTCTAGTATCTCATCCTACAAAAGGGCCGGAAGGAATTTGAAATGACCGGGGTAATATCTAAACAGCTAATAACGCATATTCGATATTTTCATATTTATCTCGTACACTTATTCTGACATGCGGGTTCCATGGAACATAAATCCACTTGTAAACTCATATTATTGCTAGTCTCGAGGCCGTACAGTGAATAATAGAAGTTTCAAAACGTAGTAAAATGAGTTTATTTCCTCATCTTTGGTGGGTAGACTGGTTCAACATAACATGGTTGAACGGTAAGCGATGTGAAGTCTCTTGTACCAGGGTCAATCCAGGTTGAGATCGCATGCGAAAATGAACACAAGTTTTGTCATCATATTAATTTTTCTGAGAGCACCGCTGTGTTTTTACATGCTGTATAATCTCGGCGCAAAATGGCATGAGATAGAGTTCCCACTTCCACTGCTATGTAGTGGAAGAGACATTTTGGTTCCTACAAATCTACCCAAACGATGAAGGGACGACAATATCCATTTACATGCAATATGTAATAATAACAACAATTACATATGTCTAAGAGTCTTTTTAGATGAACATTTGGGAAAACCATATCGCAACACTTCATAAAAAAATATATCTTGGATTAACATATTTTACTTCTTAAAAATTTCTGTGAACCCATTTTGATGACAGTGCTATATTTTACAATATGTAACTGATTTTTGGGGAATAACCTTAAAAATTTATCTAGGTAGATAAGAATGTCTCAAAATCATTCTTATCCATTATTCTGTCAGTTGAGAATTCTTTCTATACAGCATTTGTTACTTTATAAAGTCTTAAACATTGTCTATTTAAAAAGAAGAAATACTTGTACCCATAATTTATTTCATCAAACGAAAAGGATTTGCTGAAGATTTTTTAAATTACCAAATGTCAGTAATTCCATATTAAAATAGTAACATGATTACATATTCTTAAAATAAGTATTTTTACTAACCGCAAAACTACGAATCCTGTCAAAAGTCGAAATCTATGACGATGGAAGTTACTTAAATTTACTTCGATGTATCGTATTTTGAATATCAGTCGTCACGATGAGCAAACTACAAAATACTAAACTGGACTCTTAGTCATACGTTTGCATCGTATACAACTTTGTTTTCCTATTTCAGTTGGTCATGAATACTGATATCTGTGAGCTACATAATCCTAAAACTTTCATTTGTACTTCGGTAAATAAGGTGTAAAAAGGAATTAAATTTTTTTTATGTCATGTTTATCTTTTTGATGATGATGATTATGAGTTATTATTATTATTATTATTATTATCATCATCATCATCATCATCATTACATGGGTCAGAACCAATGTGTATGATCTGTTCGCACCTTAAGGACGCGAAAATAAAATTTTAAAAGTATTATTTCATGAGTATTTATTTATTTCATTTTGAGAGTGAATTTCTCTGTTTGATTATCAATAAATATAACAAAACAGAAAGTGATAAAAATAAATAAAAGTATGAGTATTTGTTTTTTCTCTCTTTATTTTGATGTATCTTTACGGAAATTACTTTTGATTCTACCGTTTTGAACATAATATTAACTTTTTAATAGAGAACAAAAACGATTCAAGTAAGAACACTCGTTCAAAAATCACAAAATTCACTCGAGAAAAGATGCAGGTTCTCAAGCTTGAGTTATTCATACCACGAAACGATTAATTTTATTAGTTACTCCTTGCAATCGTTTTTCCTTGCATTTTTTTTTGTGGAGTTTTACGACTCGTCGACATCGAGGTCATTAGAACCCTAAAAACTTGGACAGGTAGGGAAAATGCAGTTACGCACTAAGGAGAGCCAACACGACTCTCCCCGCGTGTGGGACTCGGCGAATGAATCAGCCATACCCACTAAAAACCCTCCTGAATTACAATATATCAAAACATATCTCAAAACATTACATATCACCTCCCACCCCCCACCCCCAAAAAAAAGAAAGAAAGAAAGGAAGGAAAAAAGAAAAAGGAAAGAAAGAAAGAGGAAAATGAAAGATACCCTAGTCCTCGCAACCTAATAGCGTCGGGATCGAAAAGAGCAAGAGGTGACCAAGGAAGGTCAGGAAAGAGAAAGGAAGGAGCCCTACACAAGTAAGTGGAAGCAATTCCAGACTCAGTTCGGGGCCCGTGTTCGCCAAACACGTACTTACTAGATGTAAGTCCCCTGGCCTTGCAATTTTGTGAGACTCTTCCATACGGTATGAGAATGAAGTCCTATCTGCAATGAAACTAGCGAACTTTCTCAGACTAGAATGAATCGCCATTAATTCCCTCTCCCATTGTGCCTTTGCAAATCTTGTATAACCTAATTTTCTCGCTAAAACGTAGATCAAATTTATGTTATGTTTAAATAATAATAATAATAGTTAGAATTAACAACTGACGGGATAAACAATATTGAAGAAGTATAGAAAAATAAACTGAAGAATTGTGACATCATCTAGGAGACTTCATTAAATGCATATTTATCATTTCTTCAGTCTTTTGAATAAACGTACCGAACTGTAATAACGCAATTTGACACGAGAAAAAGTAAAAGAAAGATTTCAAAACACGCGTATTTCTGTAAAACGCAAGTATACTCACCGCATCGCACGCCGACATTGATACACAACAAGTAGACGTTTTACAATAACAGCCGTGGCGTCGACTAAACGCTCAAATTGCGTACGTTCAAGTTGTCGCGAGAGTCCAGAGATGAAGAGGCGGAGCGAGATGCCAACGCCACAGAGTGAATACACACCTCGGGAGACAAAAGGAGGAGCAGAAGCGAGAGACGGGAGCGCAAAGGATTTGAAAGCGTTTTGCGTCCGGCGCGCAAGCCTCGCTTCTGATTCAATATGCAACTTGTGCTGCGACGTGGCTACCCTACATTTTACTCGGCCAAACAAGCTGCTTCAAAGGAGATATCTGTGCACGAAACTCAACTCGAAGCGATTTCCGAGTGTGAGTTCTGTGATCAAGTAAAGGAAAAGCGTATTAAGCCGATTATAGACACAATTTATTTGATATTTATTATTCTTCATCATTTACTGAACTGTACTAATAGAACTCAGTATCTTGAATTTATCCACCCACATTATAATTTGTTAATAAAAATTATTCAGATAATTTTATTCGGAAATTAATGACTTCTAATACTAATAGTAGAAGACCATCCCACATACTAAAAAAAAAACATTTTATATCTTTTGACCACTGAGTATATTGATTCAATTTTTAGTGAGTACCGTGCCGAGAGCGGTGGTCTAGTAGTAGCATCTTCACTTCTACGGTACAGCTGAGCGATTCAAACTGCTCGGCAGATCTAGGTGAGGTTTTCAACTGGAGTTTCCCTCACCTTCTTCAAGCACATGTCCAGAAAAATCGTCGGTTTGGTATAATGTGTTTCCCATCAAACCAACACTTCTCTCAAATTCCATCACCCATGTCATGGTGAGGTTGGAGAGCTGGCCTCATGACCTGAAACTGTCTATAATAAATAAAATACCTAAAATAAAGAAAAGATTGCCACGCATACATTGAAGACATGAAAGTGAATTTTGGAACATTTATTACGTACGAGCAATTTCGTATCAAATTTCAGCTTTAGGTTCACCCACTATTTTTTTGTTCTCGTATCTTTGGTTTTGGTTTTATATAACTCCAACATTCCTATAATTTGAACAATTACATTGACAAGTGCTTGTCAGTACTCATGAAGCTGATGTGGTTATACAGGAGAGAAACTTTATTTGCGTCCATATCAAACTTTCAAGTGAAAAGCCACATATACTGATGTAGTAGATTATTATTCATCTTTGTGTGTAAGATTTAAAAAGGGTACCTTTTTGAGAAAAAAGTGTAATTTAGTCAAAATTGGAAGTGTTATTTACATCAATTCTTAAATAATTCTAGAGCACGTGCATCGAAAAAATGCAAATAATACTCTAAATACGAAATGTGAACGAAATAGACTCGTTCGTTCTTCAATCGAAGACTTCAATCGAAAATTTCGGGAATCCAATATTTTCTTTATTAGTAGCTAAGTATATTAGGAAGTAAAATTGAAGTTGAAAGACGTGAGCTCATTGTTACAAAAATCTCCAAGATACGAGGACATCAAAATAAAAATAAATTAATAATTTTGATGAAATGTTAGCTGAAAATGATATTAAAACAACCTCATGACATAAAACATATTTTTCTTTGAAATCTAAGTATTAGGTTTTCAAGGTAATTCTGCCGATAGAGACTTAAATCTTTTAATCGTCCAATGGGCTACAGAGTTAAGTTGAATATTTCTACTTTGGTAATGGCTTACATACGTTCTCAGATAAAACCGTGTCGAAGGCAATGTCACTGTAAGGCCTGCATCTGATGAACATATACAGGACGAACAGCGTCTCATCTGCACGATAACAAAATTTTATTGTGCAAATTATGGTATTTTGAGTCTAATATTTCAATGTTGAGATGCAAACAAAAGTTTTTTTCCATTATCTTCAACGGGAACTAAACACTAAAAAATCAATAGCTTACAATAATTTAGGTATTTTTGTCGGGTAGTATTTGTCAATGGAAAGTCTTATTTTTCTTTCTGTTTCCTATCTTGTATGTACGTTTATGAATAAACGTAACTAGTAATGACAATTCAATGTGTAGCAAATTGTTATTTAATAAGAACATAATATAAATTTGGAACTCAGTTGACTCAGTAAGCATCACGGCCTTCCTTTACAATAATTCGGAAACCTACCGTGTTGATTTCCGCATATAGACGCTTGGTCTCTAAGCGAGCTTGTTTCGTCATTTACTGTGAGTAGTGAGTGTTGGCGAGTAATGCATCCAATTGACGTAATGGTATCCTGACTTAATGGCGGACAACCCTCCTAGACTAAAACCGCGTTCAAGATACTGCCAAAATATTTCTTTAGAGTGCCTTTTTTATTACAAAAACTCTTTTGAAGATATTCTGAAAAACTGTAATTATTTAAAAGATTCCGGAAGTAAGTGTGTTCTTGCATCCATTGTACAATAATGGAAGCTGTTCGATCCATATGTTCAAGCTTTTCGCTTTAGAAGTGACACAGTACTCGAAACGAGGGATTGAAGCATTTGCGGGGAGGTTTGCATCGGGTTACAGGAACTGTGGGGATTTTTTTCCTTAGACTGAAGCTGCTATTGGAAAAGGTCGGAGGTCAAGAGATTGCGCGGAGCACATGACCTCAAAAGACGAAAAGATTATGAGAGACTCAACCAATGAAAAGTACATAAATTATAGCTAATTACTCTAACAAGATATTTTGTTAATATAGTTTGTTACAATTATATGACATATATTAAACTTTATTGTTTTACGGACATGAATTTAACATTCTATTTTGTAAATAAATTTCAATTCAATGGAAAAGAAATTTATTTCACATAATAATCTACATTTCATAATACATATATAAATCTTGTAATGAAATTACAATAATGGCAAATTATGAAAAAGAAACTTAAAGTGAAATAAATTCCTAGTAGACATAACTACATCGTTTCCAACTACTATTGTTAATTAAATCTAGGTGTATATATAGTTTTCAAAAGGGAGGTAACCAAAAGATAACATGTATAGAAAATATTAGGGTTAGAATCAATATGAACGTTAAAAATGCCTTTTCAAAAATATTATTCCTGGACACTTAACCAAAAACTTGTGTTATTTGAAAAGAGTGGTTCTAAAATGTCTCGCGTCAATTTGAAAAAAAATAGTAAGAAGTCATAACAATTAAGTTCACATTTTTTTCTAGTTCACTTTACAGTAATTGGCTTTTTTTGTTCAATAGCCCACAAACACGATCCAAAAGCAACGGAAGTTGTTGAATAACCCTCCGCCAATGACACAATTTTCTGTCAGAGACTAACATTTACTTTTTAATCATAGGGATAATTTTACCTTCAACAATGTCACTTCAATGTCATTCTTAAAAATAATTTGCCTTGCAGTTCCATCTAAATTCCCCTTAAAGACGTTTCTGATTGCCAAAAATTGTTGTCCATCCCTGTCTACAAGGGAGCTGGTGCTAGAAATTATCTTTGTTTACTCAATTAAATTATTTTTAATTGAATTATCAATATATATTTTTTAAATTCTCATATAATCCTTCTCTTTTAGAGATTATGATTTTTAATAATGTTTTCATTTTTGAGCGAATGTCATAATTACATGCACATGTGAAAAATGTACAACGTTGTGTGTATTATTCGTCAAAAATCTTTCATTACTTATTAAATATGTGCAACGTCTATCATTCATATTTCTTGCATTCTATTCACTAAGATTACAAAAGTATGAAAAAACTTCTTGTGTCGTACTATTATATTCTATAGTACTATATAAATACGATAGGATTTTACTGTTATATACTAAAAGTCAGAAAAGGAACCGTGCTTACGAGAAGATCTATGATGTTCTGAAGGGCGTTCTTTAATTATTCCCTTTGTGGCAGTTCGCGTCTCTTAATACTTGCTGCGCTTAGCACCTCTCTGTTTACATTTCTTCCAAGCGGAAGCGACAATGTGACGCCTAACTATAAAGAGGAAGGCGTGAGAGTTGGCACACACAGAAATATAGATTCAAGCTTGTGATGCACGAGTGCAGATCTGTTACTAGAATGTTCAGAGATCTTTACGCGGACATGATAAACGTCATCTCAACAGTTTGGAAGAACAGGGTGTTCAACTCAAGAACTGGAAGCACATACGAGTGTATCTTTTCAATCTTCACTTCATTTCTTATTACTTTGATTTTGTTATATAATTTGTAATCTCACAGAAATATTTTAATTCATTCCTTAATATGTCATAATGCACACACTGCGGATACGATATGTGAGTATAATGACTTAATCCCAATGTGTTGTAGATTCTTGATTTGCAATTTACGTCTTAAGTCGCATTAAATTCTACATAAAACTGTTAATGTACTTATATTCAATATTAATGATAGTATGGTCGTGGACATTTTCTATGTTAGCACAAAATTGGTAATGGCGCGATTTGTAAATACACCTTTCAGGAAATATTTTAATGGTATTACTTCTATTATGATTCACGTTTTTGTGAACATACACCAACTATGACTTCAAATTAGACACCCGCACCGATCACAAGAAGTTGAGCATGAGTTTGCCCAAATAAAGAGCTCTAATTAGGTTGAATCTATTTAAAAATTGATAAAAATGTATCGCAATATATGATTGTAGTTTCCAGAGACATATCTAAAGTAATAAGACAGAATTAAAAAGAGCATGAAATGATACAATATTGTTTCAAGATTGAATTCAATTGTATATTGACAACATTTTTATCCCATGCATTGAATGAAAAACATGTTTTTTTTCGTATTTACTAGTCTTTCTTTTCTTTTTCTTAATTCTAAATGATCACGATCATACGCATTGCATGAACAAAATAAATTATGTTTTATATTGGAATTTGTTTCTTTATCTGTGTACCAATTGTATATGACAATTTATGACCTAAGTCGTATTTGAAAGATTCAATAATTTTCTACATTTGTATTATATTGTAGTCATGTTTACGTTCATGAATTTATTTTAGAAGCACTGCCTGGAATTGTCATGGATTCGTTCATCCAACTGTCCTAGTTTTGCTATAATGATTTTTTTTCTTTTATTTCGTATATTTTATAAGAAATTTTCAATTATATAATGATGATTCACTCGCATAAAAAACAACTATGAGTTCTTGAAATGGTTCTTGAAATAGTATTTTATGTTATAAAAAGTGATTTGAGAGTATAAAACCAAAATAAAGAAATTTAATATAACTATATTTATATTTTCTCACTTTTCCATTGATAAAATGCTAAATGCTTGCTTGAATTCTCTAAAAATATTTTTCGCTGTGATGACGGATTTCTTTGGAAAAATTATTTATTTACAGCTTCCTCTTTTGAATCGTTCTCTTGGGAATGGAACAAAGCAGTCGTCCTGAGGGATGGCGATCGCTAACGTTACAAAAGCAAATCTCTCTACCTGCTCTTCCCTTCGTAAAAAAGAGCACCTTCGCTGATAGGCGCTTGGCGTGGAACGACACCGACGATGTCGCAGACCGCGTGTTGGAGAGGTGTCGCTTGGATTTCGCTGGGGGCCAAGGAGAGCGTCGTAGGTCGCGTTCGCAGATCGTTAAGCGCTGTTAACATGGAGGGAGGGAATGAGACGACCCCACGACCCTTCGGCGTACGCCTTGCCTCGCCTTCCGTCGCGCTTCTGGTGACACCCACCCACGCTAAACGACAAGCGTCGGTCAATATTTACGTTCCACTGCTTCAAGTTCAACGCAGATTTAGGACTAGGGTGTTGATGATGATTTGTTGTTTTTTTCTCAACATTTTAGTAATTATAATGGAGTATTTTACTAGAATATGGGATATGTGTTTTAAAGCCACTTCACTTAGTCAATAAAGTTTCGTCGATGTCTTAATTTTACTGCAAGAATGCTTAGTTTTATCTGATATTATATACTTATTCTAACATTATTAACGTCCATTATATAATGTAATGAAATAAATAATTAATAACTTACGACATTTTATGAACTTGAAAGGTCGTTAGTTATTAATTATTTATTTCATTAGTTTGTATACTTATCTTCTATAATTCATATATAACACACAAAATACACTAGTATATTGAGACATGACGAATAAAAATATGCTATGGATTATCAAAATAGAACTCATATTAGTGCTATTCAATTTTGTTGTATAGTGCAAACAATGTATATATTGTTGTATTGTATAACATAGAAGTAACTTGGGAACGTATGTAGCCTACATGCAATCATACAAGATCATTGTGTTATTACTCAATTTATAAAACCTTTTTCCTCGTGGTGAGCAATAGTACTCGATCTTGAACATTCCATGTTTAATCATTGAATAAACAAAAAGTAATATATACGTGAGTCATGAAACTTCACTTTCGTTGCTCTCTCTAAACTAGACTTTTAACTGCCAATAAGACGAGAAAATTTTTAATATATTAAATATCAAGCTATTTCCAACATTGAAAGGTTGCATATGCATAGGCTGGGATTAACAATTGCTCACATTTGAGTTCCAATCATATTCCTGTTAATTTTTTATCGTTGAAAGAAAAAATGAAACGGTTTCTGAGAGATATAAAAAGAACACAAAATAATTACGGAAACAAAAGAATGACAATCGACAACCAATATTTTTCGTTTTACAGAATATTATTGGAGGTTATTGTTCACGAGTGCTAAAGCGTCACAAACATATTTCTAAATTCGCAATCGTGACCAGGTTTCTCGATCCTTCGGTCCCATCCGCACTACACTTCCCACGCACACATAACCCGCATTCAGCGACCCCTACCTACCCTTTCCCCTATACCCTGCGCAACACGTTGCCGAACTCGCGCCGCTGCCACCGCCGAAATTGGCCACTGCCCGTCCGTCTGCCCCACCTGTTCCATCCCCTATTGTCGACCACGCCCCACCCTGCGTTTGCTGCTGCAGAAGCATCGTCGGATCGCCTCTTCTTCCTGAATGAACTTCCTAACTAATGTGACGTGGGGTTCGCATTGTAGGATCTGTCACGTCTTTCAAATGGAGTTAACCTCAGTTCACTCTCAGAAATTGTCTTTATTTAAATGTTTGACTTTTTAAGAAAAAAATGAAAACCACTAAATAAACAATATGTTTCATGTAGTGTATTCAAATTGTTTTCTTGAAATAGATAAACACAATTTATTACGTGTTTTACATATTGTTGTATTATTGATGATAACTATTATTACCGAATAAAGCAATATCGCACATAGAGGGTCCGCCATGCCTGGGTGTATCGCACGTTGCGTTCTAAACAGGGGTTCCTCTTGAAATCAAATCACACTACAGGAAAGTAACGACTTGATGGATAAGATGGTTAATGCAAATACCTGTTTTTATAAAATACTTTTGAATTGAATTTTAAAATTTGAAAAATATAAATATTTTTCTTGTTCTAATAAGATTGTCTTATGTGGACTCTGCATGGAGTTGTTGTCCAACTCCTCCAAATAGTCATCCCCAAAACTTTAATCTGTCTCATGTTCCATTCACTATTTCTTTTCAAAATGAAAAAAACATGTTCCGTCTTTTTATTCACTTAAATTCGTAAATAGTTTGCATATTCATGTGTGAGATTCCAGATGTGTTCAAACCAAGGAGACTATGCAGGAATAGAAACTTATGGAGTGGGGGTATGTACGAAAAACGTCGTCAGTTGGGAAGTACGAACCCGTCATTGGTGATTTTGGAACTAATTTAACTGTATAATCATTATTGTTGTAATATTTGCAAGAAATAAAAAATCAAAAAAGGGCTCCTAAGATTAACGTTCCAAGATTGTTAAATTAAAATAATAAAGGCAACTCAACGAAAGAAAAAGAAGCGTAAATATTTATTCACAGTAACTTTAATGATTTATATACGACATGGTTTGGGGAAGCAGTTTTAATTGCAGTGCTATTAATTTTGCTTTGTTAAATGTCCCTATATTGCAGACTACTGTAATGGTGGATGCTCATGATGAAGAATAGAGTAAAAGGAACGCTCCAGTAGACTCTCAGAATGAGAACAATGAAGGCGAGCGCAATGACGCAAAATAAAGATAATTGAACGTCGCGGGGAGTCCTCTTGCAAGTCCAGAGATTGTGAAAAAGGAAGGGGGTGCATTCGTCGTTGAGTCAGGTAATAAGAGCGTGGATCAGAGATTAGGAGCGGGAAATCCGTGCAGCAGCAGCGAGATGGAGACGGGAAAGACGAGGAAGTCGCCTGTGACGTCAACTATCGGAAGGACAAAGTGGAACGAGCAGTCTCCCTCGTTCTCCCATGGATCTACGGATCTCCTCGAGGGAAGGAAGGGGAGCTTCTCGCCTCCTCCGCGACGGAACAGGGTGCTCAAACAGCAAGCGGTCCTAGAAGAATTGGGCCCCGAGAGAGTTTCCTTCGTGGTAAGCGTAGGAAAGCATCTAGTCCAATTTCCAAAACCTTCTGTTTTGGAAATTCTTCCATGCCATCAGGGTATTACTATTACTTATTTAGCAAATAATTCAAACATACAAATATCTTCTTAGTTTTACCTGCCACATTTCGAACGTAGTCCTCATGGGTTTGTTTTTTAGTTTCTCGTCGTTTTCCCGTTCTTGCTCTTGCCATGTTTTTTCTCATTCATCCTCTCCTACCCTTCATGATATCTTGTATTGCGCAAATCTTTTCCATGAACTCACCACATTTTTCATATCTTAATTTTTTATAAGGGTAGACACCTGCAAAGATGATTTGCTGAAGTAGTGGTATGAAAATATCATTTTGAAGACATTGTTTCGTGTGTTATATTACGCGATATCTGGGGATGACATTAATGGGAGTCACATTTGTCGATCTACTGTGGGAGACAAGTTGTGGGGGATGTTAAGACACAAGTCATGGTTTCCTGTTCCGAATTCTCGCAAAGACGATGTTGGTGAGGAGATACGTTTGATATTAACCACACAATATGAAACGATCTTCCAACACTCTCACGAGCTTCCCGTCGAGTATTAAGTCACTACAATTTAAATACAATTTATATTTTAAAACAAATTATAAAAGAGATGTTTACGATTCTTCTCAAATCTAAAAAATAATCTTTGTAACTATGCCTAATTTTTGGCGACGGGAGAAAAGGGTTCAGAACAATAAAGTTCTTCACAGAAATAAGATACTGTGAAATTGCTAAAATTAGAATTGAGATCATATACAGGCAAAAATAGAATATATATTGCGATCATACTATTTACTCCTTTGCGATATATTGCGATCATATATTGCGATATATATTGCGATCATACTCCTTTACATCTTTTGGATCTGTAGAATTTTCTACAAATTAAAGTTTTGTTAATCGGTCTCTGGTGAGGAGAGGGAAATTTCCTTTTATCTCAAGGTCCAGACTGACTCCCAGGTCTACTCAGTCTGCTATAGAACGAATATTGGGTCTATCCTGGAGTCAATCTGTCCGAAACAAGATGCTGGCCACATCTCCTCATAGTGCCGAGAATCAGCAATTTGCGAGTTCTACCCTCCGTGTACTCCTAGGGCTCACCTTAGAACCTGTTGATGGTTAGTTTGACTTTGTATTAGTATTGTATGATATTAAGTTACAAGATATCTATAATTACGCACGGTAATTAACTATGTAAAATAAAACCATTAATCAGGATCAGAAGTGACAAGGCACGTTCTGATTCAGCGCTCCTTTGTCTAATCACGACCGTTAGTCTATGTTATGTGATACCCTCTCCTTCGACCATAATAATCCACTGCTATAGTACTCACAGTGAAAGAATAGTAAAGAGATGTAATCAATTGAGTGAAAGCGCGACGTTGTCATTTGTCTGCTGTAGAGGGTGGTCTAGCATAGCTCCACCTATTCCGGACGGCATGCAGAGGTACCCAGACAAAGGTTGCCACATCCTGTAGCAAAGCTAGTATCAAACAGCCTCGTTGTGGTCAAGGTTAGGGATCAAACCTTCTGTCCATCACAGTTGGCATATAAGTTACTACCGGTTCTACATGCCGGCTGATATAGGAGGCAGCATCCAAACGTAAACTCGCTATGATTCTACTCACGCGAGTAAAATGCCCACATGTCTATAGAGAGTAGAATACACGTCAATCTCGCAATGCTGGCTGGTCATTGGCTTCTCAACAACGGTTTTTTATGCCCATCATTTCCTTTCTTTTGCTGCGAACTCTGTAGTAATAATATTAGCGGTGTATTTTACGCCAATCAAACGCGAAATTACGTTCTTAGCTCACAGTACAAGATGTGTCATAACACCTTCATGTACTTCAGAATCATCAATTATTGCTGTGGTCTGAATTTTTTAAAGGTGCAAGGTTTTTCATACAAAATATTGCGTTTTCTACAAGATATCTTCACTCTCCAAATTAAGTACAATCTGTAAAAAATTAAATAGCTGTCAGCAAAATATCTTCGGAAACTTATTCTTTTTCATGAGTGGTTTTTTTTTGAAAGTGGTAAAATAATAATAAGTAAATAATAAATAATACGAAAGCTGAAAATAAATATTGCAGTCTAACGCTTTAATTATTTTAAGTTAAGAATGACTGATTTCATATTCTTTTACTAACTGCTTTTGAGTACACGCCCTGATACTCATTTTGTTTGATTAAATCGTGCTCTAGAGTTAAATCTTACACGCATCTATGTTCTCTTTTGCTTCTTAATCATTTCCATTATTTCCCATGTTCAAACTTCGTCTTCTTATTTCAAATCATTCATCGCCATTTGCATCTAATTGAACAGTATCCCTTTTCTTCTCAATCCCCAATTTCACCAAAGAAATAGCGAGGCAGAATCATTGGTACCTTTCAATTTTATGGCACATTTTCTGTTGCTTTCTTCATTTTCTGATCTTCCTCAGATGCTTTATATCCGGGAAGTATATCTATACATTATTTCCCTTCCCGAAAAACCGAATC
The DNA here is from genome assembly GCA_002313205.1 of Laupala kohalensis. NCBI lineage: Eukaryota > Metazoa > Arthropoda > Insecta > Orthoptera > Trigonidiidae > Laupala > Laupala kohalensis. The sequence continues at coordinate 130,194 of NNCF01125946.1, forward strand.
CCCTGGCTAGTTCGCGAGCAATTCTTTTTCTTTTAATTTTTGCTAATTATTAAAAACTGACTTATGGAAACAATTAAAAGAATTCCCCAAAGACTTATTCATTGGCTTTTATTTAACACTATACATGCTGTAAACATAAACTCGCATAGTACAAGAAAACTATACTCATAATTAAAAGATGGTATGGGATTTTGTTTGTTTTCTATTAAATATGAACCAATCTTAGTGTAATAGACATAAATTTTCAATCGATGAATTCTCTTACGGTTAATTTCTTATTATATTTTGGTAAAAAGGCGAAAAACACAGGAAAAAATCAGAAAAATGATTTTATATAAAATAATAAGTACTTGATCTCTGTAGAGGGAAAGAAGAGTTCTGCAGATAATTCAAAATATTCAACTACCATTTCACATGTATAGCATTGAGAACAACCTTTTTCTTCAACATTCAGTTTCTCTTACACTGTGGCATTTCATTCAAATAACTGTATTAATTAATATCTGTTACCCTCGTAGATATAAAATTTATTTTTTATTTGTCACAATTCTTTATCGCTTCATAATTGGTGTGATGCAAGAAGAAAATGTATCATTAGTATTAAAAGATTTGGGACCGATATCTGAGAAAAATAAACATATTAGGGAAAGAATAACGTACGGGACTCGCGCGTGTCCAAGCAATTTTATACAGATTTCATAAGGAATAAAATGATACACTATTTACTATTTTCAAACATAAAACGTAATAATGCTGTCACTCAAGACACTGTTCTCTCAACTTTTTGTAAATTTCACAGGAATTTGAGTTGTAATTTCAGTGTCGTAAAAAAGTTTTCAAACGGTATGACATGCCACAAAAACCCCGTTTGCTTTGGTTACAAGAAATAAAACCACTCAATACCATTCCTAAGCTTTTGTATTGAGTCTCAGATAACAAAGAAAAACGATCGGTCATCCGTCTTATGACTCTCTCATTCGTAATCGATTTATCATTTTGAAAATGCATTATATTCGAAGTTCCTTTAACGCAGAGGAAACACCGCAATCTGCTGTTTTTAAGGAATATGGAAAAGTATTGTGGTCACGAATCAGAGACTCACCAGAATTGGCGCATGATTTGTGTGATTCACTTCACCTCTTGCAATAGCAAATCAAATGTTTCCTTTGACATACGATGTATTGCACCACTTTCGTTTGTTTCATTTTAGTTTAGGCTAATTAACCATAAAATATGTTTTATCTCAGTTTACATTCAACTTGAATTAAGTATTCCAGTATCTTATTTGTCTCAAAAGATACATGGTACACGTATTCTGACTAATATTTTTTAATCATTATTAAGTTTGACAGAAAAAATGTATATCTTGCTCAATTGAATGATTTTAATACAACTAAACAATTCCTAAAACACTTCAGTTATATTTTATAAATATTATATTGGTTACCATTATCTTTGAAAATCCCATCTTTCAGGTTTCGTATAACCCCACTACTACCAATCTTAAATTTTAATTATTATTTATTTATGTCTTCCGTATGTCCTTTCCCGTGGTTCACAAATACACGTATCGGTTGAATTACGTCCCTATCTCCAAAGATTATTTATCACATTTATAAGTTTGTTTATAAAACAGTTGATCGCATTCCTCTAACTCCTACAAGGAGCACGACTCCTTAAGTACTTCTTTTATTTTCAAAATTCTAACGTTAATTAATTTTCGTCTCTGCAACATTTACGAAACGAATAATATTTTTTTAAGTCCTAGTGGTTTTTCGTTTCTTCTTACATAAGCTTAGCACGAGTGCATGCTATTTCCAAATGTACCATAACATCTATAACAACCATACGACACTATATATAATGTCATATCTCGTTAATTTTCGAATCCAATTCATAACCCTTCCCTCCGAAGTCTTGAAACATTAATATTTAGTAATAATTGCGTCAATACGACATGAGAGATGCTAGTACCTAGAGTTAGTGCTGGTACCTAGTTTATTTCCAGGTGGCCTTAATTATTATAAAACTTCTTTGTTTTGAAAATAAAGAACAAGGGACCGTCTATAATACTTTCTAATTGTCAAATCTCAACTTCCTCAGATTTTAGAGCACAAAATACATCTGCAAATGTAGAAATCTCTTATATTGCGGTGAACCTCACCGCCAGGTAACAGATTAATCATGTTACGTCGAATGAAAATGGGAGACGGGACCGGGGTTCGAACCCGGGACCTTGAGCTCTGCGTGCTCATGCGCTTACCGACTGCGCCATCCCGTTCGCCACCCGGCCCATTCAACCATTCTCATTCAACTTGCGAAACCCATGATTAATC
>NNCF01125946.1:132752-156790 GCA_002313205.1 Laupala kohalensis
CCCGTCTCCCATTTTCATTCGACGTAACATGATTAATCTACAAATGGTTCACATGTACAAAACTCTGATTGTCACGTTATTCCCACTCGCATCACGTGAAGAAGCTCAATCCATGGTCGTCCCAACACCAACGCCGACTCCAACTTCAAACACTCATGAAATCTTGACACCCCGCGTCCTCCACATTTACGTAGATGCAGCAAACAGGCAATGATACCTCTGGAGCAAAACACCCTAAATTTGGATAAAATTATATTAACTCATCATTGGTTGCAACATGAAACAAGTAATCTATTATGAAAATTAAACAAGTAATCTATGATGATGATTTCCATAATTTTTCTTTATCAATTTTGACGTTTCATCAGTTGTTTGCTTCTCCTGTAAAAATATACCTTCGGCACTTACAACGTTTTCCATTTACATGCTTCATTTTTCTATTACTAGAAAAAAGTTTATATTTACTTAATTTCCATCTTATTTAATATTTTTTACTTCTTCTGAGAGAGATATTAAAATGAATATTTTCTCCCCGTACTTGGACCTATTTTCTCAATCAAATAGTTGGACGTTTCACGTTCATGTTCGAAAAATTTAATATACTATAACCTTCTGGAGTTGAATGGTCTACGTTGTAAAATATAGAGCTAAAATCATCCAGGTATTTATGGAATATCTGGATAACGAAACCTCTTTATAGCAATTTAGTTACTAATCCTGGTCAAATGTGGACACGCGGGTGGTAACGGGGATGAGTTAGTTTGAAAAAAAAAAAAAGAATATATCAACAAGGGAAAGAAGTACAAAGAAGAGAAATGTACTAAAAGATCGGACGTGATGAAAACAAATAAAAAATATTACGGATATTTTATTGTAAAACAGATTTAGTTGTGTAATGTCTTTTGATAGGAACACGACACACACAAAACTAAGGTAAATAAATGAAATGTATTGTGCATCCTTCCTTCCTGATTAGTAAATATTGCCCAAACTATCGCATATATTTTTCTAAAAAATTTGAATAAAGGATCTATATGCTGACAGTAATGGCGCATCTGTCTTCGCTACGTAAGAACTGATGAGTGGATTCGAACAGGGAGAAGTGTTCAGCTGGGGTTTATCTCACCTACTCCAGACCAATGTTGGTTCGGTACCTTTGATTCGTCAGCAACCCAAAATCTCTCCTTCCCAATTCCTTCATTAAACGTCCATAAACTCCTCTTCAACAATAATTAATTCTATATTGCATAACAAGTTGTTTAGGAAAACGTTCAAAAAGTATCTACAACAATTTTTAAAATGTAGAAAATAAGTAATTTAATTTCAATTAAAATAAATAATTTTATTTAAAAGTAATCTCTTTCTTTACCCATTTTTCATTTATACAGTGAGCTTTTGGGCTAGTGAAATAAGTCCAGGATATTGACGACTGAAGAAACTGGNGTGAGCTTTTGGGCTAGTGAAATAAGTCCAGGATATTGACGACTGAAGAAACTGGAGCAGGTGTTTACAAAAAGCTGACAGTAGTATAAAGGTATACAATATAAACATAATTCATTGTTGCGGATATTAATTTTATTAATTGGCCTAATCGCAAAAATTAATCCTAAATATTGCTATAAATAATGAAAAATGCCAAAGAAGTTGTATTTCTGCCTTGGAAAATAAACCACCCATAGAACTTTAAGGCTGATAATATGCTAATTTTTTTTCTTCTTATAAACAACGCACAGCTCTATTTTGAGGAAAAATAATCTTTATCTTATACTCGACATAATGTTCCTTTCTTTCACAAAGGAATATTTTGCTTCTGAAGTTAGCAATATCAGCGAAAATAAGTATTACTTTCTATGCAGATACTGATCAAATTGTAAAAGGTTCTTATCATTCATCCAAATGCAGGTGTGTGGGATCTCATTTCCCTACAGAGAACTTTACATGTCTCATTTATTCGTCATTGCTTCATTTAGTCGTCACTAAAACTGTTCTAAATAATTGCTCAATGAGCATGGGTCTGTTTGCTCAGAAATGAATTGTTAACGATGAAATTAATTTCGTAATTGATTTGATGAGCAACTATTAATCAATAGACGCATCACTGTAAGAGACCAATTGCATTATTTCCCATAATTGTTTGAAAGATCGATGAACTCCAACGAATATAACCCATATCCCCAGAACATACACGCTAACATAAAGCTCGCTCTGATCCCCGCCATCTATTACTCTTTTTATGCTTTGGACAGGTCGGCAGAGTGGGACTAAGGTAAAGAATGGGACCACACCTCTACGGAAGCACAAAAAGAAACTTGGCCCAGCTGCGTTGGCAGTGTTGAAAACGAGAGGCTCAGAGACGATGGCTCGTGAGAGGCAGGGAGGTGGGAGTACGAGGGAGGAAAGGTGGAGGTTGTTGTTGTTGTTGTTGTTTGTGGCCGTAGGGAGGGGTTGTTCTCCCAGAGAATGTCCAGAGGAGCCTCTTGGTTTGCTTCACACTCCAACCCTCGTGTTCCTTTTGTTCCTTCGACAGCTATGTGAGATGCATTTCAAATACTATCACGTGAGAGACGCACATTTCTTGCAACGCAAACTCTCTGTCAGGCTAATGAAGTTTTATATTCTGCGCATAATTATTGGTCCACCGTACACACAAGCGTGCGTATATGTGTATATTCTACATTTTTTTCAATGAATTTATTTTTCCTATCAAACACTCAAATGTAATTTATTTAAACGTGTTTTATTTAATTATCCAAGAATCAATTAAATAAAGATCATAATTACAGTTTAGGGCATTCTTTATTCATTAAGATATTCTAAATTTCTTTTTATCGTTTGCAAAATGATGAGTCATGATAAATAAATAAATAAATAATAAACTACATTAATATGTCGTGTGGTGCTTATTCCAAATTTTCTTATCAGACGTTTGCTTGAAAGAGAACGACGTTCTTGGCACAGTAAAAACTAAGAATTACAAATTTACTCTCATTGTTTTAGAAATACTCCTATAATAGTCGAATAAATATGTAATATGCTTGGCATCTTTGGAAGTATTCTTAATATAATTTTAGTTACAAAAAATAGTTCAGACCCTGTAAAAATGACATACATTTTAATTCATGTTCGATTAATATTAATTTGAATGTTGGAGATATCGAAGTCCCTTTTGAAACTCTTCACATTGTTTTTTGTTGTTATACTATTTTAAGTTTTAAGTGATGTTACATTTGTTTTATATGGATTTAGTCATGCTTGCAGTAGAATATAGTAGGAGAAATAAAAGCGCATAATATCACATTTTGCTTTAAAAAACTGTTCCTATTTTTGTCGGCATTGATAGCAGGACAGTTTTGAGAAAATAACTAAAAAATACGGTTTTCAATACATTTATTTAGGAAATATTAAATAACTGGTAAAAACACGTCAAAGATATTTCCTCACAAAAACTGATTTCACATAAATTATGCGATGACATTCTGCTAGATTCACGTGAAGGTTTAAAAGTACATCGGGAAAAATTCTTCAGTATTTGGTTCTTTATTTGGTATTCCAATCCATCAGCAGTAAAGTTTGCCTGCAAGACTTTTTCAGACTTTCTTGCAGATCAATAAACCATAAATCACTTCAAAAGCAACCAGATCTCTCTCTTGGGGTTCAAGTAGTTCTTGTAAAGCCTGTAGATCTTCTTCTTTGTCGCCTCGAATACAGAAAAGATCTTTCACAATGGTGTCGCATAATAGGAGCGTCATAGAATAATAATAACAGTTACTCCAACATCGCCTCATTTCCGCAAATCACTTAGATATAAATGTAATTCTCATCAATGTGATGAGAACTTGGACCTCGTCACTCAGTACCAGTAAAAGTTTCATTAATTTGATGAAGTAGTCATGTCATTCATTTCAGTTTCCTTTTTTGTCGTGTACTAATTTTGTGACACTCCTAAACTTTTTCTTTGGATTTATAAAATCTCTATTTGTCTGTTTGTATTAGTCACTATCCAGCTCTCAATATTTGCAAACCTTTAGGCCATGTTTAATCCTCCATATCTGCTTCATATATTTTCTGAAAATTCTTTATCTCCATTCCGTATTATTTTCACTTCTGCCTGTTATATTGACTTCATCTTTTATTTTGTTTGAAATACACTGCACTTTCTGCTCATACAACGGATAGTTCCAAAATATATGGTCTCTCACCTCCAATTCTTCTCCACCTAAACACATATCATCCACGAGCCCAAAGCGTTTTAAATACTCTTTCATGTCACCAGGTCCTATCAGGAACTGCGCTTCTGCTGCTCGGGGGCGAAACCACTTCCTGTTCTTCTCAGCACATGCTTCAGTAACACATTTCACAGCCGTCCTCCCGACGAAACCTGCCATCTCACTCGCTACGCTTCAAGTAACTCATCTGTTAGACGTCTCTTGCAACCCTTCTCATCTGTTATTTCATCACCGTTTATAAATATTCTTCTATTCCACCCCATCGCCATTCGCTAGATTATCTTCTGCATTCACTAGAACTCCCGCATCAAGCGCATCAGCAGATGAAGTGCTGTGTCCCACTGGATCTCAATAAGCATAATTATTGCACGCAAATCTAGGAATTGAGGTCAACATTGCAAATGTGCTCAAATTTAAAAAAATTACTTGCAGAACTCTTGCAGACCGTTTCATAAAACCTCGAAATTTGATGTATAGATCTTTCCACGGTAACAGAGTGTCTGAGTAACTGAGCCGACGCTCTCGCTCGGTGAGCTGATATAGCCCGCATATGACTTTCTAGAATTAAATGGAAATTTTCTGTTTGCAAATGATGAGTAAAATTCGTTTAAAACATCATCTTTCATCACATTAAGATTTGTATACTGAATTAACGTTCTAATATTTAAACATTCATCTCTTTTATGTTATTGCAATGTATAAAATAAACTGCAACGAAATATTAATGGTCAATTCGCAAATTAATGTTGTGAAAAAATAAGAAAAATATTCGCATTTTTCCTCTGGGAAATCGTGTTGCTAGTTTTTTTATTTGGAAATTATTTTCATTTATTTTGATTGGCACATTGTGTATCAATGAATAATTCACTGGTTAGTTTGAAAACATACCTAGAACCCTATTCTCGTCTCCTATCATATTTGTATTATAATATTTTAATCGGCCTTGTAAGTAGACTAATTTTCTAATTCCACAAACAAAATTTTGACTCCTAATTCCATTCATCAGCAGGAAAAACGGTGTTTATAATAAAAAATTACTCGACTCACAAAGATAATTAAAATACCAAGCAAATATTTTGGTTATTGATAACTGGTCATAGATGTTAGTTAAACCATTCATTCGTAAAATTAATTTATTTGAGCATATAGGCCACGCTTCGATTTTTGAGAACTACAAAGCGATTTGACAAATGAGGAAGAGAGTAATACCTGCCTCCCGCCTCAAGGTTACTGCACGCACCGTACACACCCTACCCTCGATAAGTCGCACATGTGCAGTGAACTTAACTAGAAAGAGTTATCCTATCTATTCATACCGTACTTCAAAATAGACATACTTCATTGAAGCAACCGTCTGTAATTGTTCACAAATGCTTCATAATATAATTGTATTATTATACACATTAAAAATGTACATTCACATAATAATTATACACCATTATAGAAATAACATAACTATGTCTCGCGTTAGTGCCTACACTGGCCTCTCGCACTTTCGTCCACAAAGAGATAAAAATATACCAAAATTAACAATATGGTACAAATTTCTTGAAGTTTTGTATACAAGGTAATTTTTTTGCTCGAATATTACAAATTTAAAAAAAATCAAGATGGTGGCCTTAAATTTCAAATAAATGCCCGATATCAATTAAAAAAGAAATTTGAGTCAAAATTTTGATACTTTTTAAAGAAATATTTCCACGTGTTTTTTTCATACAATTATACCTCGTTCTTTGTACAAAAGATCCAGAATAGAGGAGATCAATGAGAATAACACAATTTTTGCACCTCTTGATTGTCCTGTATATTCTATTTTCTAATCAGTAACGTATTTCTTACTCTATAAGTTTCCCGTGTTATTACTGAATGTTACGAAAATCTGTTACTGCAAATTAGAATAAAGTGGATGTTATATCATACTATCGAAATAAATAAGACTAGATAATATGCTCCAAATTAATAATTTGATAATTATAAAATATAAATTATTATTTTAATCAATTTTTAATTGAATGAAAAACCTTTATAAATTACCCAAACTTTTTCCAAGAAACTGCCTCGGCTACCTCCAGAGTTTTGCAAGACAACGACCTTTGTAATCCTTTTCCGCATACTCTATTTGTAGCGCATGTCAATGCACAATCCCTTCTGTGTCATCACTCCGAAGTTCTTAGAATCCTGTCTAACTGCGAACTCCACGCATTGCTTATAAGTGAAACATGGCTGAAAAGTTCTTTGAGTTCAGAATTATACCAATGTTCCTGGATATCGCCTTTTACGAGCTGACGGAAATATGTGTGGAGGTGGCGGAGTTAGGATGATTTAAAAAGCAAAGTTCTATTTTCTTCTGAAAACGACAATACGCGAAATGTCGAGTATCTTTTTGTTAAATTTACTTTAAAAAACAAAAAATGCCTTTTAGCGGTTATATACAAACCTCCGAAGCGTGGTAATATTCATGAGATTGATGAATCATTCTCAATTTTTTGCAGCTAAATTTGATTCTATTATCGTGATGGATGATTTTAACTGTGATCTCACAAAAGAAAATTCTTCACACGCAATTAACTCTAAGATTATTTCATGGTACGAATTTAAAAATTCTTCCTCTGGAACCAATTCATCACACAAATAATTCTGATATTTCTTCAAACCTTGAAAAGGATCAGTCATATTATATCTTCAAACCCTGAAAAGGATCGAATATATGGTCAAATTCCAGTTCTCGGTATATCTAAGCACGATTTAATTTATCTTTCTTATGGTCTTAAATGTCCTAAGTATGTACTGAAAATAATAGAGTATCGTGATTTTAAGAATTTAGACCAATGCAACGTTCTCAATAAAGGATTAAATATATCATGGCATGACATTTATAACGACAACAAAGTAAAACTTTTTATTGATCAATTAACTAACCATATTGACAAACACATACCCATTAAAAACAAACCCGTGTAACACGCCCCCCCTCCAGCGCCGTGGTTAACTTGTGAAATCAAACAATTAAGTGTAGCGACAGGCTACATAGTGACATTCACTAATAGTCACCAAAGCCAACTCCTACGAACTTGACTCCCATCATTACAAGGAGACCTAGTCGACTGTTAGAACCTAGCAACGCGACTTGTTGATTTAGAAAGAAGAATATCAGTCTACGGCTAGCTTCACTACGAGTGACATCAGTCTACTGTGCTACGGGAGTGACATCGCGTTCTAGTACGGGTTCTCAATGCCCACGTACACTATCAACGTTTAAAATCAGTGCTAAGTTCAACTCGGCGTCAGAACTATTTGCTCGTCGAATTATTATTCAGTGACTTTCTAAGATTTCCACGGACTTTAGTATGTACTGCATGTGAGTAATCTACATTGATTTATGTCCTACCAGGAATTGTTTTAAACTCATTTAACTGTTTCAATCATCACTAGGATACATATGACAGAATGACCATGTATATTATTTCATGTACCTTGTTATGTACGTTCCTCGTTCTCAGTCTGTGCACATTAAATGACCTGCTCCTTTTTAATTGAATCTACGTGTACATAATTTCTTATAGTGTATTTAGTTTCACCTACCCTTATCTAATAATATTTTGTGGGGAATTCATACTCGAACACGCTTGCTACATTTAAGTATTAATACCAATCAAGCACACACAATGATGAATAACTCCCCGACAGAAGGATAAAGATGCAGCGTTTGTAGAGTCCCGAAAAAACAAAGAGGAAGAAGACATCAAGCTTAAGAAATATTGTTACGCAAAAAATTAGAAATGAAAAAATTGAACATTATCATGATATGTTAGGTGCAAAACGGGATCGTAAATAACCCTGGAAAACTTAAAAGTATTGGATTGGTTAAGACATCCACTTCATTCGATATATGTATACCTTTAGATACATTAAATTGTTGTTTCGTAGACCAAACATCGTGTACCAATGAATCTTTAAAGCTAGAAGTGTTAAAGTCTTTACAAAACGGTGGGAATTACTCAGAAAATCATTTTTATTTTAAGTCTGTCACTCAGGCAGAGGTATGGAAGATCATAATGAGTTTAAAGTCAAACGCCTCGGGCTCAGATAAATTAAATGCTAAACTATTAAAATTATGTAGTTACTTCTGTGTTTCACATATTACAGATATTATCAACTATTCTCTCTCCAATGGTAGCTTCCCCACCGCGTGGAAAACTGCCTTGGTACACACTCTCCCCAAAACATCGCATCCGTCGAAACCAAATGAGTATCGACCAATTAGTATTCTCCCAACTTTGTCGAAAATATTAGAATAAGTAGTTCGAAATCAAGTGGAGGGCTACCTGAATCACAAAAATATTATTAATGAATTTCAATTGGGTTTCCGTTCAGGTAGAAGTACAGAGACCGCCTTGTTGAATGTTATAGAAGATGCTGGACATTCGATTGACGCAGGAAACTAACTATTCTTGTCCTTTTCAATTTTAACAAGGCATTCGATTCAGTTGATCATGGTATTTTGCTTGCAAAAATGAAGACTTTATGTTTTGCATAGCTTTCAAGAAAATGGTTTTCGCAATATTTAACTGGACGAAAACAAACTGTAGTATCTGGAAATAACACATCTTCTTCCCTTTAAACGGTGCGTGGTGTTGCGCAAGGAAGAGTCGTCGGTTCCTTTGCTTTTTTAATTTACGTTAATGACGTCAACGAATCTCTTAAACATAGTAAATTTCAAATGTATGCCGACAATCTTCAACTTTATATTAGTGGCAAACTGTCTACATTAACTTCAATTGCGCAAAAACGTAACGAAGATCTCACCTCACTCAGTATGTGGGCAAAATCTATGGGTCTCGCCTTAAATCCGTCTAAATCACAATGCTTATTACTTCGTTCAAAGAAAACCCTCAGTAAATTTGCAAATTGCACTCTACCCAATATATCAGTTAATAAAACTTCTCTGGTTTGGTGCAGTCACGTGAAAAATCTAGGAATTTATTTGAAAGCTCGCAAAGTTGGCAAACCCAAATGGACGAAACAAGTAAAAATGTTTACTCCAACATCCACTCTTTAAAACGGCTACGTGATCTTTTGGCAGTTTTAGCAAAACGTTTTAAATTTTTGAAACTGGATCGCGCGCGAGGTTCACATCTCCTCTCTATTCCTCGGCAATGTACAACTCTTTATAGTAAATCCTTCACAGTACACCAATAAGTTCTTGGAACAAACTTCCTGCTGAACTAAAATCTCTATCAACTTTTTCTTCTTTCAGGCGAAGTCTTACAGAGTGGATGAAAAACAATGCCCTTTAGTATTCCCACATTCTCTGTTTACTTTTCTCTCCCTCATTCCTATGCTTTCTTTCTTTCTTTCTTTCTTTCTCTTCTTTGCTTTTACATTATCTCTCTCTTTCATTCTTTCAGTACTCTAGCTTCAAATGATCTTATGCAATATAGTATAACTTGTAAATACAGTGTAATATGTATCTAGTAAAGTATAATCATATTATAATATGTAATTTGTAAATATTGTCATTATGTAATAATTTGTTATTATATCCTTGTTGTACTTTCTACATTTTGCTATTTGTATATTCATAATTATATTGTATTGTTACTGCTTTTAACCCATGTTTGGCACTATCTGCCATCCTGATTGGGGTTTTGCTGGGTTTACTCAATCGCTTAAGATTACACCGAGATGGTCCCTAGTATTGCTTCCCAGTTTTAAAATGTAAATACGATCCTCCCAATTTTCATCTTGTATTTCAAATGTAAATATTTTAAAATGGTTAGACGGAAGAGCAGACCTTAAGGTTTGATTCTCACCAAAATAAACACACTTTTTTATTATTATTGTTACAGGACAAAATTTTGTGTTATTTACAAGGTTTGAATTTAACCTTCAGTTACATTTGCTCATAAAATTATGCCCTTCTAATTCGTCTTCTTAAAGTACACATACTTGAAGATACAGAAGTTCAGATAAATAAACTTTCTGTTTATAAATGTAAGTATTACCTTAAATGTATTACCTCAACCAATATATGTGCACTATAGAACCTGTATTTTTTATTTTAGTTATCGAGTTCCCGTAGCATTTTGGTCAGTTTAATCCTTTTCTAATCTTTATTGACTTCTACTGTACATACGGATACAGTTCATATGACACTCGTCAATTTAAGAACATTGCATCGTTTAAACTGCTATGGTAGATTTTCCGCTATATACTGTAAGACATAATTCATGAGTTTTCTTCACTTTTATGATGGTTTAAGTTTCTCGCCCTTCATCTCTCGTGCATCGGTCGGTAAACTGCTGTAAGTGTACTTAAAATTCCTCATTTTCCAAAAATATGTATCATTCATAATGACATTTAATGTTAGGTTTTCCTTGTCATTACAGGTAACCATATACATATTCTCGTAGTGTGTGTGGTAGAGATGTGTAATTGTGTTTTAAGCTAAGGCATCATAGAGCGCGTGGGTACCCATTAATTTAATTTATTTATTAATATCTGAAACAAATACGCAGATCACCCCATATCTAACTAAAGTCACTCCAGTGTTCTAACATATCCTCTCCATACCCCTCTCCACATCGCTCCCGTGTCAGAAATTCTTCAAAAAAATTTAACTTCTTCTTTGTGTCTGTTAGTTTTTTCTTGTAAAAAGGTTGGCCATATCAACTTATTTCATCCTCATTATAAATTCTGCTCTTTCTGGTCCGTATAAATCGCATTCACACAATTGATGCTCTGGAGGATGTCCATAACCACACATAACTTCTTCTGTCTTACCTATTTTCTTCTTTAGCTAGTTGCGAAATTTTCCAAGTCCAGTCATTTGTTGAAGGGTTTACCTCCCCGACTGAAATCATTTTTTGTTTCTCCTCTTTTATTCTACATTTGAATGTATTCATAATTTGTTCGTTCTTTTGTGTTCTTATCTCATCTGATTTTCTATACTTCAATTAACTTTTTTCCGCCTCTATTTTCTGTACGTTAACACTCACAATTCCGTTCTTCCTCAAATACCAATAAAAATTTAATACAGATATATTGGCATTAATCCCATTAATACCTGTAGCGTACTAGTTGATAAACATCCACTAACTCCTATCAAACAAATCATTTTTTAAATTTATTTAAATCTTATTTGATTGTACACGTCTTACAGATCTTTTGCAAACTTCTCATTCTACATTCAACGTGACAAAACGCTAGTATTTCGGCCCACATTTCGGCCCCATAACATATTAGAGAACGTATAATGCCTTTGTACAAGGTTATCACTTTCTTTATTACTGATATTAAACTTACTGTACCCAACCTGCAACAGTGCATATATATTATTTTGACCTGGTCTTCTACATATTTTATAGGTTCTCAAAATCTTAATCGGTTATCTAACACTATTCCCAAATATTCTACAAAGCACTTCTTTCTCCCTTATGATTAGATTTCTCCTATTTTTAGCGAGCCATCCATACTAATACACTTAGTTCTAATAATTTCAATAGCAATTGGCCACAATACATGATGCGTTCTGACAAAATTTGCTGTCATTTCGTTTCCACGTCACGCATACGTTTTTGTTCGGTCACTAAAACAATATAATCGGAGTGTGCGATGTCATGAGTTCCCTTTTCTTGTAAATGTTCCAGGAGATTATTTGTTTAAAGGTTCCACAGAACGAGACCGTCACTACTCGACTCCTGGGGAAAACTATTATGCACATCCCTCATATTTGGTTTGGAGGGAAATTGTTGAATCTGAGCAGAGGATATTTGAGGTGATGTGACCAGTTCCGCTTGTAGTTGATATCCAATAAACGTGAACTTCATGAAATAAAATTCACCCGTTAACGGACAGAACGACCTCGCCACTTGGCCACGCCACGGGTCGTGGGAACTAGGAACAAGAGCTATGCTTGTACGTTTGTTTATCGTTGATGAGAGATTCAGACGTGACATCACGCTTTTGACACTGGTGGTGGCAATGGTTAGTCACGCGCTATGTGGTGCAGTGGATTTCGTTTCCACCCTTACTTCTCCGCCTACGGTTGCAGTGGATATGCCTAATATTCATTGCATTCCTTCCTGTGAAATGTTTCTCAAAAGTTACCTAGGATGAAAGTTTGTTTATTTATACATTTTTTATTTGAAGTTTTTAGTGAAGCGCGCAATGAACAAGGGCGTGGTAAAACGAAATATCCTCTCAGAAGACCACAGGAAACTCAAGTAAACAGTTTTTATTTCAATTCCATTTATTTTTCGTTTTAAAATTGTTAATGATATATTTAGTAGTTTCCATGCCTCGTCGCTGCTAAGGCAGTGAATAACTAGGTCCAGCTGCTGCGTCGTGAAAGCAAAAGCTGAGGGACTGCAGCGAGGGGCGTGACATGAGAACAGAGCGTGGGATGTTCCAAAGAACACTCCACCCCCACCCCCAGTGACTCCTTTGTTTCAATTCCTGTGCGAGATTCGCCTGAATTACTTTCCATTTGCATGTCTAATGCGCAACTGCGACGCCGCGACGCGCTACTGCGGTCCCTCCGCGCTTAATGTGCTTTCGTTGCCCAGCCTACACCTCGCAGTCTTTGACTGGCTTATTGTTATTTTATTAGAGAAATTACCAGTATTCTGAAACTTTTCCATCTACGCTTGAAATTCTACTACCACTCGCAGTGTAATTGAATGAGAATCAGTATCTTCCCTCTTGTCGCCTTAAGATTCTCCATTCACCTTAATAAAGAAGTTCCATAAACTTTCCAATTTGGCTCCGGACTTGCTGGGATGATAACTAAACTGTGGATCAGTAATAATGTTTAAGATTGCCTTTCGTACGATCCGTGACGAAGGTGATCATTAATAATTAAAGTGGTTTATTTGAGTGTTCATCGGAAAGAAAATATTGATGTGCAAAATACTTTCGAGCTTATACTAAAGATAATCGGATTTGAAAAGTTTTAAAAGGTGGTTTAGATAGTCAGTAAAGAGTAACAATTGTAAAATTATCATAACTAAGAAAAAAAGAGTCCTATTTCACCAAAGAATCTCTTATTATAAATAATATAAACTTGGATAATTTTTACTTTCCAATTACACAGAGTGCGTAAGAAAAGTATTGTAAACGGACGGAAAAAAATTCATCTACAGATTTTAATGAATTGGTTTACTCAAGTAAACATTGATTAATAAGTTAATTCTGCGTATAGATTGCTAAATCGCATTCCTGTACGTCGCTCCATTTTTTAGATACGGCAAAAATGTATTGCGCAAAAATGAGATATCTTCGAGACACTTTTTATATCAGCCTATAAGGTTATTGCAAAGAGTTTAAGGAGGAAGATAATTCATGCAATCTGTACTTGTGTGTGCAGATATTTTCAAGAGTGCACTATGTTATGCGATGGTAAATATTTTAAAACCGATTTGTCATTTAAATATGTTACCTTGTTTAATAATTATAACGTAATACCTGAAAATCTGTGTCGTCTCTCGCGTGAATTTTGTAATATATATGTAACTTTATTCTTCCTCACATTGATATCCAATGAAACTGTTACCCATTAATAGTGGAGGTTTGATAGTATTGGTGTTTATAAATACCTCATTTTCTCTGCTATAACTGAGAAAACGATTTTAGAAAACAGCGGTTAAAACAATTTGTTCAACGATAATATCAGTTTTTTTAGTATTTTACCTGTCCTTCATTCCCACCCCTACCCCAGGGAAGCTAGGGTTATATTATCTGCAAAGTGGACTGATTGTTAACTTACAAAGTGCCAGGGACGCTCTTATCCATCTGAACGGCACCGAAAAGTATGATTTCGAAACTAATATCGAACTTTTTCCATTATTTTCACATGTCATCCAATTCTCACCCCCTCCCCAGGAATGCAAGGGATGTCTTACTCCCACAGTACTTGTTTCCATACTATCAGCCATCTAAGTATCAAGTATGGTTGAAATCGTTCCAGGCATTCTAGAGTTCTGGTGCTATACATACAAAAAACATTTCAACACCCGTTTCACCCCCTTAGAGGTGAATTTTCGTAAAATCCTCTCTCAGCACATGTCTACACCCTAAAAGGAATGTATCTGTCAAATTTTAAGTTTGTAGGGTTTGTAGTTTCTGATATTTAGTGATTAATCAGTCAATAACTAGAAATTTGCAAGCATGTTTTTACCTGTCACAGGTGAGACATCTATATAATAAAAATATTAAAACATATTATATTCCAATGCAAAGATGTGTCAAAATTTCAAGTCAATCGACCGACTACTTATCGACATACGGAGGCAGAATTTTTATATAACAGATTATGAGTTTTTTGAAGTGCTTTTTTTCTTTTTTCTTAAATTTTTAGTGTTATTTAGGGTGTATAGTGTCATGAGTTTTTTTGTTATGAATGATAATGAGAAAGTTGAGTGGGGCACACTCCAGATTTTTTTACTCTACAGTTTATTCTTCGATCATGTTATATTTACGTTTGGTGATGCACGTCACATATTTCATCGTGTGCTTTATAATTGTTTTCTTTTCTATGTTACAAAAACTGGATAGAAGCCTACTTCCTGGGTATATTTTACTACCTGTTAAAACAAAGAAAAGTAATATGAAATCTAAACAAAAACTTGGTAAGTAGAAAATATTTAAACACAAAAATAAATTTGTTTTGAATAAAAGGTTTCAACTTACTCATCGTTAAAACGTCATTTTAATTTTAAAATATTTCATGAGTTCCGCCAAATTCCGTGCATCACGAAGAACAACTCGCCCTTTAACCCGACTCTAACGCTAAAGGGTTTTGAAGAAAAAGATGATTATTAGATTCCAATACGTTGTACTTCTTCAATGCGTATCTTCACCCCTCCAAGAAGACAAATTGTGTAAACATTTTAAGATTTCATGGGGAAATCCGGATCTTCTCAGAACGTATCTTTCTCTACCTCACATACTCTTTGAGAAATCAAGTCTTTATAAATTTCTATGCGTGGATATTAATATTATCAATAAATTAACTCATGCTCCCACAAAGGAAAATGAAAACCCTTTATTTATTAACCCACGTAAATGTTTCTTTGAAATGTATAAGAGAATTTTAGGATGGAAAAATGCATTTTGACGAAAATTCTCAGAATTAAAATATTATAATATCATATTACAATCGTGAAATATTGAATACTACGAAGAACCAAATTATGCAAAGTATCGTAAATCCATATAATATTTCCAGGTACATTTTACCTGGAAAGAGGTCCGAAATAATTATCTTTTTAAAATGTTGATATTATATGATGTAAATCCAAGTTTTCCATATCAAGAACTCTGTGGAAATTTCAGGGCAACCAATAAGCTCCGAAATTTTTGGACTTTTTTCTGTTTTTTGCTTGTAACACCCAAACAATGCATTTTACACGGACATACTCTATTACAAAAGCTAAAGAGAATTAAAGTTTCTACAATATACACTGGTTAAACATTCTATTAAACCAAATTTATGTACCGAGATATTACTTTCAAAGTTTCGAAAAAAATTCAAAATATCGAAAAACTGCGAAAAATGCAGGATATTCTCTAGTAACTTTCATCTTTCAACATTTCCATAAAAATAACGCTCAATAACGTAAATAATAATAACAAGATGTTCATTTCAGAATGAAGAACAAAAAATATCGATTAAAAAATGTATTTTATAAAAATGTATACTGCAAGTAATGATATGTGGATATATGAACTAAGTAGAAAATATTTAAATTATTACATATTATTTTTATTAATATTATTATTGGGGCTTTAGGTCTCACCAACAACTAGGTCATTCTATTATTTACCCTCATAAATTATTACAAATTGCCCATTAATATTAATGCTTTTATGAATTAATATTAATGGGCAATTTGTTTTTCCCGATGACAATTCGGCATCGTCTCATAATAATTCCTCTTCCCCTCTCATCGACGACGTCCTCTCAAGTATTTCCAGCATAACTCTAGCAGATGACTGAGCACCGAAGTCCTGCATTTTTGCAGCTACACCCTGAAGTGCACTTGCATTGCATCAGTGCGGGAACTTTTCTGGCGCTGCATCCATGGTCTCTGTTATGGAGATCATCCCTCGTTTCATTAACAGTTCTGTCCCAAATTGACGTAACATTTCATAGTCCAGTCATGTCTGCACTTGCAGGTAGGTACGAAAAGAATGGTACCGAGCAGCGTCTCGAGTAGGGAACAATCTTGCTAGGAGGAGTTTGGATTTTACCACAGAGTTCAAAAATATTCGGTAGTGAGGATCGTCCAGAGTGTATGTGACAATGTTTCCGCAGTACAGTGTAACTAGAAATTTTACACATACTTCCGAAATTTGGCATGGTGTTGCTTCGTTATCTTTGAAAACACTAACAATATCAGAGAACGTGTTTTCACATAAATAATGAAAACTTCCTTCTTTCCTTATCTAAATGAGTTTTATGGTGTATCACACCTGCATGTTGCATGAAGTAAACTTTTTTCCTGAGTATTGTATTTGCACGAAGCTGACGAATAGAAAACATTATTATAGCGGGCATAACATCTCCCACTCTTTTGGAAATAAACTTTCTTTTGAGAAGAGCCTAACGTCAAAATACTAAGAGATGTACGTCTTCACCCGTGATAGTAACACTATCAAAGTCAGCAACTTTAGATATCGCAGTTTTTACTATCATGACATCATCCTGCTTTACCTCGATACTCTTTACTACGATTTCAGTAATAAGTCTCTCTTGTTGGTGTCGTTGGACAGAATTTTTTCTTGTGTAACTGCCGTTCTTAACGAAAAAACTTTTTTGTGGACGATTAGCGAAAAGCCCAGCGATATCCTCCAGTTGCATTGGTGCTCTGATAAACGACGTATCCATCAAATACTACTAGGGTATCCATCGAATACTACTATGGTATTACACCCAAAGTATTTCTGTACGTATACACATTGTAGTAGTCCGCATAGGTCTCGCACATAGACTCGAACGTAGGTGATGTAGTCTTATACCATACCCTCCGTCAAGACCTGCACATTTTCTGCTGCGAAGACCTTATTCTTGTACAGGAGTGAATGCTCCGTGCAACGTTGACTTTTTGCCCTTTCGCATACCTTCCTCACTGAAGGACATGAGGAAGGGTACAAGTTCGAATCTGAATAGGTCTTTGAGGTCATCATCAGACTGGTTGGTCATGCAAACTCGTTCAAAGAGAGTTATTGGGTCGAATGTAAATTTTTTGTTTTTAATTTTCAGAGCATTAGAAATTGAGGCTAGAGTTAACACCGTATTCTTTCGTTTCAACTTCACATCTTCAAAATTTTCTCCCACCATGCTTATGCAGCTTATGCCGATTCCTCGTGCCAAGTGACAGTTCATTCCTTAACGAGCAATAGCACCTGTCCTGAGTGACACAAGCTCCTCAATTTAAAAGAATGGACGATGTTCATCAAACAAACCACACAACTTCTCAATATCTACATTATCCCTGGTTAGACATGAAGGGTTCGTGTCCACATGTTGTTTAGATGTTCCTGAACGTACTTCGGTAAACATTCCTATTTGTAAATGGAAATATATGTATTTTAAAAGGACCTAACCCGAGAATTCAAACTTTTCACGAATGAAAATATAATTCTCAACTCCTAAAATCCTTTTCACGGCCTTCACAGTAATTACCCGACAGAACACCCTGGCTTGGAGGGTGGGGACTGATGGCGTTAAATTTATCAATTTAGAAATACCTACTATAGCTACCTGTACCAGCACACCACAAGCCCATATGCGATATGCGTAATCTTTTTGTGGAGAAGCGGGATTCAACCATAAACCACAACCTTTATGGTAGAGTTCGCTGCCACCAGCTTGGTTTCCCCAAGCAATCAAACACTCGAGTAATAGCAATAAAACATTTAATTCAAATTAAATAAAGCTCTGAATATTTACAAATGTAGACAAACTCGCAAATCATAAATACAAGTTTGACTTGTTATTACTTGATATTGCTATCTAAAAGCAATAATTACACACAGTTATAACTACTGGTGTTATGAATTAACTCGGAAATCTACCCAGATTATCCGAAGTTCAAAAAGTTCCAAGTTGCTATCTCGAAATAAATAACTGTTCCAAGCTATGTTATTCGCGCCTATAGCAGGTAATAGAATTACCGCAGCAATTCTCAGTGGTCTGACGACCAAACTAACCAAGTTACATATTAAATAACTTGCGTACTTCTATATGCTTTCGCACTTGTCTCAAAGTCTGAAAGCCTCCAATATAAAAGTCACTTAGGAGCTGAAATCCCTCCAATATATATTGAGGCGGAGGTCACGTGACTACCTCTTCGCCCGTTCCCAAGACCCCACCTCGGCTTGGTCACTCCTCAGCTTCCGAGAAAAACTGCCTTTTCGGATGAACACTATTTCTGTCAACTGCTGAAATATTCCATACACACTCATTTTCCTTCTCCGGGCGTTCATCTCAGTTTTTCAGAAGTAGAAGGGGGATCTGCCTCTTCACAATACGATAGGTCTTAACGCGCACCTTTACTTGTTTGGGCGGCGACGGGCATGGCTCTTAATTGCCTTTGGTATTTCCGGCAAGCACAGTGCTTGAAAATGTTATTTCAAAATTTATACTGGCCACGATGTTACAGCTCCTCCCCCCTAAATTTTTTCTGAGTGGTTTATCTTTGATGACCACGAAGAAAAATCAGATGGAAGAGAACACAGTTCACCAATCTTGACACAACACACAAATACAGAGGCAAATACCCGCCCTATTGTTAATACAAATACAGGTTCACATTTACATATCATATTATACAATTTTAAAACAAATATGGCATGGCAAATTATTTTGCAAACCTGGTTCCGAAAAAATATAACTCTTTCTCTTTGTTGCTTCAAGATTTCAGTTATATATACTACAAGATTAAGTACTCTTAATAAAATTAACTACTCTCAATAAGACTGCTAATGGTAACTGAAGAGAAATATACACAATTTAAGTTACCCTTGATAAATAACATTAATCATTAAATCAACTTCTTAATAAAACCCAAATTATTTATACATGATAAAAATATACATGATAAAAATACATGATAAAAATACAAAATTGATTATCCTTCACAAACCAATTATAAAACTAGGACGCTCAGTTCTAGAGTGAACCTATAATTACTGATGTGATTATCTACTCTAAAAAATCAGCATTAATATGCTTGTTCCCTGCTCAGTACTAAATAGCAGGTCTGGTATCCAATATAGTTGACCAGTATCAAAGTGACATCTCACTTTTTGCATTGCACACATGATGCTCCCGAAGACATCACATTCACAATTTAAATCCGACAATCTACTAACTTTTGCTTGAACCACCGTCTCTATAAGTAGCTCTAGACTAGAAAAGAATCGAGTTAATCTCCTATGCTCGATATGCAACGGAAGATTCTTTCCTTGAACATCAACTAACTACAAAGATTCAACAACACCAATTCTAATAGATGGAAGTAATACATTGGAATGCTGTCTCAAACATACAGCCGGTACCAATTTATTAACATTCACATCTGAACATTCATTTTCAATAAAACTACCTCCAACTTGAATTTTCCGTGCATCTCAATTACATTATTATTAAAAACATACAAAGGGTTAATTTCAGAACTACATGTCACGTAATTATCATTAGTAGCATGTCTAAAAATACCTAGTTCATTCATATGGCAAACAAATGAAAACATACACTGAATATTAATATTCCCCAAATTTAACTGACTAGGAGCATATACAGTTTCTCCATCGTTCCGAACATTAACATTTATCGCAGTTTTTCTAAAACCCTTACATAAAAATCGACATTCTTTTATTTAGCTTAGTTCAGGATAATGATTATAATAATCAACACAACCAAAATTTAAATCACTAGAACCCCAGAATTAAATTTTATACAATATGCATTTGCATTAACCTCCCCAAAGGAAACAGAATGACTGAAATTAAGAAACCAAAGCTTTCTCCTAATATCATCCGAGAAAATATCCTGAATATCTTTGTCATGGCTATCTACACTCAAACACACCCTTTCCTGGTTACGTAATGTACCGTTGCACTGACTCGTAACAGAATCCCTTCTCGCAATTGTACTTTCACGACCATTACTAGAAAATATTCCTGGGTGAAATGACTTCCAATTGTCACAAGAAATATTTGAGTTAGAATCTATTTCCATACAAAAATAATTCATATCAACTGCGTCATTAATGACATTCTCATAATCTAATGAATTTAATTTCTTACTAATACTCACAGTATCAACAAACTCACTTTCTTTGTTTAACTCGGTACTAGAAATTATTGTGGATTCATTTAGCACATCTGTAGAATATTTTGGATTTGAGACTGGAGAGAATTTCACAACATCTCCTCGAAAGGTATTCAATTTCGCTGAATCATTAGAACAATGTTACACTACCATTATTATCGATGTAGAAATGTTGAAAGATACTAGAAAACTCTGCATTTTTCAATATTTGAATTGTTTTTCGAAACTTTGAAACAATATATCTCGGTACGTATTTGAGTTAATAAAACGTGTAATCAGAGTAAAGCATAGAAAATGTAAAGTTCTTTAATTTTTGTAATGGAGTGTTTTCGTCTATAACGCATTGTTTAAGTACGAAAATATCGAAGTTTTTCGGTTGCCCTGAAGTTCGCACAGGGTTCTCGAAATGGAAAACTTGAATTATAGATCGTTGACATATTTTACCCCGCTATCTTCTGTACGTCACAGTATCCCGTGTAAAATAAACTAATTAGATGTGTAGAAGGAATTCGCTGAAAATGAGAGAAATCCACGCCTCATCATAACATCTTCCTTTTTTATCATTAGAGTTTGAAAAAACGTAACGTGGATTTTTTAATGAACAGTCATACTAATTAACAAACGGTGCCCCAGTGCAGGAGTCAGTGTCTGGCGAAGGCAGTGAGGCGAGAGAGGTTGTGTCGGTGGCCAATAGCGCAACGTTGTTACTTTTTTCCGGAAGCGCTGTTGCCGGAGCGACCCTCAATACAACTCTGGAGCAAAAACAGCAATGGACGATGTCCCGTAACTGCCTCGCGCGTTGGACGAGAGTAATAAGAAACGCAATATCCGACTGCTATGTATTGAAGTTGTAGATAAAACAGAATCCTATCTTCACGTGGAATTAAAAACGATAAATCTGTGATTTAATTGCTCTAAAAGGGATGGGTACTTTTGTATTACGGTAAAGAAAAACCAGTGTGAATAGAAAGGAAACAATCATACATTTCAACATGAAATTTCTCTCTTTCAATTTTATTTTTCTAAGAACGAGTCAAAATACACTGTTTTATAGACAATGAAAGCAAATAGATATTCGTTAGTTTTGAAAAACATTCAGTGAATGGACAAAAATAAAACAAATATTCTATTCTACTTTCAAAATGAAATTTAATAGCATTATAATATTTTTTAATTGTTTCTACTTGCGTCGCATATGCCGGATGAAATAAATGTCTTTTCATCCTACATCAGACGTACCTTCAATTTTTATAGAAGACTAGCTGAGTGCACGCGGCTTTGCTCGCGTGAATTTTGTAATATGTCTGTAACTTTATTCTTTCTCTCAATGATATCTAGTGACAATGTTATCCATTAATGGTGAAGGTTTGATAGCATTGGTGTGTATCAATCCATTTCACTGATGTAATTGATAAATAGGCTTTAGAAAACACCAATATCCCATTTCACCCCCTTCATAGTCATAGTTTCATATAGTCAATCATCTGTGTATCAAGTTTGTTTGAAATTGCTCCCGGCACTAGAGTTATGGTGGGATACATAAAACATTCCAACCCCAAATCACTGCGTTAGGGGTGGATTTTCGTAAAATCCTTTCTTAGCGGATGTCTAACCCTAAGATGAACCTATCTGCCAAATTCCAAGTTAGCAGGCTTTGTAGCCACGCTTTGCTGTGGCTCAGTCTGATGTAAAATGAATGGGAAAGTAAATAAAAGTATTTTAATGAACATAGATCCACCGACATAAATTCAACACGTAAGGTTTCAAGTATTTCTTCCCGCTGGTATGTCAATTCTTCTACTCGCCTGTGAGAAGTTCATTTTCGTCTAAGCGTTCATCATCAGTGCGGTTTGATCTTCTTTTGACGTTTTGTGATTGGTTGTCGAGAACTGCGGCCTGTGTTCTAACGTGTGCGAGGCATTGCAGACGATTAAATAATGTGGTCCTACGATACCGTGCAGCAATGTGATCTCAACCAAAACTCGGTATGGTCCCAGAAGGTCCAGTGCGTCATAGTGAACAGGGTTACGACATCTAGTCCTTATCCATGACTATTACGTTCTATCCTTAGATTTCATTAGTTATTCATTATTTAGCATTGCAAATCAATCATTAAATTGTAGAATAATATCAGCATTGTAATTTTGGAAGTTCTCGATTTTTTTCGGAAAATTTTGGAAAATGAAATAATAATAATCTCACTATGTTTTGTTTTACCAAGCCTTATTTCACAATACGTTTCATTCACACAAAATAAAATAGGTCTAATTTTATGCAAACTACGTCATGTCCAATTTCTCCATTTGACACAGCAAGCTCGTTATCATTGAAATGGAATTACTGTCTTATCATTTTAAAACGTTTTACAGCCATTATCTCAATTATTATTCTATTACCTATAATTTCATTATAGTAATATCTAGCATATGGTACATGCGCTAATAGCATTATGACGCAAGAAATTTTCTTAGTTCAGTATTAGTAATGGAGAAATGTTTGTTTGGATCGAGTTGAACACTATATTTGTGAGTTTCATTGCATATCTTTTCAAACAACTCTTCAGAGAAGAAAATAAAATTGCAAAGAAGATTCTAATTGTAGAATTTCTCCAGGTGAAGAAGACGAACCAGTGAAACAAATTTCTTATTCTTTTATTTCAGCAACAACACTCAATTCATAAATAATAGTGGTATTTACTACCTGTTGGTATTACTAGAGCAATGTCCAACTCTGCCGATATCTCAGCTTCTGTCACCCGATCAGGTATATTTACACTGTTCAAATAGCATATACATACCTAAAAACATAAAGAATATTGATTTACACTTGTAAGTGTAAAAACAGAACTCATAGCCATAAACATCACTCTCTCAACACTGCTAGAGAAATATCATCTGAGCTGACTATTGTTTGAGCAAAGCGCTACTTGGAATTGAAGAAAGAGTGAAATTGGACAATGGATCTCAGAAGGAACAAACTGTTTTTATTAAATAATAAATATTGGACATTAAAAGATAAGTAAAATATTAATAATTCTTTATTATACTTTGTACCAAACTGATAAAAATATTT
Organism: Laupala kohalensis; assembly: GCA_002313205.1. Lineage (NCBI taxonomy): Eukaryota > Metazoa > Arthropoda > Insecta > Orthoptera > Trigonidiidae > Laupala > Laupala kohalensis. Next base: position 156,390 of record NNCF01125946.1, read on the forward strand.
GTAACACAATTGTTACACTCTAACAGGACAAATAACTTACGCAAAAATGCGTATTCACAAAAATTAGTGGGCAATGCTCAGTGAATTAAATCTTACTTAACTGCTTATTTGTGTGACGAGATTTAGCTGCAAATTTGAGAACTACATTTTCCGTATGCTTTGAATATTACGAAGAACAATTCCAGATGTGTAAATATGGTACTACATTACAGATTTATCAGACATAAACCAGTTTGGGTCATGTAAGACCCACCGTACGGTGAAGGGCTAATACACTACTAGGAGTAAGATTCATTTTTTACTATTCACAAATTTAATATATCTTATATATAAAGGAGAGTGTTTGTATGTATGTATGTATGTAATTTGTTTACTTTTTTGCTGTCATAGAAACACAACAA
>NNCF01125947.1:1989-16420 GCA_002313205.1 Laupala kohalensis
ATGTCAGCACGACAAAAAACGTAGATGTCAGCACGACGAAACTTAGATGTGAGCTGAATACATCTGATCGCTGCTGATTAAATCGATATGAGCGAGCTGCTACATGAGCTCCTCCGAAAAACTAGTACAGGAGAGCGACAAACTTCGATGTGCGGGAGCTACCACCTGAGCTCCTCCGAAAAACTTGTAAATGAGAACGAGAAACTTCGATATGAGTTAACACATCTAATCGCTGCCGAAAAAATCTCTATGAGACTAACATAAGCGAGAAACATACGATCAGCGAAAAACTTCGATGTGAGTTGTGAGCTATATGAGCTATGAGTAACGTCAGCTGCGTCAAAAATCTGCGAGATGTGAGCTATGAGCTCCTTCCGAAAAACTTCTATGTGAGAGTTGTGAGCTATGAGCTCCTTCCGAAAAACTTCTATGTGAGAAATCTATGCGTGTGAGCAACGTCAGCTGCGTCAAAAAATCTGCGAGATGTGAGAGCGAAATTTGGATTGTTCTGCCTTAAATGGGCTCCATCCCTTCTTTCTCCCGAAAATCTTCAAAATTTTGAATGTCACGTGATCCAAAACTCCCAATGCCGAAATGATTTCCCCTTCTTACGCCTTGACTCTCATTGGGACTTTTTAAAGGGCTTCAACTGATTTCTAGAATTTTCTCAACGACACTCTGGCTTTTAACGCTTTTTCAAGCAAGTTCGAACATGTTTTTACCCTGCGCACATCTGGAGTTTCTGAGGTTGGGTTGAGCCTCCTTCTCCATCCCCTTGCTAGCTTGCGATTTCTAAAATGTCATAAATTTTTCTTGACGCTAAAGGAGCCGCCGACACCCTCGTACCGCGCTCCGGGTGTGGCTGCCAGCCCTTGATCGGCCCCTCAACCGTCATCCTTTTAAATTTCTACTCTTTAAACGTCAAAATTCCGCAACATGGATGATTAAATTTATAATTAATTAGTAAATTATTCAAATCTCACAGTATAAACAATTTTTTGCGCCTAATGATTCCTAACTAATATTAAATTGGTAACACATTGCAATGATACAATGAAGAAAACGAAAAAATTAAAACCATGACAATTCCTGAACAAATCATATTTATCACACCCACTGATGTAGCAAAAACTATTTGATCACAAGCTGCTAATTCGGTTTTCAAACACAAAATATATAAATAACTTCCCAAAGAATAACAGCACTTTCAAACAGTTTTTTAAGATTTTGCTAGTACCCTGATCGTTGGAAAATGATAACATTATCCTGAAGATTACTTTTATCACATTTTCTCCCAGGGTGTTTCGGTTATGAAGGGACCGCGTAGAACTGGCGTAGTACTTTAACATCTTCCTTCGATAAAACGTGGCGCAAACGTTAAGGAAATAGTTTCCTAGATAGTCTCTCTTTCAAATTATCTCAAGTGCCACCACTGTGAACTAACAGTGAACACAACAGACGCTTACTCCCTAGCAGCTCCTTACTCTGTCCCTCTATTAAAGACGCAAGCACGCGAGCACCACAGGAGAGTACCGTGTGCTACCGTGTAACAGCTGATTCCAAAGGGGCTATGAGAATTTGCACCAAGAAAAAAATAATTTTTATGAAAAATTTCGTTCTCTAAAACTGTGGACACGGCTGTCGCTTAGGTGTCTAGTTGCCTTCTGTGCAAGTGTGCACGTATATAATCTGTGCTTCTGTGGTTATTGCATGGTCCTTACCTTGTACCTGCTTCGGAGGTAGAGTCTACTAATCTGTGTGTAGGTTGGCGCGGGACAGTGTTGCGACGTTCAGTTTCGTATTAATATTTTGACATTTCATTTGAATTTGTTCCCCAATCCAAATTGATGTTTCTATAACCTCAAATCTTTGAATACTCGTTGTCCTGTTCAGCTCTGTTGTGTTACCATATATACAAATATCCACTGAGTATTTAGTTAAACAATAATCTTAGTCGCTAAAAAGTCTTATTTTTAAATTTTCTACTTGGTAAAATGGAAGAAACCTCGAAAAGACAAGATGTTGGAAGCAAATCATTCAACAAGAAGAAATGGCGTGAAAAAAAGTATAACAACCATTCAAAAGGTAAGTGTTAGATGTTTTTTGATGATTTCTTTTGAGTGAAAAATTATAATTTGTTTATTTCATATTAATGACTGTGATTTTAACTTGTCCTTTATAGTGGAAGAGTGGCAGGCAAAGAGGAAGAAAATTGCACTTCACAAGTATCATAAAATGCTCAGGAAAGAACAAATCTTCTTTAATCGGACAGAGAAGTCATTTTCTCCTGTTCAAGACGATAGGAGTAAACCGTACGTTTTGCACTTATGTTAAATTGGTGTATATTTCATTTTAAGAAAATGGTGTTCCATGTTAATACAAAGTAAAGTCTGTTTATCTAGACAAAGGTCTAGAATCCTCCAAAATTATTGAGGTTTCACTATATTTTACCATACTAATATGAATTAGCATAAAAAAATTAACTCAAAACTCTTGGAAGTAAATGTACTTTGCTTAATTATTTGATAAATACTTCTAGGAGGATGAATCGCTATCAAGAAGCTATGATGGAGTATGAGAAAATTCGTCAAGAGAAGGAGAAAAAGATTGAGGAAGCCAAGCAAGCTAAAGCAGAGAGAATAGCTGCTCAAGAACATTCTCGTAAATTACGAGCTGAACGACAGCGAAAACTTTCTAAGAGAACTAGTAAAGGACAACCACTCATGAAAGAACGATTAGAACTGCTTTTAGAAAAGATACAGAATTCACAGTGAGGAATAGTTTGTGTGTATTGTATTTAATAGTTTTCAGACTATTAAATTGACTTTCCACTGATGCCTTGTAATGGTATCGTAAGTTTGACTGAAACTTTGATCTCTACTACTTCTTTCCTGTGGCGAAGCCACATATTCATTCTCTCTACTCTCAACATTATTAAATCGTAATGAACTTTTGTGTAATGCGCCACCAAATTTTACCTTGTATCTGACCAGTATTGTCAGTTATATTTATTCATATTTATATTGTCAGTTATATTTATATTATTTCTGTCTACTGAATTTTATTGAACTATCCATATTTCTATTTTAAGTTGTTTTTTTTCTTTTCTAAAACTGGAATATCTTTAATTGTTAGTTGTTTCTTTTAGGCATACCCATTGTTGAAGTTGTGAGTTATGGTCTTGAATTTGTACAAAAATCTTATTGAAATATGCACTTCCAGTTTTTCCCAAATTTTCCAATTTTCCGGACAACTTTTCCAATTTTTCTTTTCCTGTAAACCTTATTCTGACTATTACAAACATTTGTTTAAAAAATCAGCCAAATCGGTCCAACTGTTCTCAAGTGATACGCTTACCAACAAACGGCATTTAATTTAAAAAAATATAGATTTACCTATAATAATTATTCTTAGTTATTGTAGATAGTATTGAAGGAAAATGGAATTATAAAAAGGGTTAAAAACCAATATTGTTTTTGTTAAATTGACAATTACGGCAATTGAGAATTCAACCTGCCAAAGCTTTGTTAAACCACCCAGGCCTAGGATGGTTAAAGTAATTGTTGTATTTCAATTTTCCAGAATTTTCTTTAGAAATTCTGATAGTTCTTTTATGCATGTGATTGGTTTCTGTTTTATGTCTTACGATTTGTTGAATAAATGCAAATGCGATTTGTTGGGTAGGTGTGTATTGTATAAAGTGTAGTTTGTGTGTGTCAACTGGGAACATGTTCTTTATAAAGAAGGAGCTTATATGATTAAGATGGAATTGTATATCACGTAGGTGAAAGGTTTTTCTTGAAGGTAATCTATTGATGTACACAGAAACATGGGTAAGACAGTCTGGATCACACTGAGACTCTACACAAATATTGACTTAGAGTAAAGCATTGTGAGCAGCATATGGTTTGTTTGTTGCTAATACTAATATTGGTGTGGAATAACTGTATAGGACTAGTGAATGACCAAGGAAATTAATGAGACATCGGAATGATGTAGCTTGAAAAATCTAGATTCAAGGGAGGATGAACCGACTCAGTGGCGAGTCTATGATTTCTCATTGAAGGATTGCATGAATATACTTGACTATAGGGGTGAAAGCTTGTACCCCAACTTCATGAAGGGGTTCAAGACACCTAGATTTCACCATTGAATTTGTGTACTAATATTGAGATGTAAACTGAATTGTGTCATCTGAGATGTAAACTGAGCACAATCTGAGCCTTGCCAATCAATATCCTGCTCTTCAATATTTACTGCTCTATTGTGGTCACAATGTGCTGTGTTTTAAGAATTGCTTTATTGTTATCTATGAAGTGCCATATTATATAAGTTAATAAATATTGCAGTACACAGTTGGTAAATTGTGTATAATATTACAAATGACTGAACACACAAGGGTTTATGAATAATGAATGTGAATTTATATGTTCCATTGAAATTCTTCTACAAAATTATTTCATCTATTTTTAGAAGCTCTTTTAATAATTGTTTCAAGTCAACACAAAAAAGAACCTCCCATTATCCCCACATGGGGATGTTATTACATTTCACTTTAATTTTTGCAACTATAATATTTGTATTTTATATCAATTTATGACCAAAAATTTGTGAAAACCACGAATCACCATGAGCACAATATTCAAATGTACTCTTTGGAAACGAGCCAGGGAATGTCCTGGTGAAAGTGCTTAAAGGAAAACCGAAGAAAAGCCAGACCTTGTATGAAAGGGTTCATATCTCCTTAAAAAGTTCTTGAGAACTCGTTAAATTTTATTTCCATTTTTAAGGACCCTTAAAACTCCTTAATTGTACAAAAAAAATTCCTTAAACTTTTGGAGCCATCATGTAATATTCCACTATGCCGAAAGGTAAGGTCCTTCCTGAAAGTTACTCTCAATCTTCCTGATCTATTATTGTAACCGACCGATGTGATGTAAAAATGCAGAATTGGTTTACAGTCAATTACATAAGAATTCCTGAATGGTGCTCGCTTTTTATTTTGGTCGTAGATACGCTTGCAAAATGCCAGATGGAAAGCATTAGCAGCAATTCCAAAAATAAAGTGAAGAAGGTCTTGTCTCATTTACTAAAATAAACAAATTTCTGATAAAGATAAAGAAGAGATCTTAATTCAGTATGACGACTTCTTGCTTAAAGTTGCCAAAAAGTTCAAGTAGACTCTAAAAATTATGATCCCAGAACAGAATTTCTTGATGTTCTCTTTTGTTTTATGTTAGAGATGAAAAGTATTGAAAATTCCCTTCTGAAATATTTTTAAGATTGTTCTAATTTGTCTCAGACAAGCTTCAGGTGGAAAGGTTTTTCAGTTAGCAAAGCTATAGAGATTGAAAATGTGGATGAAGACTCCTACATTTCACATTGACTTGTCTAGGATAATATCAAGCTTTATGATGAAGTATGAATTTGAGATAACTAAAGAACTTAGTATACAAATGAAATGGATGGATGTTCTGAAAGGGCAGAAACTAACAAGAATATTTCATCCCTTTTGAAGTCAAATGTTACACAAAACCATAAAAGAAAACAACCTTACTGTAGCCAAAATAGATGCACAAATACTTGCAAAGAAATATCATAAAAAATTATAATAATAAATTTATTGTTAAAAAACAGTACAGAATGCGTATGACCATGTGGAGGACAATAAACCAATTTACTCTCTGGAAGCAAGCAAGGGACCATCCCATCAATTCCGATCAAGGGCCCTAAGGCAGAGGCAGATTCAAAAATTTCAGCAAAAGTTCCTAGATAAGATAAAAAGTTAGCTGCGAGTTATAATACTAATAGAATGTCAATATGTTTGTAATTTTACGCAAAAAAATTACATGTACAAGTTATTATCGAACTATAGATTATTCTGAATATAGTGTTTAAAAATCATAAGAGTTGAAAAAAAACCCACTAAATTCACGATTTATTGTTACAATAAACATGCCCCTAGAAAGCCTAGAGAACCTGTATAAGAAATCCATCTCTACCTGAAGGAAAAACGGAGAAAAACCCGGGCCAGGATGGGGCTACAGAATTTATGTACACAACCATGCCAAAGTTGAGTACACATGGAACTAAATTAATATGAGCCATACGGCTTACACAATCATGCAAGAAAATAGTTTTTGAAATTGTTATAAGTAATTTAAATAGTGCTGCAGCAATGGTGTGATAAAGTACAAGACGAATTTAACTTTTATTAAAATCAATAAATTCTTTTACAGTGTAGAAGCACTGGTGCAGGAGGTAGTTTTTAACCGCTGATTTGAACAGATTCAATTTCATAATATCTTTTATATTCTTGGGCAGGGAATGATATAGAACGATTCCCGAATGATAAGGTTTTATAATTAAATAAAAAATTATAAAATGTTTTTAATACCTGCTTATGTTTGTAATTAAAAATTCCTTTCTTTATTGAATTTATGTTTACCTATCAAGACCATGGAAAACAAATGTGTATCACATTGATTTCAAATTTAAAAAAGTAAGTTTCTGAAAATTTCTTTTCATTGCACAAACTATTGCCTCAAATAGTTTTTAATAAAGAGTTTTAAATTCAAGTGTTTGCATATTGGATTTACAGTTTCTTGATTTTGGGATCTCAGCAAAGCTGTGTGGTACTACTTTTTCTTCTCTCTTCACTGGCTTTTATTAAATCCAAGTTATTAATATATTGGTTATATATTAATATAACCAATCATTTGAGACTTGAAGAACTGTTGTATAGTGTCCTTAAAAATCTTCATGAACTCCTTAAAAGTTAATTTGACTTTTCAAAATTTAAGGATACAGAGATAATGTACTCAACCATTCCAAGATTGGGTAAAGATGAAAATAAAATTATAGTAAATAATAGTAGCAATATTTGAAGCAAGCATGCATAAAAATGTATTTTATTTCTTGATATTGTGTTTTAATTAATTACTCTTACAAGGGTGTTGCAATCCGGAGCTAGAGGATCATCCCATCCTCGCAAACTCAAATTCTGTATAAATTTCTGTTTATAGGTACAAAATTAAATGTAATATGCACTTGTATGTAATATTTCCCTGGCGGTTTTATTATAAAATGGATTTTAATTATTTTTAAATTAGTAGGGTCCAGATTAATTAACAATTAAGATTAACGTGCCAATATTTTTCTTGCTTTTTTATTTTAAATCTAGAAATTATTTTCAATCCACATAACTTTTTGAAAGTAATAATGAAACTTAAAAAATGAAACACATTTGTTGTAGTTGGAAAGAAACATCAACTTTTTTCAGATCTTGATATTACAGTTCCTTGCTCATTTATTTTTAATTTTATCAAATTTTCTCTCTTGGGATTTTACCTCCATAGCCTGATTTTGGGTTTTACTCCATCCAGTCTTTTCAGCATTTCCTTAGCCAGTGTCCAAATGTGGATATCTCCCAGGCATCAACAACTGTGTGTTGTTATTTGCAACTGCTTTCTTAGGGATCAAACTAGTGGTCATTTCCTATTTATAACCTGGTACAATTAACATTGTGATTGTGAATACCTGTGAGTCAAGGGTTGCATGATGAGATAGTGGTTAATCTATGATTTTTTTTTTTGTTAAGACATAGATCTCCTAGGATTCTAGATATGGAAAATTTGAAAAGTTGGTAAAAAGATGCAATTTTCAATTCTGCAAGAACATATATTGTTACTACCCAAATTCAAATTATAGGTCTATGCACCAAACACAATTATTTTGTTTAAGGCACCCACGATCAGGATGTTGGTGAGTCTTAAAGTCCTAATACAAAAAAAATATTTTGGTTTGGGAAATTCAATTTTTGTTTTGTTTTCACTAATGGGAGGGACATCCACCAGACCATCACCTTGATCTGCTACTGTGGTGATATAATGTTCTTTTAAGTTAGTTGTACTAAATACTAAAAAATTGTCATAAAGTGAAGATTGTTTTTTATTATTTACTATGTATATTATGTCAACAAATTCTAGTTTTTATTACAGAATTTTAACAATTTGCTTAAAATGTTGAAAACTGGGAACTTTTGTTTAAAATATTGAAAATGGTAGTGAATGTGAAGAAAATGCTTTGTAAGAGTAAAATTAAATTGCATCTGTTTCCCATATAATAGTCCTGTAAATGTTTTAAAGTATACTGTTTAATGACTAATCAGTATGAATTAGGATGTGTACTTTATCATCAAATATTCCCCAACAATATTAAGTGAAATATTTCTTCATAATGACTGAATTTCCATGTATTTGCTATAAATGTTTTTACGTTAGTTTTATTCAATATTATTCTAAGAAATCTCTTGATGAAAGGAGAATTGCTCATCAGTTATAGTCCTATGTAGTATTATTTCAAGAGCTATAATTACCTTGACATCAGCAAGCCCTAATTTAAAAAAAAAGTATTTTCTTGTAGTCTGCTATGTCGTCTGCTCTCCCTAAATCCTCCTCTGCTATCTCAGTTAAAACTTGAAAAAAAAAATTACTTCAAAGTGTCTGAAACTTGAGTCCAGTATTCGTCCAATAGTTTTAACACGAACGAGAAAATCAATTTATCTCCCCATTGGTTGTGACAACGTTCTTTGGTATTCCTAGGTTATTATTTTACTGACATTCTCGTGTTTTCTTTATTTACCTCGATCTACCACATTTCGAATGTTCCCGCCCTTGCTGTTCATTTATGTAATGGCACCCCTGGAGGAAATTTGACTGAAGTGAGCAAAGATATTAGAACAGCACTTTCCGTGGAAGTGAGTGAGTGAGTGAGTGGTTAAGAGAAAATATGTAATTAAATTAGGATGATCATCATGTAGCAAAAGGTTAAAATTGGAAGGCGAGGTGGCTCATCTATTCAAAGTATGTCGAAAGAATTAATTATTTTAAACTTCTGTTGGCAATACTATTCTGATCACATTTGATGATCGAGGTGGATCGAGACTTGGCCGAGTTATATATAAATAGAGGCAACCGTCTCTGCTGCAGATTGTCCTTGATAACATGAGACGGAAGATTCTGAGAGATTTTGCTCTCGCTCGCACATCCGCTTGGAGGTGGTAAGGTGTTACTGTGCAACGACTTGTGAGCAGCAGTCGATGAGGGGAATAGAGTTCTCCCACCTAACATGATGTGCGAGCGAGACAGAGAAATCTCTCATCGCTTTCCCCTCCGGACAACCAGCGCGTAAGGTTGTTGGGTCCACAGACTATGAATATGGTCGAGACGCGCAGGAAACAGTGAAGTGCACGGCCCGCAGACGAAGCACGGCGCAGGTGAAGAAGAGAAGCTGCCGTGAAGTGATGTTCACCTCAGTTTAATTTGAGCCTGAGTCGATGATAGCTTTTCGAAGATTAATACAAATATTCCAAAGAACGTAATTACTTTACGAAGGAAGTTAAGTAGTTATTATTATGGCTTAAGAGATTTTTGTAATCATTAATTAGGTACGAAATGTCATCAAAAAGAAGTATTACTCAAGCAACAAATGCGAGAGCAAGTCTGACTAACTATTCTATAGACTCCAGTAAGGAAATCTGTCGTAGCTTATTGCAATGTAAGTTCAGTGCTTTTGGATATTTAAATTTTGGATTATTTCCCTCCTCCACAGTTTTGTACTAGGAATTATTTTTTCGATGTATTGTAAAACAGAAATAGAATTAAGTAATTAAAACAGATATTCTGGTTCTAATGAGGAAGATTAATTTGTTTTCTTTAAACATTTCACAATCTTTTTATTCAGTCCCATTCTATTTGTTTTTCGGCATTAAATCAATTAATTGTCCTCCAAATGGTCACCAGCAGTTTTGTTGATAAATTGTTTATAACTTGAATTAAGATTTCATACATTAATATATTAAGGGTGCACTAAGGCTCATTGTTGTTCCATTTTTTTCTCTACCATGTTATTTGTGAGTATGGTATGCAATATGTTAGAGCTGCCATTGCCTAGGGCCACTTGCCTTTAATTGGAATTGATGGGATGGTCTCTCTCTTGCTTCTTGAGACTAAATTAGTTTATTTTCCTCTATGTTATCTCAGTTTGCAACTGCATTTTTTGACAATATTTATTTTATTTAAATACAGATACTTGTCTCTAGAACATAAATGATGTATGTGTGACTAATCTAGCTGTTAATTTGTCAATATTAGAGTATACTTGAGAATACAGAGGAAAATCGCATATTTCCTTTTTTTTTGTGGGGCTTGAGGGCTCGTCAACATCGAGGTCATTAGAACCCGTAAAACTTGTACAGGTAGGGAAAATTCAGTTACGCACTAGGTTTTTATTTGGACTAAATCCCAAGATGTTCTTGATGCATGCGATAAGATGGGAAACTTCACTCATGTTAGGGGAAAATCTGATCTTTAAATCCAGAAGAGGGTTTTATCAGTAAGGAGATTCAGTTAACAAAGTAATTGTTAAAATGCGAAAATGAAAAGAAGGATATGAACATTATTACATCTAATTCAGTCTGCATCTGACCATTGAATATAACCAAGTTCACAGTATTATAAAAATTAAATTAGTTTACAGAATCAGAGAAACATTTCATTAGTGAAAGCTAACTCGAACACCACAAATATATAAACCCAAAAATAACACCAGAGACCCATTATAATTAATATCAATCATCCTACAAGTTAGCAAGGACAGCTCTGTTATTGAGTAAGTTTCCAGGAAGGTCCATTACGGAAGATCTTGAAATACATCTCAGGCTTTGGGGGTCCAGAGAAACAAATGATATCAAAACAAGGCTAAATTATTCTGATCACTCTTCCTTAAAGATGAAAGTTAAAGAAAGGACTTGCTTCAAAAAATATACATCCTGGTTGTTGAACTTTGAAGAAACAATGTTAAAAAAATTGATTGGAGCTTTGCTATTTGAACAATCTAGAAGTAACTGGACATACCTCTCAATTATACATGGCTGAGAATGGAAATTATTTAATTTAATTTATTATATTATGAAGATTTTGCTGTGTGAAATTACATAAGATTTCAGGTTGAGATAAAATTGACTATTTTGTAAATGGATTAAGTAATTAATATTAGTGTCTTTAAAGATTCACTTTTTTATTTTTTTAAATAATTTATAGTGGCAATCAATACAATTGAAGAAAAACCAATAAAGGAAGGGGCTTTAAACAAATTAAGCTCTCAATATGTTGGCTTGGATGTGTTTGAATTGTATGCTATTGTCCTGGATATAACTAGAGCCACAATGCGATATCCCTCTGGTCCGAAGAAAACAGAAACTTTGAAGGAGAAGGTAAAGGATTCAATGTAAGGAAAATTTACATTTATTTTTAGTGTGTTTCTGGGAATCATTCTGATTTTTAAGTAATGAATGCATCATGTCAATGTAAGAACCAATGTGATCATAAAAGACGTAATGCATGCTTTTGTGATGAAGGAAGGAGGTTACTTGGTATTTTTTTTATCAAAATGGGAATTTCACATTATGTAAGCAAGGAAGCAATATACTAATGCGAAAGAAATATAAATAAATAAAATTATGTTTGCATTTTATGCAAACTAAAAATTAGTTAAGGAATTAGAATTCTACCAAGTATCCAAGTAAAAGATTATTTTTTATGGTAAATTTATTTAATTTTTATGGTAAAATTTAAAATAAATATTATAATTTATAAATGATAATATTAATGTAATTGATGTTCTTTAAAGTCAACCCAAGATTTGTTAAATTTTTGGTTCTTTCAGGTTTTGTTTGTTTGTATTTTTTTCCTCTATAAAAGAAGAAATCGATATTACTTTTGGAAGAAACTCAGCCCTCCTTTCACTGAACTCCTGTTTAATATGAATTTTTGCATACTATTTTTTTGGGGGTGGGTGGGGGACCTTAGAGCTTGTCAACATCAAGGTGGTGAACGTAAGGAATGTGGTGGAAATACTTTTTGCAATGTTCTTGAAAACTGTCAAATTTTGGAAGAAAAGACATGTTTTCTTATTGTAGTATGAGAAATTTTGAATGGAAAATAATCTACAGTAATCTTTTGATGTTCTTTGATTAATGTCATTTTTGAGCTAGTTGTGTTGTTAGCTGTGTGGTTATTTTGTTGACTTGATATTCTCTGCAAAACTACATTTTCCAGTTTACTGAATTCTATTCCTTTCTCTTTTTTATTTCCTTCATCAAAGGGGGTATTTCAGTTGTAATGTATTATTGAGAGTTCAAGTTGGTTGTCTTTTATTCCACTAAAATGAATAAGTTACATAAAAGCTAGCTTGCTTAATCATTTGATGTGATGTATTATTAAAACTTCAAGAGTAGGATCTTATTTGTAAATCTAATTGAGAAAAAAATTTAGGTTTCCTGAAGAAGTTGTCGAAGATTTTATGAATATCTTGTGTGATCCAAAAAGGGATGCTATGTTCAATAAATTATGCTACAACACATATAATTCCAAATTAACTCATCTTCGTTGGAGGATAGACATTACTATATCTTCCAGGTGAGATTTTAATAACGAATTGTTTGTTATTGATAAGAGTTTTTAATTTACTTCATTATTTCTTTTCCATTTCTTTCAGTATTTTATCTCGAGTTTTGGAACCAAGTATATGCATTCAAATGATTTTAAATGATGGGAAAGTAATTGTATTTGAACTTACTATGGCAAAGTTTCATTATTTGCGGTACAGCATTGCCATGATATTAAAGGAAATGGAGAACCTAGAAAGTAAGAGACTTTTGAAGGGGGTTAGTTAGAACAAATTGCTCTGCTGGATCAATTTTAAAACTTCATAATAATGAAAAATAGTATTAATTTGAAAGAAGATCATTAAAGAATTATGCATCAAATGGAAAAAGTCATTCCTGAAACATGTGGTCTGAAAAACATTTTCAGTCTTGTTAACCTTGTTAAAGAAATTTGTAAACATATTTTTAACAAGTATTAAAAATTCTTATTGTTTTATTTATTCCTTGGCACTATTATGTTATTTACCTGAAGGTATTCAATCACTCAATTCCAATGGTTTCCTTGAATTATTTGATCAAATGGAAGGTAGGGTCCATATTTGCAGTCCTATAGTAGACATTGTCTACATCTTTTGGTATAATATTTTGTTGTGATAAATGAGGGCAAAGAGGATTAGAACAAAACAAATCTCTCATAGCACAGTTATATGAATGCAAAAGAAAAAAGTTTAGTGTTCTGCACATATTATAACTAGAAGCTAACTATTCGCCCCCTCCTTTTTTTTTCGTGGAGGGTGCATATAATACCTCGGGTGCAGAAATGTTAAACCCACCTCGAATAATAAATTTATTGTCAAAAAACAGTACAGACTGCGTATGACCACGTGGAGGACAATAAACTAATTTATTCTCCGGAAGCAAGCAAGGGACCATCCCATCAATTCCGATCAAGGGCCCTAAGGCAGAGGCGGATTCAATTTTTTTTTGCATAAGTTCCTAGATAAGATAAAAAGTTAGCTGCGAGTTATAATACATATATAATGTCAATATGTTTGTAAATTAACATGTACAAGTTATTATCGAACTATAGATTATTCTAAGTAGAGTGTTTAAAAATCAAAAGAGTTGAAAAATCACTAAATACACGATTTATTTTTACAATAAACAAGCCCCTAGACAAAGCCTAGAGAACCTGTATAAGAAATCCGCCTCTACCCGAAGGAAAAACGGAGAAAATCCCGGGCCAGGATGGGGCTACAGAATTTATGTACACAACCGTGCCAAAGTTGAGTACACATAAAACTAAATTAATATGAGCCATAAGACAACACAATCATGCAAGAAAATAGTTTTTGAAATTGTTATAAGTTGTTTAAAAAGTACTACAGCAATGGCGTGATAAAGCACAAGACGAATTTAACTTTTGTTAAAATCAATAAATTCTTTTACAGTGTAGAAGCACTGGTGCAGGAGGTAGTTTTTAACCGCGGATTTGAAGATATTCAAATTTCATAATGTCTTTTATATTCTTGGGCAGGAAGTATATAGAACGATTCCCGAATGATAAGGTCCTTTTTGGCAAAGAGTGGTTGACACTCTAGGCCGATGAATATTATTACTATTGCGAGTATAGTGTTCGTGNTACTATTGCGAGTATTGTGTTCATGAACGAGACTTTCGTTTAAAGCAAGGGTGATGCTTCAGTAATTCGGTCTTAACAAACAAGACCGTTTCATAAATATAAATGCAGGGAAGTGTTAATATATTTAATTCCTTGAATAAAAGTTTACAAGAGTTTCGGGGTTGAGATTTACAAATTATCCGAACTATCCTCTTCTGAATTCTGAAAGTTTGAATACTCGGATCGGAATTACCCCAGAAGCTAATGCCGTAACGTAAATGGGTGTACACGTTTGCAAAATATACGCAACGGGAAATACGTGGACTAACTGCGTTAACTAAGTTTCGGAATGCGTAACACAA
>NNCF01125947.1:16429-84566 GCA_002313205.1 Laupala kohalensis
GGAATTAAGATTGTCAATGTGACAATTCCATTTGAGGTTGTCTTGAATATGGAGACCTAAGAATTTAGTATTCGTTACATTTTTTAATTGTGTTCCATTTAAAGAAAGAGAAAACTGGGGTAATGTTTTTGTATTACTATTGTGAAATAACATAGACACTGTTTTGACAGTGTTTACAATGAGACGATTCGCATGGAACCAAGTCGAAAGATTAGACAAAACGTTTTGAGCATTGGCGTGTTTACATAGTAAATTAGTGTCATCAGCGAAAAGAACCATTTTGCAATCTGATGTGGATGATGACATGTCGTTCACATACAATAAAAAGAGTATAGGGCCGAGAATTGATCCTTGGGGTACTCCGCAAGTAAGTGGCTTTGTTTCTGAAAGACAACGCTCAAGTATTTTATTTTTAGTATAGGATATTTCTACTTGTTGATATCTATCTTTTAAATAAGAAGTTAGCCATTGATGTGGAAGTCCACGAATGCCTAAAGAATGCAATTTGGTAAGGAGAATTCCGTGATCGATGACATCGAATGCTTTGGATAAGTCAAGAAAAACACCCTGAGGATTTTCTCCACTGTCTAGAGATGTGGTAACATCGTTTAAGAAGGAAAATATGGCGCTTGTAGTGGAAAAGGATTTCCTAAAACCGTGTTGATCGTCAGAGAGAATGTTATATTTTGATAAAAAATCTAGAAGACGCTTATAGAACAATTNTAATTTTTGTGGGTAGTCGAGATATTGGTCGGTAATTTCCAATATTAAGTTTGTTTCCTTTCTTGTGTAAAGGAAAGAGACCTCTGCCTGTGGGCCCTTGCTTGCTTCTAGAAAGTAAATTACTTTATTATCCTCCATATGGTAATAAGAAGGGATCCCAAAATTTATGCTGCTTCGAATTGCACGAAATTTTTTAATGACACCGGATCGAGTTCAAACTCAGAAAGATAACTTCGTTGCAACCTGATGATTTCAAAAGTGCTGGATGAGAATTCGCAAAATGGTGGGGAGGAGTTACGTGAAATTTAACATTTAGCACGGTCATTCTCCAATTCGGCAGATTTTGCCGATATTAGCCGCGAACTTAGTAATAATTTGTCAGATACAAACATGCAATTTTTTGAAAATGTCGGTAATTAAACCCTCTAAAATTAATCAACATTGATCTTTCTCAAACTGTGTGCGGAACTAGTGGGTGTAGTTCTCTCAATTGCCACTACGTGCGCTGTGGGCAATGTTTTGTTATATTTTAAATGTTTCGAATTGTAGAGAAATATCTGCCAACGAATGTTAAGAGAAATGTATCATTAGGTGAAATTTATTTCATAGAGTACATAATGGGCGTACATTATGTGCGCACCATTAAAAGTTGCTTCCCTGGACCACTGGAAGATCCTGTGGTTGTATCATAAGAGACAATCTTGAACGGAGGGAGGCAGGAATTGTTTGCAATCTTTCACCTACCCTCAACCCGGAAGAGACCTCTATAAATTACGAGCAATTACGAGTTAAATGTATCTTAAATGATCGAACCGATAGATCGGTGGTACAATCAACAGCGATAGATATTCGATTGTATGTGTCGATCTGCTCTCGATTTAAACTCTCGATCACCCAATCTATTCGTTCAAGAAGCTTTCAGCAATTAATTGGAGTCGCTAGTATTCGGCTTGAAAAGATTTATAACGTTTGGTGATTTCTTTTTGATCATTGCTTGTCGTGTGACACTTTAATTATGAATATTGATCCACTTTTGCAAAATTCCTGAAACGTTTAATTTCCTATTCTGAGGAGTTATATACTTCCTAAGTATACCTTTACTTTTACCAGTGAGGTGCAGTAATTCCTTTTAATACAGCAAATTTCCTATGCAGAGAAAATTTGCTGTATTAATGGAAGTTAAATTGATTCATTATTATCCAGGAAGGCCAATACAGAATTGTCAATCAGACTGAAAGCAATTCTTGCACAAGATGTAATGTGACAGTGGTGGAGCTCAATTGTGACTGAAGTTGAAGGATGTCCTTCCAGTCAGATATTTTGTTATTCTGGAGGAAAGAAGTGTTGTTAAGAAAATTTTTAAAAATTTCAATGTAAAACGGTTGGTGAATATTGAACCTGACTGATGGTTGTAATATTTGAAGGTAGTTTTGATTATGGCTTCTCAAGAGATAGAATCTTTGCAAGATGCTGTTGCTCAGTACAGAGGACAAGTGAGTTTTAGAAATTTTTAGATCCTTGTGTAAAAGTGATAGCAATTTGGGTTCTATATTTATTTTGTAGTTGTCGCAGATAGAGTTAGCAATTGACAGTGCTACTGGTCCAGACCATGAGAATTTAGTATTATTGCAGTCAGAAATAAGGGAACTTATCAACTTGACTCAAGAAACCCTGGTGAACTTACAAAAACAACATGCAAATCTGTCAATTGATCCTGATGACCGTTTAGCTAGTGAATATGCTCTTTTTAAGGTAAACATGTTATGAAAAAATTATCGAAATAAACGAAATTGAGAGATTTTTTATAAGAATTAACTTTAATTTGTACTTGAATGAATTTTACCTTCTTAAGGCCGAACTTGAAAGTGAAAATCAAGCGAGTGGAAGTGCCAGTACATCCGAGACAATTGAGGTATCAGACATTCTTAATTAATTTCTTCTTTTACTATAGTTTTGTTGATTCTCTTTATTCTCTGTGTTGTAGGAAGATTTAAAATCTCTAAATGGTATGAAATGCCAAGCTCCTCATAAACACCATTGGGGGGAAATCTCATATCACAATGCATTAGTATGTGGGACAGAGTCTACTGGAGATATCTCCACCTTGGAAGAAATCCAGGTACCATAGTTCAGTATATTGCTGAAGTCTGTAACTTCCATGGATATACTTCATTTAATAAATACTTCGTTTATTAAATATTTTAGTGTTTTAAGTATTTTTGGATGAAGGTTGATGATTGGGATAAGTGCTATCAATTCATTGAGATAATTTATTGCAATTTAATGTTAATTTATGTATAGGACTAGTAATACCCAATTGTCATTTGTTTGTTGGTGTGGGTAAATTTCTAAAAGTTACTTCAATTTAAATTTTTTGCAATTTCTGTGAATTTTGTGTTTCATAAATTTCATGCATATATCTTTCACATTCAATATATCTGCACAAAATTTTTCCTAAGTTTTTAAATTTTAAATATATTTTTGAGATATGTTTTGTTTATAGATGAAGCTTTGCTTTCTTTTTTTTAAATTTATAGTGTAAGTTCCTCTGAATTCTTATTTTCTGTGATATTGTTTGAAGAGTTTTAAAAATAATTTTGTGTTTTAATTGTTATTTTTCAGAGTATACTTTAAATACTAATTTAATGATTAGGATTTCCTTCCATTTTGCAGGTCCGTGTGATGTTTATTAATCCTACTCATCAAGAAA
This sequence comes from Laupala kohalensis, assembly GCA_002313205.1. Lineage (NCBI taxonomy): Eukaryota > Metazoa > Arthropoda > Insecta > Orthoptera > Trigonidiidae > Laupala > Laupala kohalensis. The sequence goes on from NNCF01125947.1 coordinate 19,863, forward strand.
TGCTTCCATGTCCGTATTTTCTTGACGGAGAATGTCGTTTCTCAGATGAGAAGTGCCGTTTCTCTCATGGTGAACTTGTTTGTCTGTCTTCTTTGAAGGAGTATAAGTAAATTTTATTTCAATGCAGTTCTTTTTTTTTTTTTTCTTATTTAAGAACTTTCATTTCTAATTTAAGAATTGTATGATTACATTAGAAAATGTTAGTGAGCCATTCAAATGTTTATCTATTTTTATCTTTGTTGTGTTAAATGTGAAAACATTGTTCTTAATTGACTGTTATTCAGTTAGTTGTCAAAGTACCCAATGAGGATATCTAGATCACAATCCCCATCTCAATCTCAATTATGAAAATAAATCTACAAGTTTTGAAGAGCTCTTTAATATTTTACATCCTATATGTAAAATAGCTTAACTATTTTGAAAAAATTGTGATTGCTTTTCATTGAAAATTTAACTACTTGAGTTCACACTCCTACTTAAAAAAAAACTAATATTGACATGTAAAACCACAAAAAATTATCATAAGTTGAATTTTGGTATGTGTAACTATATGTTTTAGTGTATGAAATAATTTTTATGTTAAATGGTTATGGCCATGAAATACGTGACAGAAAATTATATTATCGGTCTTAGGCTTCTGTGGTAGATACCCAGAAGCCAAGCCACCTCAAAATGTTATAAATGTAACAAACTGTATTGTGTAATTTTTTAATATCGCTAGTTTGAAATTCTATGAACAAAATAGTGCTAGTAAATTGTTATTTGTTCCTCTGTATGTATGTGTATATACATAATATGAGAATTCCTTATAAAGTTTGATAGAACTTAAATATATCATGTGGTGTCTTTCTTTTAGAGACCCAGATTTTTCTGTTGTTCAACCTGGGATAGGAATATTGGCAAAGAGTGAAGATAACTTGTGGCATCGTGCTATTGTTTTATCTTGCCCTGAGGACAATAAAATTGCAGTAAAATATGAAGCAAGTGGGAGAAAATGTGAAATAGAATTACATGATACTGTACCTTTAGGTGGGTAGACATGTTGTTATTGAATGAATATATCTATCTTTGTGGAAATATTAGAGGTACATTGCTTTATGGGGCAGAGAATTCCAAGGCAACCTGTGAAGATGATTTTGAAGAATCTATGTCTGATGATTCAGACCAAGAAGTTGAAGATACAGAATTTCTGATTCAGAAAAGTTTGTTGAAATCACCTCCAAACTTACCCTTAGGAGATTGGGAAAAGTATACAAAGGTATAAGTCATATTTTTCTATTGTACTGGTGATTATTATACTGTAATATAGTATACTATTACTACCTGAGATAATCTTTGTTCTCTTGGGTGTGAGTGCTGTGAAAATACTAGCTTGAAGAAAGTGAGGATCTAGAAGTTCATGCTCCTTACTCTACATATCTATTAATAATATACACAATTGTTTGCTCGTTGTTTTATAATTAATTTTACATAAATAATATATGTTCACACAATTTCTTCTGGATATTTTGATCGCTGTGGAACAATTTTTTTTCCTTTATAATACGTATTAATATTTGTAGAAAATAATGACCTACTTTAGACTGTTCTTAGTATCTCTAAAACTACATCAGTGGATGTAATTCATCTTATTTCATATCCTTGCTGACTGTAAACAGGGATTTGGTTCGAGACTAATGGCCCAAATGGGATATATTATTGGTAATGGTTTGGGCAAGAACGGTGAAGGCCGTGTTGAACCAGTAGAAGCAGTCATCCTTCCTGCTGGAAAATCTCTTGGTGGGTAAACTTGTTATTGCCTTATGTGGCTGTGAAGGATTAATTGAGAACGTAATTTTGTTCAGATCATTGTATGGAATTGAAAGAGGCAGCAGGAGCTGATGAAAATTTATTTAAAGTAGAGAAACGCTTAAAAAGGTTGCAAAAGAAGGAGGAACAGCGACAGAAGCAACTGTTGGATAAGGAGAAACAAAATAAGAATATTTTTGATTTTATTAACTCTAAACTTGGAGGTAAAAAAGGTAAGAACTCTTGACACCACATACTAATAGATATTGTTTCCCTTGTGATATCTCATTCAATTGTAAGGCTGTTATGGTTCAATTATTCTCTGAGGGAGAAAAGGAGGTAGGATATGGCTAGGGTCGGAAAGGGGCAGAACGCGTGCCTATGCACTTCACCACTGATCATGCACAGTGATGTAGTGATGGGCTAAACTAATGTCTTTTTGAATAAGTTGCAACTGAATCTGTCTCAGCTCTGCATCAGTTTTAATTATTTCAATTCTACGAGTGAAATCTTCATAAAATAAAAGAGTTGCTCAGCGTAATTCTTGCAAATAAATGAAAAAATATTTAATTCAATTAAGAAGTTAATATCGATATGAGCTTGCGTGAAAAAGTATTATATCTGTGTGATGACGACGAGGAAACACTGTCTATTCTAACGGGAAAAAATAATGGGATTGTGATTTAGCATGAAACAAAACAAGGAATGGCAGAGAGCAACCAAATCCATTACATTACATTAGTTTGACCTTGGCTGCAATGTGGTTCCCTGTTGAAACAGGTAGTAGCAGTGCTACACATTCATTTCATGGTGATGACCGTTACATTTGGTCCATGTTGAAAATGGTGTGTTGACTGTTGCATTACGTTTCTGACAAAACTTAATAAAACAGTTGACTCAACATGGAATGGTGCAAAAAAACTGATTTGAATACTGCTGTACTGCAATTTAAAACCTTGGCTTTGCTACAACTGGATACTTCATTGGGGTGATTATAATTTATCATAAGTGATAAAATAGTATATGGTGATCCCAGATGTTACCTGTTGCAATAGCCATTTCTTTGCCTTAGTTTCAAATTGCACCAGTTCAGCCCTCATTGATGATGCAAAGTAACTGATTAGGTTGCTTCTTCTATCATTACTTTGATGACATTTGACCATGGGAAAATTGCTATGTATTGGGTACATCAAATAAAAATGTTTATACTTCCCTCTGTGAGTATATCTAATGATGTGGGAAAAAACATCTTCATATCCCTACACATGTTTATTTAAATCCTTTTTGTTAGGAGGTATATTTTCAGTGGTTTGTAATGATTTTTATAGGAAATATAGACGACTTGCATTTTGGAAATTTAGATTCAAAAGATTTGTCAAAAGAGAAAGTCTCAAGAAAAGCATTGCAGTCCAAGAGCTGTAAAAACTTGAATGTTGTAAGCTATCAAGTGGATCAAGAGATCAAAAGAGCTAAGCAAGACCTGGTTCGTATGCAAGAATCTTTAGATAGACATCAAGAGGGATCTGCATCTTTCAAACACATTCAAAGGCAGATGTTTGACAAACAGAACGATTTGAAGCAGCTCCAGTTATCTGAAACTTCAATCAATCAAGAGCATAAAAGAAGGAAAGATCATAAAAAGCTTACTATTTTTTAAGCTTTTAATTGGTTTTCTTGTTTTACTTTTTGTACCTACAAAGACATTTTTGTCTTAAATATATTTCTCTATTTGTGTATTTAAGTCTGGAGTGCTCAATAATTTAAACTCAGTGTTTCCGTTTATTCTATATCACCAAGATTATGAACTGTGTTGGAAATTAATCTCCTTTCAGTTGTTCAAAATGATAACAGTTTACTTCTTAAGACAAATGTTCAAAGATTTTTCTTCTGTATGAGTGAACATTATGATAGTTATTTTGTAATTTAACAGTGAATTTAATTATTTCTGTATATATTATAATTTTATGTACAATAATAAAACTATGCAGTATAACAATATTAGTCATTTGATCTTGTTTACAAAATAATATGACAATATAATAATTTTACAATATATTATTATATTATTACAACGGGACCCAATTTACGAAAGGCAGCCTGGGGAGCCAGTTATAAAAAGGCGCAATTTCATTGTTAGAATGAGAGGGAGGCCGGTCTCCTGTGGTTGGTTGTAGAACGCCAGGTAAAGGTTGAGCATCATATATTACCATCAGGGTCGGATTTAGGATCTGTAGACCCGTTTGCTCAACCTGGGGTGCGTGGCCTCCAAGGAGGGGTGGGGGGTATGGTGGTCTTGTTTCAACGGGGGCCGAGGAGACCCCGGGAAATTTTTTAAAACATTCACTTTGAAAATCACGTTTTAAACCACGTATTTGGTTAAAATCCTGAAGATGTATAAAAGTTTCCGATTTTTACAACAAAATATTGCCTATATTATGGTTGTGAGTGGTCATCATGATGTAATACAATGTGATAACGAAACAATACGGGTCTTTAGTGTGCTGCCAATGTCATGTGGGAAAGCGTGGCAGGGTAAAATTACAAAAAACACCCGATATTGGTGTTGAATACATTTGTTTTATGGTTGCAGAAAAGATTCGCACCCTCAATGCCGCTTAAGTCCACGATCACCCCCTGTGAGGGAGTATACTCTGTCATATTCTTTCGATGCCACTGAAATTAGTCGTGACATTCTCGAAGACACCGAAGTCTGAAATCAACCCGTTATACATCCTTTGCACACCAATAGTAGGGGATGCTATGTACGAACTATCGAAAATGATATGAGGGACAAGTTGAGTTACCTACATGCTGAGTCCTATAATTGTGTAAAACTAGATTCAATCCCCATGGGAAATACAACAATCCTAGCACCCTCTTGGTAAGGGATGGGAATAGGATGCCGTAAAAATAATCGTAAGTTACGAATATTAGTGTAGAGAGCAAATGTTTAGGGGTCGCTGAGACTAATCATGACATTACCGACGTTGCTTAAATCCTCGATCATCCCTATAAACCCCAGCATCTCGGGGAAGGATAGGACATAAAAATTATCGCAAACGATATCGGTGACGATTTCAAAGTCGCTGAGATGAGTGGTGTCGCCCCTATGGGAAAGAATAAAGCTGGAAACATATCACAGAATTCACGCTAGCAAAGCGGTGGGTACTCAGCTAGTTAAATATATACGGTAATTGAAAAAATAATGAGAAAATGTTTTCAAATTTCTGGTTTAGTGGACCCTTTTATTAACTGCGGCTTAGAGATATGAAGTTACTGAAACACAGACCTCAGTTGCAACTAGTTGGTTTTTCGGTCACGATTTGGGATTTTATTTGGAGTGCGTATGTAATAGTTTCTCTCTTCATTAAAAAACGCAGAAGAGTATTTTAAATTTGTGAAAATGTTCCATTATGTAACATGGAAATATCCATTTTGGGGTTTCATTAAACCGAAATATTTGTGCTCGTGGATTATTACTAATTGGTCAAGTCCATTAATGTCCCATATTCAGATTAGTACAGCGAAATAACGTTATTTACGCTCAGATCCTGAGCTGAACCCTGCAGATGGGGAGAGAATCATAGTCCAGTAGCCAAGGGAAAAAAGGCCAATCCAGGAAATGAAATGACCAAAATTTTGAAATGAATCCTATAAACCAGTATTTCTTATGTCGTTTGCTTACAACTCGAAAATTACACACTTTTAGAGTACATTGTCCAACATGAAAATAAACTATCAAATTTACTTGAAATTATGTCTCTTGTTGAGTATTTTTCGTCAGACGAACATTTTAGGCTCAAGTCAACATGTCAACGCGCGCTTAAGTTGAGTGTAAATCGGACGAAGCCACTATGCTAAGAACACCTCTGCGTGAGTTCTACGATCACAATATCGTATTTGAGATAATTCAACATTTATGTGTACATTAACTAAATAATTACTAATACATTTAATTAGCTGATTAATTTTTAAGTAGATTCTCTCTCTTCAAGTACTATTATTTTCTATTCCTTTTTCTGGAAACTTGTTCTGCAGGTATGTACAATGTGACTGGCAATATTTCCATATTTTATTGTATGTAACTATTTTATCATGGAACTAGACCGTGTTACAGATTTTACTCATACAAATTTTACATGTCCATTAACGCTTCTGAACATGCTCAAAAACTAAAAACGTCATTCAAGGCTTCTGAACATGTACAAAAACTAAAAACGACATCTCAGCACACAAACATACTCTCTAGCCTGCCTCCACGTTTCAACGTTCCACAAATAAACCACGAAATTAACTTGGCAAACATCTCCCTAAAACATCTCTTGGCAGACACTAAAATCACAATTTTTTGATTTGCAACCACACCTGACTGCCAAGAACTTGACCCAGCACGGTTTATATCTGAGACCGTCTGGGAAACATCAATTCAGTTCTCCTCTAGCTTCACATCTGACCTCACATCATTCACCTGCCCCTTTACCCACTCCTACACCTCCTCCTGCCCCTACCTTATTTTCTCCTCATCTACCTCCCTCTGCTCCTACATCATCACTTCCTATCTCCACATCTCCTTTCTTCTCCTGTCCCCGATCTTTCACCTGCTGCTTCCTCATCTCCCACGTCCCTATCTATTCCTCCATCCACATATCCTGCCTCCCCCATACACAGTTATTACAACTTGCGCTCAGGAGTACGATGTGGTACTCGAAGGTGACAATCGCGTGCAGTGTGCGGGCTTGATCCGGAACTAGAAGTTGTACCAAATTCAAATTCCTCTCCACAATCTTACGTCGATTCCATTTCTCGTGAATCACAAACTATTTGCGAAAATAAAAAAATTATATTTCATCATAATGTCCAATCCCTTTCAAACAAATTGACAGACATTCAAATTCCGGTACACGAAAATCTATTCGATTTTCAATGCCTCACAGAACGTTGGCTTTCAACTAATAACACCAACGATATTGTTATTTCTAATTATTATTTAGCAAGTTCTTACTCTCGGCAAAATTTTAAAGGAAAAAATCGCCACGAAGGTACGTGTATCAACGTTAGTAATGATATTTTATCTTCTCCAGTGCCAGGCTACGAGATTCTGCGTAGATAGTGCGTTAGAATTTTTTGCGGTTAATCTGACGGACACCGGTATTATTGTTTTGTGTATTTATAGACTTCCTCAATTAGAATACAACTTACGAATACAAAATTCTTAGGTCTCCATATTCAAGACAACCTCAAATGGAATTGTCACGTTGACAATCTTAATTCCCAATTAAGCAAATTGTGTTACGCATTCCGAAACTTAGTTAACGCAGTTAGTCCACGTATTTCCCGTTGCGTATATTTTGCAAACGTTTATTCCCATTTACGTTACGACATTACCATCTGGGGTAATTCCGGTCAGAGTATTCAAACATTCAGAAGAGGGTAGTTCGGATAATTTGTAAATCTCACCCCCGAAACTCTTGTAATCCTTTATTTAAGGAATTAAATATCTTAACACTTCCTGTATTTATATTTATGAAACGGTCGTGTTTGTTCAGACCGAATTACTGAAGTGCCACCCTTTCTTTATACGAAACAGTCTCGTTCACAAACACTACTCGCAATAGTAATAATATTCATCGTCCTAGAGTGTCAACCACTCTTTGCCAAAAAGGACCTTATCATTCGGGAATCGTTCTATATAATTCCGTGCCCAAGAATATAAAAGATATTATGAAATTGAATCTCTTCAAATCCGCGGTTAAAAACTACCTCCTGCACCAGCACTTCTACACTAAAAGAATTTATTGATTTTAATAAAAGATAAAAACATCTTGTATTTTATCACGCCATTGCTGTAGTACTTCTAAAATAATTTATATCAATTTAAAAAAAAACTATTTTCTTGCATGATTGTGTTGTGTGTTATATTAATTTAGTTTTATGTGTACTCAACTTTGGCAAGGTTGTGTACATTAATTCTGTAGCCCCATCCTGGCCCGGGTTTTTCTCAGTTTTTCCTTCGGGTAGAGGCGGATTTCTTATACAGGTTTTCTAGGTTTTGTCTGGGGTCGTGTTTATTGTAACAATACATCGTGAATTTAGTGTTATTTCAATTCTTATGATTTTTTAAACACTATACTCAGAATAATCGATAATTCGATGATATTTTGTACATGTATAGTTTTTGCGTTAAATTAGAAACATATTGACATTCTATTAGTATTATAACTCGTCGCTAACTTTTTATCTTATCTAGGAATTTTTGCTGAAATTTTTGAATCCACCTCTGCCTTAGGGCCCTTGATCGGAATTGATGGGATGATCCGTTGTTTGCTTCCGGAGAATAAATTAGTTTGTTGTCCTCCACGTGGTCATACGTAGTTTGTACTGTTTTTGACAATAAATTTATTATTATTATTAGATCTTGACATATTTTGTCGAAATTGTTTTAAAACATATTTCAAATAATTCTACTATATCATTATATGGTGATTTCAACATCGATTTCCTGCGTACATCCAATCTTATCGACTCCTTCAACCTTATTACTACGATAAACGACCCCACTCGTCTCTCCGGCTCATCTCAAACATTGCTAGATCAAATTATCGTCAACAATGGAATCTCGTATTTTTCTTAAGTGTTTATTGCCGGATATAGCGATCGCCTTGCTCAAGTATTTACTATTAATATTAAACTAAAACCTCTTACAATCCTTTACAAGTTTTCAAGAGAGTTTAATGACACAAATCTATCTATATTTATAAATTATTTACGTCAAGAAACATGAAAAGATGTCTACAATTGACAAAACACCAACGAGAAATTCAATGTATTTATCTCATTATTCCTAAAAAATTACAAAAAGTTTTGTCTAAGTTTCGACTTGGTTCCATGCAAATCGTCTCATTGTAAACACTGTCAAAACAGTGTCTATGTTATTTCACAATAGTAATACAAAATCTTTACCCCAGTATTGTCTTTCTTTAAACGGAACACAATTAAAAACTCTTATGAATACAAAATTCTTAGGTCTCCATATTCAAGACAACCTTAAATGGAATTGTCACGTTGACAATCTTAATTCCCAATTAAGCAAATTGTGTTACGCATTCCGAAACTTAGTTAACGCAGTTAGTCCACGTATTTCCCGTTGCGTATATTTTGAAAACGTGTACTCCCATTTACGTTACGGCATTACCTTCTGGGGTAATTCCGGTCAGAGTATTCAAACTTTCAGAATTCAGAAGAGGATAGTTCGGATAATTTGTAAATCTCACCCCGAAACTCTTGTAATCCTTTATTTAAGGAATTAAATATAACACTTCCTGCATTTATATTTATGAAACGGTCGTGTTTGTTAAGACCGAATTACTGAAGTGCCACCCTTGCTTCATGTGAAACAGTCTCGTTCACGAACACAATACTCGCAATTGTAGTAATAATATTCATCGACCTAGAGTGTCAACCACTCTTTGCCAAAAAGGACCTTATCATTCGGGAATCGTTCTATATAATTCCCTGCCCAAGAATATTAAAAAAGTTATGAAATTGAATCTCTTCAAATCCGCGTTTAAAAACTACCTCCTGCACCAGTGCTTCTACAATGTAAAAGAATTTATTGATTATAATAAAAGTTAAATCCATCTGGTACCTTATCACGCCATTGCTGTAGTACTTTTTAAATAACTTATAACAACTTCAAAAACTATTTTCTTGCATGATTGTGTATTATGGCTCATATTAATTTAGTTTTAAATGTACTCAACTTTTGCATGGTAGTATACATTAATTCTGTAGCCCCATCCTGGATCGGGTTTTGCTCTAGTTTTCCTTCGGGTAGAGTCGGATTTCTTATACATGTTTTCTAGTCTTTTTCTAGGTGCGTGTTTTTGAATTCGCCTCTGTCTTGATCAGAATTGATGGGATGGTCTCTTGTTTGCTTCCGGAGAGTAAATTAGTTTATTGCCCTCCACGTGGTCATACGCAGTTTGTAGGTAACTGTAAATAATTTTTCCTAGTAACTTCAATAATACTTTCCTAGTCACTTTTTGTAGTAGCCTCGTGTGCATCTGTTCTCGTTAGTTTTCTGTTATATTTCATATACAAAAGGAATAAAGCAGCGTACAAAACTTCCATTTAAAGACTAAACGAACAAAAAAATATTAATACATAAAAATAGTAGCATAAGTACTCGTGCGGATTACGATAGTACTCCAGACTACAATAAGAACCCACAGCCAATAGTCTAGCACCTCATCATTACAGACGAGAGAGAAGATTCTTCTGGTTATCATGATAGAATCGTGTACTCACAACGTATACTTCTCGATGCCAGGGAAAGGAGAAGTTCCTACTATGTTATACCATCCTCCAAGTGCTACTGGTTAAAGTTTTTCTGACCACATTTTATTTCTACACGCTATGAGTGGTTTTGACACTACATCCGTTCTGTACAACGACGGTAAACTAAAACTATTTACACATTAAAGAAGAAACATGTTCTCAGACCCACGATCAAGGTGTTTACGGACCCTGAATCCGATCTTGAGGTAATTGTCAATGCAGGAGAACAATTTCTTCTTGCTTTATACGGGTCTGGTAAACACTGAATGTCATTGAACAAATTGAGGTAACGCAATGCGTAAATTCGGCGTGTAAGGTGAAATTCAATATTGCCGCACTGTGCTGCTGTGCATTCAATGTGCTGCACGACAACATTCACTGAGAGTATTCTACCAGGTACAAAAATGACTTGGAAATGAAAAAAGCAATGAATATTTGGAGTGGAAAATAAAGAACAATCTGTTTCCAATTACTACCTTGAAATTCCCCGCACCTGCCAAACTTCTCGAGCTGATATCCTGCAAATGCAAGAAATGCAAGATGGACTGCAAAAAAAGTTGTGGGTGTAGAAAGGCTGGTTTATTCTCTTCTGTGTGAAAAATGCGAAGGAACATATGCTAACATCGACAAATATTATGCCGATAAAGACGGTGACGCGAACGATCGTGATGATCAACCATCAACTATGTCTGTTGTTACACGAGGTATTTTCATAACTGAATTTATAATGAAAAATGTAACTGCTCAATCTCAATAATTATAATCTCTTTAATATTTATGATGATAATCTTGGACCTTCTTTTGTCGAGCATTATCAACCGTACGAAGATGATGAGAAAAGTGGACCTACCGGCTTAAGCATCTTCGACCAAATTGAATAATTTTCATATTCGTCATTTAATTACGTATGGATCTAATACATTGTAGATTAAATAGTTAAATTGTTGAAAATATGAAAAGTATTTTGGAAGTAGTAATGAAAACGCAATATCATCGATGATATAGGAGAGAATTATGTTCCAATAATATTCTAAAAGAGGGTTTCTGTTTCGTAATGGTTTACTTGTAAAATTTACATGAGTATACACTCAGGAAAATCTATAATACGTTCTTATTCCATGATAAAATAGTTGCACATAATAAAAAATGGAAACATTATCATTCACATTATACGTACCAGCAGAACAAGTTTCCAGAAAATGCAATAGAAAATAATAATAAAATCTACTTAAAAATTAATCAGCTAATTAAATTAAATGGTAATTATTTAGTTAATGTACACATATAAATTATATGTTGAATTATCTCAAATAGGATATTGTGAAAGTACTGAGATGTTCTTAGCAGAGCGGCTTCGTCCGATATACACTCAACTTAAGCGCGCTCTGACATGTTGACTTGCGCCTAAATGTTCGTCTGGCAAATAATACTCAACAAGAGACATAATTTCATGTAATTTAATGTAGTTTATTTTAGTGTTGGACAATTTTCTCTAAATTAAATAAATAATTAAAAACTTACGACCTTTTATGGACGAATAATAATTTTAGTTTCTGTGAGGAGCTCATAATTATTCGTCCATAAAAGGTCGTAAGTTTTTAATTATTTATTTATTTAGATGACATAATGGACGTTAATCGTAGAATGTTGTCTAAATTTGAGTAATTTTCGAGTTGTAAGCAAATATTCCGCAAAAACTTAATTTGTATGAAATTGAATGTTTATTATTTTTGTATACGTATACTTTTCCCTAGAAGCGTGTACTTTTCCTGTTATAAACAAAAATCTAAAAATAGAGTTTTTTTAAAGTTTTCTCAAAACGCACAGGGTTCACGAGGTGGCAAAGTTGAAAATCGGATCCGGCAGCCCCGAAAACATAAGGAACGATCGAGAAAGAAAATTTCTATATATTTGCCCCGCCAAACTACCATACGACTGAACTATCAGTGTTAGAAACTAAACCAAAAATGTATTAGTTGTGTTACAAATGAAAGAATGTATTTTCAGTTGACACGTATTTACGCTTGGCGCTCACCGACATGTCATGACATTTGATTGCTTTCTGGAAAGTTTTACGCTGAAACAATGCTCAGCACTCACAACCGATGACTATGAAATTAATAGTCACCCATTTCCCAGTAGCGCGGGCGTTAGTTTAAGATTTTTTACTTTTTCCATTTTCTGATTTGTGGTAAGAATTATAGTTGCGAGAAAATTCGATCGCCAGATTTTGACGGAAATATTTGTATGTCGTTTACGCGAGTTTTGAAGGTAGTAATTCGTGCTTTTTTCCCTTCAAATAATATGGTTTTGTAGAACTGTCGAATCCATGTTGAGGAAAACGGTCATCTCCAAATTAGTTGAGATGGCCCGATACCCTTTTCTCCTGGGAACGCGAGTAGTTTCTTCGCGGAAGCTTACGGATAATATTTCTCATGTATTGCATTTGTGTGATATGATGTGAGAATAACATTTTTGAAGGAAAGATTCCGGACGTAATGCTATGATAGAAGTTGATACCAACGGAAGATGATGAGTGACGGATGTTAAGTGTTTTTTTTTAATTAATCAAATGTTTGAGTTTTTAATAAACAGTATCACAGTGAGTACGAATTATTCTCCCACGTTTAGCCGGCACCTTTAATTTTAGGTAATCCCCAGCAGTGACGTGCCGAGGCGTGGGTGGCCCACCTAGGGCCACATCACGTGAAGGACCTCTAAACGGATCAATAAAGTAATATAAAGATGTAAATTTGAATTTCAAACAAATTTTATTGAAACACTTAAATAAACAATGACTGAGATTTTTATTCAATACAATTCCAATTCAATTTCTTAACGTTATTTTAAACACGGAATAACTCTGGATGTGTGTGGCTTAAATAAGAGGGTATGCAAAAATCTTCCCTCTTCGAGTCACATAAAAATATAGGTATAGATAAGCTACTGATCCCAGATTGAGAAAATTGTTTATACTGTATGTTATTTGTTTTGTTTGTTACTATGCTGCTGAAACCACACAATTAAGTGCCATCAAGAATATAACAAGAGAAGTTATGCGATTACTTTAAATGAGTAGTAAGGAAAGAAAGAAGGAAGAAAGGAAGGAAGGAAAGAATAAATAAAGAAATTATGCAAGGTAAAGTAAAGAAGGAAATCAGATAAAGTGATGAAATTGATATCTGAGAGAATGAAATATACTCAATTAAATGCAATATTAATTTTTATTCTATACTATATTTTGGAATATTTTTCTTATATTGGTAAATTACTTAATTTTCCCATAATTGAAATGCGAAGTTTTATTGTGTGATTAACTTAGTCAATCTGTGTGAATAAAACTCAGTTTCATTTGTATATATTAATAAAAGTGATTTGTGTTTTTGTTATATTTATTGATATCTACAAAATATTTTTTGTAATATTACTTTCTGAGCATGTTGTTTTATGTTGCTCTATTTCAGGCAAAGGGTTATANTCAAAATGTAATTTATTTGTTCTTTATTAATATCGCTAGAATTAACCTTTAGTGCTATTCATTCATATTTCATACAATTATTTTCTATTATTCTTGAATTCCGATTGATATATAAGAATAGTATAAAAGAATGGCAAATTATGTGAAATTACGATAGATAATACACATCACTTCACGTCAATGAGCTTTGAGTTCTTTGCGCCACTGTATAAAGTTAAGAAATTATAGGAATACTTATATGTAATTCCTGATTCGAATTTAAATAATCCACACTTTATCTTGCGATGATATCCAAATTCTATGATAAAAACATTGTTGTTTTTTTACAGTAAGAAGCAAATCTTTTTACGGAGAAGTTTAATTTGTTTTTTATTCCCTACGACGGCGTTGTGAGACAACTTGAGATCTCATTTTAATATAGAGAATAATAAAATTTATTGAAGTTAAGAACATAAAGAATATTTTTTTATTAGGTAAGTCCAAGAAGTGTATAATAAAAATTACGAAATATTTCTTCAATAGCGGCGTAATAAAACATTTTCTCCTCTTACGACTTAATAGGGATATATTCACCAGTACTAGTCTTCTATTGGTCTGCCAAATATGGAAGCAGTTTCAAGTTTCCCTACGATTAGTCGAACGAACGTCGCAGGGGAGTGGCGTTGCAAACCTAACAAATCCAAACTGCTAAGAGCGCGGGACTTAGAATATTTACGATAGCTGATTTATATTTCCAGTAGTGTACCCATAATGAATGACCAAGGAACGGGTATTTTTGTAGTGATATTTTTTTGATTTTCAATTTTACAGAAAATTATTTTTTTGGTACAGCACATTTCGTATAAAAGCTTATTTTTAAAAAGTACTTTTTACGTTAATTTATTTTATACTTCTGAGTATTAGAATTTGTTGATGTCATATGATAACGAACTCGACTGTCCTTCGAAAAACTAATGTAATATTCATAACTTTTCCAGTTTTTTTCCCTGGGGTAAATTACGTTAGTGGTGCTGGTGTGTATGGTTCTGATCGTTGATTTAAGCAGCATGGAGAGTGTCACTATTTATTTTCAGAATCTCGATAACTATGATCTCAACCCTAATATAACTCATATGATAATTTTTTTCATTCCATTCCTTCTCACCCCTTACCCAGAGGGTGTTTATCCCTCATGGGGGGGGTGATTGTGGGCTTACGTAGCATTGAGAGTGTCACTCGTCTCTTCAGCGTTCCCAAAACTTATGCCTTCAACACCAAATTATTTTTACCTGCCACCGCACTCACTCCCTAGATCATGAGTGCAAAGGAAATATTAAATAAGTGCTAGAGGCATGTGGACTGATTGTGAACTCACACAGCATTTGAGGCGTCCATACAAGTCTCAACGGTACCGAAAACTATGGTTTCCATCGAATATAGATTTTTCTCTAATTTTTACATGATAACCCCTTCCCACCCCATCCATAGGGGTGCCTGTGTTGTCTTATCTCCACAGTGCTTGTTGTCAGATAGTCAGTCATCTTTGTACCAAATTTGGTTGAAATTACTCAAGGCATCATAGGGTTATGGTGAGATATACACGCATACATACCTCCATTCTCCCCTTTAGGGGTAGATTTTAGTACAATGGTTCCATGATCATCTATTGTCATGCATACCATACACATCTGTAAAATTTCATCTTGATCAAAAACTTGGAAGTGACCGAAAAATCAATAATCAATTTTTAAACGGAAGGAGGACATTAACATATACATACCCCCATTTCACCCTCTGATGAGTATGCTTTTGTAAAATGATACCACACAATCATCTATTATAATGCAAAACACATATCTGTAAACTTTCAGCTCGATTGGTTGGGGGGAATTGGTTTAAAATTCAGTTGCAAGATTTGGCCCCAACAAAGTAACTAACAGATGAAGTTAAATAAAAGCTAGTAAAAAGTCTTGTCAATTGGGCAAATTTTCGATCTTATTGTTTTATTTACAATCTCGAGAGTGTTCTAGAGCCAGCTACTTCGCTTTTAATTTCTAGTACCTAAAAGTAAAATAACACATTAGTGCCTTAAGTATTTGAATGGTCACTAATGTGTTACTAACGTCTAATATCGGTCTTGGAAGGAATGCAACTATTCTCAGCAGAAAAAGTGAGGAATGTGCAATCGTCACTTTGAATGGTACTCTCGTCAGGTCACTTCCATTCAACCTTTCCTTCGCTTATATTCGACGGAAAAGAAAGCAAACGCTCAATGTTGAGAAATATCGATTGCAATTCCTACACAAGGAATAATTCTAAAATAATTGGTTTTGGAGCTGGGAAAATGGTAAATACACTTTTTAATCTCTGCAAAACCTGCGCAGAAGCGTGACACAAATCCCTAAAAAGAGTCGAAAGCTCGTTGAACTCGCTAAATATTTCCCATCGGCGTGGCCTGCAGAGAGTAATACGATAAAATACAGTTTTGATATAATCAATTATTACTAATTGATAAAATTTAAATTAGATTTTTCTGTGAATTTTTTAAACAATTGCTCAGAAACGCCCTATTTTATGATTAACGCCAGAGAAATATGAATGGCACACACATCTACCCTGTATATCGTTTTTTAGTTGCATTTGGGTTTCTTACCTAAATAAATAATTTTTTTCAAGATAATTTGTCTTTTTAAAACCCAAATGTTTTAACCTTTTGCCAAAAAATATTAAAGAAATTAACAGTTTCAAATTATTCCCTTGAAAGGTTAGAAAATTGGTTCAACGGTCTCCTGTCTTACATAGTTTCCTAGTATTATTATTTTCAGAAAATGTATTATAATAAGTTTCAGAGTTATTGTATTTGTGTTTAATATATAATACCATCAATGTTCATGTATTTCAGTGAATTGTTTTGTATTTGTACCTCATACGATTGAAAGTCGCTTTAGATGTAAAATAAGTAAAACGGAAGACTGATGGGAACTGACGGTAATGTAAAGTTAATTCTACTTCTTTAGCATGTAAAATTAATTTAATTTAATGATTATTTTCTAACTATCAATTACAGGTTTCTGGAGGTAAAAAAGTCCAATTGTATTTGTACGTGTAATCTTAATTTGTATTTTTTAGTAACTAATTTGTTAATTTTGAGTAAAAACAGCAATTTTAAGTTAGTTTCATTATTTAAAAATATTGTATTCGGTGTTTTCTTTTTCAGTTTTCATTTCATTAATTCCGGACGTCACAGAGCGTGACTGTTTCTCTTTCATTTCTTTTCGAAAGAACTGCGCTCGACTCTGACATCGTATCGATAAAATACAGGTTGTTTTGCTTGAGTTAGCCACGTATACTGGCAATTGCGGCTGACGTATAACCCAATAGACATTGTGTTAGTTCATTGTAAATATTTTTGAAAATAAATAAATTCATATTATTACTATTCAGAGTAAAGGAAACGTGTTCTCCGTGTCCCCTATGGCTAATCCCATACTCGCCAGACATTTTTTTTCTTCTAGAAAATGCTTGTGATAATTCATTTCTGTCGCACGAAATCATTACTATAGCGGGAGAAGATATTGTGAAACAGTACTCCAAGGGGTAAATAATTAGACTTAAAAAATACAAAAATTGCATGACGTAATTTGTTAATCACCCTAAATACAAAAACTCATCATCCCGCAAATGTGACCAATCAAACTTCTATTAGTCTATATTTTTCATCAATATCAATCAAGCCATTTCCGAAAGAAGAGAAACGTCACATGGGTTCATACAATAATTNAAGCCATTTCCGAAAGAAGAGAAACGTCACATGGGTTCATACAATAATTTCTCGCTTAAGAGTATCATGTTTTCCCGAAATGCTAGAATGTCAAAATCTTTCACTATCTGCACGCATGCTTTGATCCTCCCATCCACAACCTAGAAGATATAATTAGTGCCCCACTTGGGACATTTAGACGTCCTAGTCTGATAATTTAGTTCCCTCCCCCCCTCAAAAGCAATCGGATTTGGTAAGCCTTGCATAGTAGCCATAGTTGACTATATCACACCTTCCATATTTATTTTACACTAGGTATTCGCTTGTATGTTTCACACGTTACATTTTATTATTTAATTTTGATTTTTTAAAATTATTAGATTCAATGAAATTTTTAAATTAACTCTACGCAACCGAGTAAATTTCTGTTTCTGACTGAACCAATAATAGAATTATCACCTTGAAGGGGAAACCAAAGGGAAATGAGAAACTTGAATATTTCCACCAATATGTTGCGCCACTAAAACCTTTCTCGTCAGTTTTAAATGACTAAATTGGTGTCAACCCATTGTGAAATATTTCTCCTACAAGAACATTTTAATAGTCATAACCTACGCTCAGCGTTGTCGACATATTTCTTTCACTAGACTTTCAATGGCTCAGATCTTCGGCGACACTGCAACTAGACACGCCTCGTTCAGCCATAAGAAATGTCATTTCCGACTAATAATAAATTTAAATTTAGTATCGAAATTAAACTATTTACATGTACCTATTGTTAACATGAAAATTTGCATCTTTTGCACTTTCTAAGAGCTCACGCCCTAGGCTTAAGTCTATTCTGCCTAATAGTAAATTGTGTCCTCGATATAATCATGTTTATGTAAAAGAAAATACCCCTTCTTCGACCAGTAGGTTTTCGCGTAAAAATGAATTCGTGACATCACATGAAGTTTAAGTAACAGCTACCTGAGGGAGAGCGTTTATCGTGTTTGTTGTTGATAAACTATTACACAATCTTAAAACGATGAAATATCATACATTCCGATACTTTATGTTGATGACACATCAGTAAGCTGTAATACACAGAGATCAGTGCCATATGGTGCCACGACTATATTATCAAACGGACTGTTTAATCAGGACTTAAACTTTTCTCGTAGTTTATTCAAGAGGAGCATGGTGAAAACTGACATTATAGTTGGAAGTGAAATTGGTAAACAGTAAAATAATTGTGGTACATCCCAAGGTATGAGATGTTCGACGGTTTCTACACTTTAGTATGCTTCTTTAAATATTGTTATATTGTTTAAATATATTTAAGATTTCTTGCTTCGATGTACTTGGTAGTTTTTTAGTTAAGGATAAAGAGAACAGCAGTTCTACCTCAAATCTGTGAGACGGAATTTTGAAGAAAGTGGGGGACTTGAAGCATCAAGATGTCACTTATTTCCATAACAATATCAATTCTGCTTGCTCTTCAATGCGAAGGAAAGTTGGTGAGGTAAGTTTTTTATTAAAACAATTTTCGTGCATAGCTTGTACATACACAGAAATATTAAAGTTGTAGACAAATTTTTGTTGTGAATTTTTAGGAGAAACAATGTTTGTTTCAAAATTTAAATGATAATTTCGTGAACACTCAGTAATTATTCAAGTTTAAAATTGAGGACTGAGATTTTACTATTTTGATGGACGAGTATCTTCCAGAATGTATCAATGAGTATAACTCTTTGTCCTCTTTCCTTTAAATTAAAATTGACGTCTTTTAATTTAAATTGTTTACAGAATACCTTTGACAATGTTTGAATCAGCTAGAAGCATGCTGCAATCTTCAGGAATTGAAGTCTCTCATATTCGGATGCCGCATTCCGGTTCTTCTCCATTACGTCTAACAGATTTTATGGATGTGAGCATTTTACCTCCAATTCTAGCTTTTTTTATATTTATATTTCTCATTTCTTCTTGTTGTGTATTAATTTTAGGTGGATTATTATGGACAAATAAGTATTGGTAATCCACCGCAAAATTTTAAAGTTGTATTCGACACTGGATCTTCAGATTTGTGGGTTCCTTCCAAGTATTGTGATGGAAATTTGGCATGTGGTTAGTTTGAATATTTTATTATTTTTAATAAAGTATAATTTGATTTCTTGTCGTCTATTGTTTTAAATTAAAGTGGTCCACAAGAAATATGACAGTCAGAAATCAAGAAGTTACCGAGCGAATGGAACATCTGTTAATATTCAATATGGATCCGGTTACTTGTCTGGCTTCTGTTCTACAGATGAAATTAATGTAAGTATTTCAGTTTTGAACTAAACATTCTAGAATAAATTCTTGGTCAAATGATTCCTAACATGAAATTCGATCTTTCAAGGTGGGTGGCCTCGTAGTAAAAAATCAGATGTTCGTTGAAGCAGTAGATGAAAGCGCATCTTTTGCGTTTCCCGAATTTGATGGAATTTTGGGTCTGGCGTACAACTCTCTTTCTCAGAGTGGGACACCTGTATTCTACAACATGTACAATCAAGGATTGGTGAAATCACCTATTTTCTCATTTTATATCAACAGGTGTTGTGTGTTATATATTCTTTTTCTTTTATCCATTACACAGAATATTTTGAAATAAATTCAGTCATTTTTTCAAATTTAAATATTTATTTAAAAATAAATAGACAAATTTTCTTTAATAGAGTTTTATAGGGAGTTTGATTGATGAATTATTTAGTTAAAATTACTGAAGTTTCGAACTTGTTTAAGGTAAAATTTTCCATTCAATATTACGAATTAAGATAAATACTAACCTTGATTTTAGTAAATCCAGTGAGATTGGAGATGGTGAATTAATATTAGGAGGTTCAGATACAAAGTATTATTCGGGAAACTTCACTTATCTTCCCGTCGTAGAAGATACGTTTTGGATGTTCAACATGCACAAGTAAGTAACTTTTAACAAAACACTAGATTTTATGGGCACATGTCGTGGAATAAAGTTTTTCTCGTCGACCGTGATCTCATTCAAAACTTCCTATATTCCTTTCACAAAATACTAACTATTCAGATATAATTTACTTGCAATATTATGCGATGACACACCAACTTACAAAAAAGGAAGCTCAGGTTCTTCATTTGATATGAACGATATGAAAGAAAATTTTTTTAGAAGTAACAAGTCAAATATTGAATTATGAATTATAGGTAAAGAATTAGTTTTACGAAAGCGAAATTTGACGACCGCTGTAACGTTGGACGATCTTATGAGAATAGCAGAAAATAACAATCTACCTGCGCGCCTACTTTTCTCCATTTACCATCCCGCCTACAATTTCCAATTCCGATTCATTTTTCTTTAGTATTTTACAAAACAGTAATTTTTAAAATTTTTCCTAACGACTTGTCATATTTTGTTTCGTTATCTATAATCTCCGGAATGATATTGGATTGGATGCTGTAAATTCACGGAGTTCTTTATCCGGGAGACATATGAATGATTCGTCGGGGACTATTATGATTATTATTATTCACTTTGAAGGATTCTATCTCAGATAGAATTCCACCCCATGGATGGTATTGGGAGTGGTCTTTACTCGTACTGAATAAAAATTCAACCTAACCTGTTCGATGAGTTATTAATTCAAAAATTTGGCGACAATGTGACAGGACAGCTTTTAGTACGAACTTCATTACGTTCTCCTTGATTCCTAGCTCTTCAATTCTTCTTGAACCTATTTAATAAAATACCTTCGACAAACATCACTGAGGATAATTTCCACCTTCCTTACATTCTTGTTATTATTATTATTTTTATTATTGTTGGTGGTGGTGTTTAGTGTTGTTAAATGTATGTGAGTCTTCTTGTTCGTTAATTGTATGAAATTGAATTGAATTACGAAAAACGTCTCCATGAAGTTCTGGATAATACTAAAATAATTTTTTATTATGCTTCAATACTTCATATTTCTAATTCTTTTCCTTGGGAATTTTTAGCTAACTTCCAAACAAAATAAACCGTAAATATATCCCGTCTGAATAAGTTCTCGGAGATTCTCAGTTTCACACTTCTCTGGAGACCAGACTAGCTGGCGCAGTCAGCAGATACTTTTGTTATAGAGGAAGCGTCATCGAAATCAGCAGATACTTTTGTTATAGAGGAAGCGTCACTGAAAATTAACATACAGAGCATAATTCATTTTATTTACGTTCGTTTATCATTCATTAGTGGGGGCATTCATTATTTCTTTTGAGGAAATAAAGGAACTACATTTACAGTTCAGGAAAATGTTCAGTCTATTACTCCTGTTCAATGTTCTCTCCTGAAGGAAGTGAAAATATATGGAGACAAACAGTTCCAAAGACCAAACGGGGGAATAAACGACGTATACGTATAAAACTTTTAAATGTCAACAGTAGAGCTAATGTCTCAGAGTCGTACAAAAGGTTTAAATCATGCATAATTTCTTAATAATAATATTTATTTTACTGCAATGGGGCAGATCTTACCCGGTAGTAGTATATAAGTAAATACAATACAAAAATACATATCACAGAGCACTGAAATCAAAATTTGTTAAATAAATCATTAAACTATTTGATTCAACTGATATTAAAGTATTAAATATAGAAACATTTTACCCTGAAATATCTAAATAATTGGTAACAAAACTTATTTCACATTTTATTTCACTGATGACCCAAACACTCGATTTACCCCTTTCGTGCACTTCACTTCACATTTCCCTTCCCACCTTTTCTAAATCACTTATTTCCCTCGTTCCACTTCACTTCACTACCCACTATCACTCCACTAGCTTCCCATCTACACTAACGTATCCATTCTTCCCGAACTTGCCTAATCCTTTTAATTTGTCTGCTCCCCTTTTCTTAGAGCGGTTTTGAATTTAAGAGAGGTTGCTGAGCCCGATAGCGCTCCCACGACATCCGCAGGTAAATTCTTTATTAAAATCGGACATTGAAGAAAAAATACCAAAATTTACTTCCGAGGAAGACTTGGTTCTATTTTTGCCTCCGTAGCATACGAGAGAGGATTTTATACTTGTTGATCTATGACATAATGGTGTAAAATTATTTTTTTATTTCTCATAGAGTGATAGTGAAAGGTCCAAAATATTTAGAACTTTGTAAAGGAGGATGTTTTGCTATTGCTGATACTGGCACCTCTTTTATTAATGGACCTAAATCTGAAATCCACGCCCTGAATAGATTACTTGGTTTCACTCGTAAAGGAGAAATATTCGTTGTAAGTATTGCAACTATATTTCGTTTTCATTTAAAAAATATTATACCTATGTATTTTGGGTTTTGTGAGAAACGTAGTTTCCTCTAGTGAATTTCTGTCACTGTAAATTTTCCGTCAAATATTACTTTTTATTTGATTAACGATACGATCCTTATTAGCTACAAATTAAATAGAAAGTAACTGATATTACACAAAACACAGATACATGCTGTCTTTTAGTTTCCCAAATGTTTTCTTCTTTGCACGATAGGATATTTATTAATTTTAGTGTTATTCAATATATTTCCGATGCCGGAAAGATTGTGTAAAATGTCTGTTTGACCCCTACTCCTTACACATGTTTTTTTCCTTGGGTATTTCCATTTAATTATTTTCTTGCTTTTGAAAAATAAGCTCCTCGTAGTCATAAGCAATTTTCAATAAACTTTCGTAATTTATTATTTACAAATATTTGACATTTTGTAACAAAATGTTATAAACTAGAATGGCATTTTTATTGTATCCAATTCGTGAGTATCCAATCATAAAATCAAAAAATAGATTGAAAATGTATAACTTGACACCAAATACGCGTGGTCTTCCACACATTTTAATAATCAATTGCATTTCATAGTAATGTCAAGTTCGCAAGGTTTGAAAAACGTTATTCACGAGGGTTAGATTTCGGCCTTTTGAAATGATTTAGAAATTCAACAAAACATATATCAATTATATGAATTGTGGCATGAAAACCGTGCAGATAGCACTCATCGTACTTTTACAATGACTATTTACAGACAAATATCATACAAAATACTTACCCACTCCATATAGGTCACTTTTTTCTTCGTAAGTACAAAATGTTTTCTAAAGTTTCATAAAATTTTGAGAACTTACAAAAACGTATTAAAATGAAGGCCTTATATTTCATTAAAATACATCTTTTTATGTAAGTACAAATGTTTGTTATACTTATTATCGAATTCACCAAAAACCTTTCGATGTCTACTTTTTCATTTTGTTTTTGTGGCTATCAAGTAGAAAGTTTTTTTTTTAAAGAACCTGTATTTCTACAGTAAGTTTTCTAACTCGCCATTAAAAAATAAACATTCGCGTGTCATTTAGTTTACCTGCACGGCGAAATACAGGTTTAAAAAATTGAACATTTTATTTATTAATAATATTTTTACACAAAATACTTGCTGTTTGTTGAATGTTGTTAATTCCGTAAGTGATTATGTAGGCCGTAAGTGATTATGTATTCATCGCCCTAGAGTGTCAACCACTCTTTGCCAAAAGGGACCATACCATTCGGGAATCGTTCTATATAATTCCCTGCCCAAGAATATAAAAGATATTATGAAATTGAATATCTTCAAATCCGCGGTTAAAAACTACCTCCTGCACCAGTGCTTCTACACTGTAAAAGAATTTATTGATTTTAACAAAAGTTAAATTCGTCTTGTGCTTTATCACGCCATTGCTGTAGTACTTTTTAAACAACTTATAACAATTTCAAAAACTATTTTCTTGCATGATTGTGTTGTCTTATGGCTCATATTAATTTAGTTTTATGTGTACTCAACATTGGCACGTTTGTGTACATAAATTCTGTAGCCCCATCCTGGCCCGGGTTTTTCTCCGGTTTTCCTTCGGGTAGAGGCGGATTTATCATACAGGTTCTCTAGGCTTTGTCTAGGGGCGGGTCTATTGTAACAATAAATCGTGAATTTAGTGTTATTTCAATTTTTAAGCACTATACTCAGAATAATCTATAGTTCGATAATAACTTACATGTAATTTTTTGCTTAAAATTACAAACATATTGACATTCTATTAGTATTATAACTCGCAGCTAACTTTTTATCTTATCTAGGAATTTTTGCTGAATTTTTTGAATCCGCCTCTGCCTTAGGGCCCTTGATCGGAATTGATGGGATGGTCCCTTGCTTGCTTCCGGAGAGTAAATTAGTTTTTTTTCCCTCCACGTGGTCATACGCAGTTTGTACTGTTTTTTGACAATAAATTTATTATTATTATAGGCTAAATTGAGGAATAATGGTGAAAACTATCACAATAATGAAGCGTAAACCAACACATTGAACCTATTGTTTGAGTACCTAGTAATTTAATATTATATTTCATTTAAAAACCAGATAAATGTCTACAATTTAGAATGTAATATTTTAATTACAACATATTTTGTTTGCTTTATCCTAAAGAAAATAAAATTAATATTGTTTTTAGGTTGACTGTGAATTAATTTCAAAACTACCAGTGATTGACTTTTATTTAGGCGACAATGTGTTTTCCTTGCGACCTGTTGATTATATACTAAAAAATGTAAGTAAAAATTTCAGTATTTCAGAATGATGCTCGTGAATTTTACATTCCTGAGATTATTTTTATTCACATAAATAAATTGAAAACACGAAATTTGTAATTTTTCAGTTCTATTTCAGTTTGGTAAAATTATTTTAATTCTAAGTATTTTACTTCCAGGAAATTCCCTCTGGCAAAAGTTGTGTTTCAGGATTGCAAAGTATTATAGTCTCTGACGTTTGGATTCTAGGCAATGTTTTTATTCGTAAATTCTACACTGAATTTGATCTTGGTAAAAATCGCGTGGGATTCGCTACGGCTGTTTGATTTTCTTCGAAATAATAATGCTAGTGATAATGTACTAGTGTTAAAATAGATTAGGAAGTGACAAATTTCTTGTGAATGATAAAAGGTTTTTATAAGCTCGTACAAATGTGTATTATTAACTTGTTTTATACGTGAATAAAGAATGAAATAATTTTTTATATTAATATTCTATTTAATTAGTAAAATTGGTTTGAAGTACTTTGTTTGTTTCTCTTATGTGTTTTTTTTCTCCGGAACATCCTCCTCAACTTATCATTTTTATTAATAATGTTAATAAAATTTTTATCTGCATCATTTATGTAGTTCGGTAGATATTGATTTCGCTGTAATGAGACAAAATAAAAGTAATGTCAAAAGTCAAACTGTCCCACAACAGGCCTCGAAGATGCCCAAGGGGTTCACGGAAGGTAGAGCTCCGCAATTAGTAGGCCTCGGCACTTCTAGGATGAGGAAAAAAACGTGGCCAGCATCTCGCTCCGGCCAGTTTGACCCCAGGCTAGATCCCGTACTCATGAAACAGCACGCTGGGTAGACCTGGGAGTCAGTCTGGATGTTGAGGTGTGATGAAAAAAACCTAACCCACTGGAGTTGGTGCTAGTCAATCAGCCGTTCACCGAATTACATCGGGTTAGTGCTGTAATTGTCTGCCTGAATGAAGAATTCATTAATTTCTAAATATTAAGAACAAAGGGAGAAAACAAAGTTAATTTTTTTTAATAGCACGTTCTCCCAAAGTGTTAGGTACGCTGGATTGCACATACATCAAAATTTGTTCCTCTGATAAGAAAACATTAAAAATTTTAAAGTGTTATACTATGAAAAAATAAAACTCAACATTATTAAATTCAAACAATTGAACACCCTCTCTAATATATCTGTCAGTTGGAGAAAAAGCTGATTTTTTTACAAATAGAAAAATATATTTCTCAATTAATACACAGGTTGTATTTTCATCGTGGGTTGTATCCGTGGAAGGAATGCCGTAAGGCTGATTCAATTCGTTTAATTTACTTTAAATCGTTGATTCATATCAAATTTTATCAATACAAATAATTGAATCATAAGCTGATTATGGCAGTCAGCTTGCTATAAAAATTTTTTGTTAAAATTTTCTTGTAAGGATATTTTCTCAAAAAGTTAGTAGTTCTTAAGTTATAAGCAAAAAACGGGAAAATTTGTTTTTTGATTCATTGTAGAATTTTTGTCACTTTCATCGCGCTCCTGAACCTTTTCCGTTTGTCTGGCGACAAAACGATACAGAACATAATTTGTTGGAAATGTCATGTACATTATTTCGGCGGAGAAATATTTTGTTCCAAAAATACTATTGTTTTCTAGTTATAGGAAACAAACTGGAATAAAAATAGCTAGATAAAGAACGTAATATTTTCTTGATTTGCTTCGTTTTGTCACCTAAATATTGGACTAGTAGTAAAATGTGCATTTGATGCCAGTAAGGTAGTATTTAGTATTATTTTTCATTTTAGCGCAGATTTTAATTATTCTAAAACAACACGATTTTTATAAATAACAAAATTTAGTTGCAAAGTAAAGCACTATGAATCATTCTCGCAACTGGGGATTCACGCAACGGGCACCAGTATATCCGCGTAGATTTAATCCTTAAGGAAGTGTCGAGTTTAATGGTGAAATTATCCTCTGACCTGAGGATCTGTCGAGTTTAATGCCCGTGATTAGATACTGGAAATTTATATTTAATGTTATACTATCTTACAGTTTGACATTAATATAAATCTGTCGGTTATGTCATTTATCTTTCCTCAATCATGTCATTGAAATATTATGTTTCAGCGCATGAAAAATTATTTGATTACTTTTATCTTTAGTTCTTATTTTGTTAGTATTCCTCGTTAGGGACCACTCAGAATTGTTCGGTCGTTGTAAAGAAAGTGTTATCAGTATTGTTTTAAACTAAAGCTTTGGTTTGATTTCATGGCGTGAAACAAAGGCACTTCAAGAGATCTTTCGTGGGCTTGAATAAAATAAACTTAATGATCAAAGCTCCTTATAATATT
Organism: Laupala kohalensis; assembly: GCA_002313205.1. NCBI lineage: Eukaryota > Metazoa > Arthropoda > Insecta > Orthoptera > Trigonidiidae > Laupala > Laupala kohalensis. The sequence goes on from NNCF01125947.1 coordinate 47,129, forward strand.
TCAAGTTAAAATTTCTTTATGCTTATTAACTTTTATAAAAGTAATAAAAATTTCGTTTGTACTTCATATAATAATTGAAATATCTTCCTGTTTTCTTTATTTTGCAAGTAACCCTGAGATTGTGCAACTGCGAATAAAGTAATCTTTTCTAAATAATTAGACTCTTATTATTTTCCTAGAATTCCTTAGTGATGTGTTCATTTCTTTTGTGGGTCAGAGGAAGGAAGTTTTCGTTGCGCTTTTGTTCTCGCTTGTATCAATGGAATGCAATGTTTACAATTTATTTGCTTTGCTTTCAATACCTTGTTGAAAGGTTCAACGGGAAGTCCTACGTACTCGTCATCTGATATAACTCTGTTTTTTTATGTTGGATACTAACTTATTATAGAATTCTCTATAGTTTTGGAATAATATAAAATGAATAAATGAAAAATGTATAAAAATTTATAGTTTTAGTATACAAATATTCATTACGTTTTAACTCGGTTAGAGAAAGCACTCTCTCTTTTCTTTTCAAAATCTCGATAGTGTTTTAATTTTTTCTCTCAACCAATCTATTGCGAATCTCAGTTTTATCTGCATCTTATGTTTTACGCGCCTTAAAAATCAGTCGTCAACTTTCAACATTATCTGAAGTTTTCTTCAAATCAAATTCCAGAGAATATTTAATAAGAAGAGAGTAGTTTAGGAATAATGATTTAGAGTTTGATAAGTTAATACCTGAGGATCAACAAAAGTATATCAATATTACCCAATAAATTATTTAGAGTTCTCCTTTACTTTTATGCTTTTTAATTGTTCTGAAACTTACACAAATTGTTCTTCAAAGTTTCCAATCCTAAACGTAAATGTGATAACCGTAGTCTTCGTACAAACTCGAGTCATCACTCAGTAACAGGGTAAGGAATTTTATGTAATATCGCGATTGCCAGTCCAAATATGCTTCCTATGAAATTCCATTTTTCGAATGCTATGTGCTGTGCAAAGTGTGAGGAGAACAAAAGCTATGTGAAAGTGCGTTCGATTACTAAAATGCTTGCGAACTTACGTAATCTCACATCAATAACGTGGAATACTAGATGATAAAATACACATAAAAACTATTTTAAAAACAAGCTTTTAATAAAAATTACTGTACTAAAATGTAAAAAATAATGTTCAATAAAATTGAAAATCAAAAAAATATAACTACAAAAAGTATCATCCTAGATCACTCATCGTAGGTGCAATTATTAAGAAGACACATAATCGCAGATATTTTTGAAGTTTTAAAGCTAGAGGCGTCAAGTGTCGTAAGTACTAATGCTACTGGAAAAAAATCCTAGAAATTTGAAAATTTATATTTCATATTTTAAAAATATCTTCACTCATGTTTCTTACAAGTACTTGTTCTTATGATGACCAAGAAAGGGATGTTTTTTGTAGTTATATTTTTTTATTTTCAATTTTTCTGAACATTAGTTTTTACTTTTTAGTACGTTATTTGTAAAAGAAAAGCTTTTTTTCCAAATTCTTTTTATGTTTATTTTATACGTTTTCATATAAAAATTTGTTTATCTGTTTATCTTAATATCTTATCTTAATATCTTAATATACTAAAAATAAAATTCTTGACCGTTGTCTATCAGAAACAAAGCTACTTATTTGCGGAGTACTCCAAGGATCAATTCTCGGCCCTATACTCTTTTTATTGTATGTGAACGACATGTCATCATCCACATCAGATTGCAAAATGATTCTTTTTGCTGATGACACTAATTTACTGTGTAAGCACGCCAATGCTCAAAAAGTTTTGTCTAATCTTTCGACTTGGTGCCATGCAAATCGTATCATTGTAAACACTGTCAAAACAGTGTCTATGTTATTTTACAATAGTAATATAAAATCTTTACCCCAGGTTTCTCTTTCTTTAAACGGAACACAATTAAAAACTCTTACGAATACAAAATTCTTAGGTCTCCATATTCAAGACAACCTCAAATGGAATTGTCACATTGACAATCTTAATTCCCAATTAAGCAAATTGTGTTACGCATTCCGAATCTTAGTTAACGCAGTTAGTCCACGTATTTCCCGTTGCGTATATTTTGCAAACGTTTACTCCCATTTACGTTACGGCATTACCTTCTGGGGTAATTCCGGTCAGAGTATTCAAACTTTCAGAATTCAGAAGAGGATAGTTCGGATAATTTGTAAATCTCACCCCCGAAACTCTTGTAAACCTTTATTCAAGGAATTAAATATCTTAACACTTCCCTGCATTTATATTTATGAAACGGTCGTGTTTGTTAAGACCGAATTACTGAAGTGCCACCCTTGCTTTATACGAAACAGTCTCGTTCACGAACACAATACTCGCAATAGTAATAATATTCATCGCCCTAGAGTGTCAACCACTCTTTGCCAAAAAGGACCTTATCATTCGGGAATCGTTCTATATAATTCCCTGCCCAAGAATATAAAAGACATTATGAAATTGAATATCTTCAAATCCGCGGTTAAAAACTACCTCCTGCACCAGTGCTTCTACACTGTAAAAGAATTTATTGATTTTAATAAAAGTTAAATTCGTCTTGTACTTTATCACGCCATTGCTGTAGCACTTTTTAAATAACTTATAACAATTTCAAAAACTATTTTCTTGCATGATTGTGTTGCCGTATGGCTCATATTAATTTAGTTTTATGTGTACTCAACTTTGGCACGGTTGTGTACATTAATTCTGTAGCCCCATCCTGGCCCGGGTTTTTCTCCGTTTTTCCTTCGGGTAGAGGCGGATTTCTTATACAGGTTCTCTAGGCTTTGTCTAGGGGCGTGTTTATTGTAACAATAAATCGTGAATTTAGTGTTTTTTCAACTCTTATGATTTTTAAACACTATACTCAGAATAATCTATAGTTCGATAATAACTTGTAGATGTAAATTTACAAACATATTTGCGTTAAATTACAAACATATTGACATTATATATGTATTATAACTCGCAGCTAACTTTTTATCTTATCTAGGAACTTATGCAAAAAAAATTGAATCCGCCTCTGCCTTNTAGGGCCCTTGATCGGAATTGATGGGATGGTCCCTTGCTTGCTTCCGGAGAGTAAATTAGTTTATTGTCCTCCACGTGGTCATACGCAGTTTGTACTGTTTTTTGACAATAAATTTATTATTATTATTATCTCGCTTGATCACGTGTAATACTACAACACAAGTGAATTTACAATGTTATGGGTTCTTAATCTATATTTCAATAGTTCTATAGCGGTCGAGGCACTTATTGTAACGAGGACCACTTGCAACCCGAGCGGAGCGTGAAAAATAAGTTTCAGTAGATAAACGTCTGTGGTGGGGGACAATCATTAATGAAGAAGAAGATGAAAAAAATAGATTTAAGACTTTTGAAGCTAAATTTTAGCACGAGAGGCAGTTTTATACTCTACATATATGAGAAAGTAAAATATCCCTGTGGTGACTGTTTCCCAGGAACATTTTTTATGGTCTTATGGAACTCATTATCGCTTTTCCTAATTTCTTTCTCAAGATATTCAGGATAGATTTTGCGTTTACTTACAGTTATTTACAAGATATTTTAGGGGATCAAAGTAGTTTGAATTCCTCACATATTGAGTTACAAAATTTAATTCTGAGTATTTTTGGAAAAATAATTTTTAAATTCTGTGTCATTTCGATTATTTTTTTGGCTCGTGAATCATATGAATACTTTAATATGATGTACAGGGAACTAAAGTGACAAAAATATTCATGTTATTAACTCATTGCATATAATATTGGCAAAATTTGTAATAATAAGCTTCGCTCAAGCAAATTCGGTAAAATTTTCTAATAGTCATCATTATAAACAATCAAAGAAGTCTTAATAATACTCTTCCACGTATTTTTACATTATAATAAGCCAATTCGCGTGTTTTTAAACATCAGAGATAATCGATAATATTTTGTATTTCAGTAAGAATGACCTTTTAATGAAATGCATGGAAAATTTGGTTAGTACTATATTTCAAATAGAATTGTCAATATATCAAGTTAACAAGCATACAATAACTCCGAAATATAAGTTAGCGTGTCCAAATTGTTAAGATACATCAACATCTTGAGATGGAATTTCGGAGGGGAAAAATTCATTCTATTACAGCATAAAAGATAATAGATGAGCCCTCGAACTTTTTTCATTTTAAAGGTCGCAACCTGGATAGTTGCAGTGTGCGAAAAAATTCCTTGATTCAGCACGTCAACGCCATTCTTGTCACGTAAGCACATTTATAAATTAACATCTGCAAGTGAGACAAATTAATTGTTTGAATCGGGATTAGGCGTGACTGTCACTCTATGAAGTAGAAGAAAACGTGTTAGATTAACGTGCATCAGAAGAGCTCGTTGAAGTCGTGAGATTAAAAGAGTAAGAGTTATCAATTCGATTTTCCTTTTTGCAGTTAGCTTCTTTATATCAATTAATGTGCTTAAACTTACATCTACTAACTATCCATTAATTTGTATGATTTAAGGCATCTCTAACGAGAAGAGCGAGATGTCTCCTGCTCTTTTTCTGTTGTGTACGTTCCTGGGTCTTCGATGTGAAGGTGAACTTGTGAGGTGAGAGATATTTTATGCTATTTTTAAAGCATAATAATAATATTAAATTTAAAACGAGATTTAAAAAAAGTTCTTGATTTGATTATGTGTCATTGAGATATTTAATAACATATTTTTATTATCATATTGACAGAATTCCGTTGAGTAAGTTCCAGTCTGTGAGAAACATTTTGAAAACGTCAGGAAATGAAGTACAATTTATGAAAATGCCACCCATTGATCCTGTTCATGAACCACTTACAAACTTCGCAGACGTAAGCAAGATAATTTTATATGTATTAGTATAAGTATATGGAGTGGAAAGCTTTTATATACCATCAATCTATAATTTACACAAAACATTTTTAAACGAAGATATTTTAAACCTTCTGAAACACTAATGGGCATAATCTCTGCGTGACATTATTAATACTGAAAAGTTTAGTTAATTAATGTTTCGTAAGTAAGACGCAAATCTGCTTCTGGAGGCCTGCCGGGCAGAGGTATTATACCTATTGCGACCTCAACGTTCAGGGCGGCCGCTCGACCTACGCGTACGACCTTTTCCGCTAACCTTTAGGCAAGACGAATATGGTAGATTCTTTACTTAAAACATTGACTGTATTGGAATAAAAATTTTAGTTGCCCTAGGTTGCTCTAAGTCTCTAGATGAAAGTCATGCAAAAGACACGCATGATTAAAAGGATGAAAGTGATCCGGAAGACATTGAGGTTGAACTCGGAGAAACCTATATTATCAAAATTAAACTTTTTTTTCTCCGTTGCATGATAAGAAGCAATATTCTTTATCATGCGGGATAGCTATGTCTGACATTAGACTCGCAGCCCACAGAACAGATAACTCGTAGCCGGGTTACAGAACTGGTAGCTGGAGGCTGATCAACGTGCGCAAACATCTAGTGAAGTAATGTGTCTAGTCGTTATCCACCTCTACTCCCGCCGTACAGTGCATTCTGCAAAAACAGAGTAACAAATATTGGTGCCTCAATTTTTTATTTCGTTCTGTGTTCTTGTATTAATTGGAAGTATAATGTGGTGAGGTGAGTGAACGTTAAATATTGAATAGTCCAGGTCCCGAGATAATGTGCAATGTTGTGTGTGTAATGAATAGGAAACAATAGAATGAGAAATTATATAGCAAAGGCCTACCTTAACACCTTACTTGAGTAAGGGATGGGATTACTCTCTCAGCACATATTGGACCTCCCTTCGATTTCCGTCTCGGGACCTGCACCTAAGTTGAGGTCGTTGAACGAGACCACCTATTGGTACCCGGAATTGGAGTCTCTTTGGAGTCCCCCACATTCAAATCATACTCAAACGTGTAGGAATAGAAGTACATATCCATCGCACCAATTCCTTTCAAGAATTTAAAATTCAAACTTACGTTGTATTTTATTCCCTGAGTCTCCACCTATATACGTCATTATTGCCGGGTCTCGTACTACAACAGATTAAGCCATCAGAGAATCTCCATCAATTTTTAAAATTTTGTTCTTATTGATCACCTCCATTAGGGATCATGACTTGGAGAACAAAAAACTTTTCCGAAATATATTTTACGTTAAAGGAAGTGATTGTACATTTCATATTTATCTTCTAGGTTACCTATTATGGTGAGATAAGTATTGGCGATCCTCCCCAGAAGTTCAAAGTTGTGTTCGATACACTATCAAGTATGACATGGATACCTTCCAAAACATGTGACAGTAGAGCTTGTGGTGAGCAGTATATTGCAATTTTTTGCTTGATAATGTTGAAAATGCATTGTTAATCTCGCGATAAATGTTTTTATGTTTTTCAGATTATCATAGCAAATATGATAGCCAAATGTCTCACACTTACGAGAAAAATGGCTCTGAAATTGTTATACCTGCGAGTCCATTTGGTAGGATACGCGGTTTCTTATCAACAGATTCTATCACTGTAAGCATTCGAAAACTGTACTTGATAGCGATATCCGCTGCATATTTTCGTTCATACTGAACCTTATTATTAAACTTCTTTCACATTTTACAGATTGGAGGTGTTTCTGTTAAGAATCAGACTTTTGCAGAAGCAACGAATGAAGAAAACCTTGCTTTAATACTGGCACCATTTGATGGAGTTGTGGGAATGGCCTACTGTTCGAATGATACAAGTTTGTCGCTTTTCCACAAAATGATTGAACAAAAATTGGTCAGAGCACCAATATTTTCATTACATCTCAATAGGTATATAGAGACATGCAGACATGTTTAGAAGCATTTTGATTTCACAAAACGACTGATTACCTTTTATAATTTCAATTCTTTGATATTTGCATCATAGGAAAATCAAACAAATAATGAAGTTATAAATAAAATATATCTTTCTATTTTCCAGAGATCATGCAGGTCAAGGTGGTGAACTTATATTAGGAGGGTCAGACTCAAAGTATTTCAAGGGGGAATTCACGTATCTTCCTGTTGATGAAAATAAACGTGCATGGATGTTTAAAATGGATAAGTAAGTCGTTATAAGTACTCATCATATTCATTTAAACATTAACAATTATATTAATATGTAAAACACCATTTTACAGGATTCAAATAAATGGTTCAATTCCCATTGAATTGTGTAGTACAGGCTGTGACGCTGTAGCACATATATCTCAACAGCTAATTGTAGGACCTGAATTGGAAATCGTAAAACTCAATAAGGTCATCGGTGCTGTTCCTATCCGAGGGGGATTGAGTAGGGTAAGTATTTTTTTATTAATCAATTCGTTCTGATAATTAAAACTGAAATAGATGTGTGACGTAAGTAAACTGATTCGTTTTGCAGTCAATCTGATATAATTTTTTTGTATTATTCCTTGCTCCTTGAATTTTGTATTGAAATTATTTACTCTGTCCTCATCGTTGGTGGTCAGTGTGAAGTTTTAAAGCTTTGAATTCTTTCATTGTTATATAATCACGATATAGAAGACACACTTCTGTCTGAGGATTGTTGCATATACTTAAATGAAAGAAGGAGGTTGTTATTTGTCATTTTTAATGTGTACTCATAGTTATAATAAACTGGACAAAATTCATTACCAGTCATATTTTGTATTTTGGAATGTTTTAAAGAAGGGGAGGGGAAGGACAATCTTCTCAACTCCCCAATCTCACTTGTCTGGAAATATTTTATAGTATTTTTGAAGTTTGGGACAATATTCACTAACGGTTAATATTAATATAAGATAAATATAATATTAATTTAACGTTACGAGAAAGTTCATGGGTGCTGTTCAAAAAAAAGGAGTACAATTCTGATATTTAAGAAATAATTTATAAACATGAATATTATTAAAATCATTAGATTGAGACAACTTTCGCCATTATCACCTCACACCCCATCCTTGTAGATTTGTATTTAGGGCATTAACCAACCTTGGAAGTGGTCAAATGTCATATCACAATGTTATTCCAGCTTCAAAGAAAATAAATCATAGTGCAGCAATAAGGATACTTAATCACAAAAATTCTTGTTAAACAACTTTAAAACGTTCAAGTCAACAACTTATCTGCATATATTTATACAAAACAGAATTTATGTCTATATGCGTGTGTATCCGCCGCATAGCGCAGAGACGGAGAGGCCATAAGCTTCGATATTTGTCTACGCGTACTGTAGGAGGGGTTAAGGAAGACAACATAGCAATTTTTGCGATATCATTTCTATTTTTAAAATTAATTTTAAACGTTACTCAGTAACAGTGCACAGAATATCTGAGAAAAGGAATACTACTTCAAAATTCGTTCTACAGGGAGGACCCAAGAGCACCACCAAGAATTTTTTCGAAATTCAGTTTAGATAAATTTTATTGTATGTTAAACATATTCTGATTTTCTGGCCCAGATCAGAGACTTTAAGACCCTCAGCTTCCAAATTTGTGTCCCGTATTCTCCAGGGTTGGTCTGCGTGGACCTACGATAGATCTTTTCGAAATCTATAGTTTTTCGTTATTTAATTTTAAGCTTTTTTATGCGTGTGGCAGCTGTGGAGCAACGATTTGGCATATGCCCTCTCCAAAATGGGTTCAAGAGCACCATTCAGCAATTTTTACGAAATTCGGTTTAGATTTTTTCGTTCATACCTCAATGGTGATCAGGAAAAAATTTAGAAAAATAATCTAGATAGAAACTAGCAAATTTTGTTGTTCAAAGAATATATGTTTACGCTAGTAAAAAGCATCATGTACTCAGTAAACTATAAACATGTGCAGTACCACGTATTGATTCATGGCTAATACCTGTTATCCAGGAACAAATTTTTTTAAATTTTTTTCATTTGTGTGACCAAGGTCGGACTGGCCACACGGGAATGCTACGCACACCGCCTCCGAACTTTTATTGAAAGGTTTCGGTTGATCAGCGGCAGGTACTTTTTGGTCCCTTTATAATTTGGCTCAGCGTGTATTAAGAAAATAGTTACAATTAATTTAGATATTCTCCAATCTATAATACTCAATGAAAATAAAAATTTCACCTTTTCCCTTGTGGTTACCTGTTGATGTAATTGGTATCGATAATCATTTAAAAACACTTATTTTATGAGTTTGTGATTAGTCAAAAGAAGAAACAAAGCGTGTTAGAGTGGAATGAGGTGGATTATTGGTGAGGGGTGGGGTTCAAGCATCGGTGTTTTCTGGAAGCAAAAGCCGAATTTTATTCGAAGTCCGACTTTGTGTGACCATTACATCCTCTTTCTGCAAATATACTCGTATGTAAGGCAATGTGTGAAGTATGATATCGTATATCACTATCAATATTTAGTCGTCATGCTATGTTTTCTCAGGTGTGTCAATACTCTTATGCTTCTCTTTAGCACCGTATTAATGGTAATTACCGGATTAAATGGTTTTTTTTGTAAACAATCTGAAAGAGTGGGAAAATCTTTTCCGTACACTTCAGGTTAGTAAAGTCGTCGTAATCTTAAGTTAGAAATACGTAATTTTTCATTGGTTATCAAGAGGCAGTAGCGGATTTAGGGTGGACTTCCGGGTTCAGGTCTCTCCCCACAAAAATGATTTTTTTAAATAAAATCTTCTAAAATAGTAACTAGTATTTCATAAAAAGAACACATGTTCGGTACGGAAGCCTATTAATCGCACTAGGCGGTCAAAGTATATTTTAAGACAGCTTTTCTTCAAAATTGCTTTATTTTGCACCAACTTTTCGATACCTCGAACCTCCACCCCATCCCCGCCCCCCGAGATCTAAGTCCCATTCCCTCAAAATAAAATCCTGGATCCTTCCCTGTCACCGAGATCTACAGGTATACCATTATCACTTGGCTAACATTTTCTATAAATCTGTTCAATTTTTATGAAAAATAATTTTCATTTTTAATATTCCAGATTGACTGTGATTCTGTTGGAAATCTTCCAATGATTAATTTCATTCTTGCGGGCAAAATATTTCCCTTGAGTCCCAAAGACTACACATTTGAAATGGTAAGCATCTGAGTGAGTAATATTAAGAGTGTTGCCGATCACCGAATGCCGCTATTTTTTCGTCAAATTGACACGTTATTCAAATATACATATAAGACGCTCTTTCGGAAAAGATTAATTAATTATGTGTAGTTTCATTCGAAAATACACGAAAAAGTATTATGACATAAATTTATTGAAATATGTTTAGAAATCCGTATGAATTTAATTGCATTCCAACTTGACTGAAAAATGGCGGAAACCTGGACAGGCATCGGCCATACTCTCTCTAGACGCACTCTGGTAAGAATTACTTCAATGATAAGTTATCCTCTTTGTAAGTTAATACACTTCACATTATTATGTTACCATTCAGTAGCATTCAAAATGTTAACTAATGTGAAATTTTTGTTTCAGTCTAATCCACAGGGGAAAGTTTGTTACCTGTCAATCGTTGGTGAACCCATTTCAACGTGGATGATGGGAAGCAGTTTTATGAAAAAACTCTACGTAGAATTTGATGTAGGCAACAATCGAATAGGTTTTGCGGAAGCAGCACAGTTTAGCTAGTAATTATTTTAGATTGCTTATTTCAATAAGTATCACGTTTTGTAAAAAAGATCGGATAAAATATTATGAGATTTAAAACCATGTGTTAGTAAGTTACCTTATATGAATATGACTCCTTATAACCAAATTGTGGTAATCCTTGTCCTACTGAACTAGGGATCATGGGTTCAAATTCACGCTCGTCTGGAGAATAGCCAGTTCTTCTCTGGTTGATATATCAAATATTTTTACTTTGAATCGGCAAATCTCCCATATCCATACCTCCCTCCCACCTTTCTCATTTTCTTTTCAATTGCACCAGTCTGCGTTTATATTCTGACCGTGGGATCACGGCTGACAAAAGTAGGAGGCCTGGGGCAGATTCCAAAGTTAGGGTCCCCTTACCTTTTTTTCACTCCTTCTCCCAATCAGCTGGTCTTTGTATTTAATAAACAAAAATATTTCAAGACTTCTTTTAACATACGCATTCTGTCACCCTTTGCGCGCAAATGTAAATCGAAAAGCAATAATTTTGTATCTTCACAACTTATTAACAACAAATTATTTTTTCTATTTTTTTTTATAATAGTGGTTTTTCTAACTCGCAGACATGGAAAAATCGTGTCGAGGTCACATAAAGTTAGCCGGAAGGAACTTTTTGTCGTAACTGATCCGAAAGTGCTTGAGATGAAATGAAAGCTCTAATTTTGGGCACTTTTGCTCAGGTATAATAGTGTTTTTTTCACCTTGGCTTTTTAGTTATTTACATATAAATTTACTTGAGGGATTTCCGCCCAAGTGTACTGTCAAACTGATCACGAAATAATGAAACTTATTATTATAGATGTTTTTGAAACTCCTCGACTTTGCTCACCCTTTATTTTTCAAATTACGCTTATATTTATTGCAAAAAATTATAAACGAAATCATTGTTGATCAGCCATTTGTGCATCCGCCTCAGTAGCTAGTTTTCTGCCAGTATTAGCGCGTTATTTGAATTCAGTCATAAAGGCCGTATCATGCAGTTTTCATCTGTGATCTAATTCCAACCCAATAATTTCTGAAGCTACTACATTTCTTCAGGTCGGGGCTGTTCGCCGTAACCTTCCTGGTCGTTGCTGTAAACAATTCGCGATTGTTCAATTCTCCAGTAATAATCATCTTAATTAAGTTGTAGGTACGTTTTTGGATGTATGAAAAGAATTATAACAAAGTTAAACAGTTATTACAAAGAAGAATGGAGGGTGATTGAAGTTTTTTCCTTTTATTTGTAATTGGAAGGTAGGGCAGAAAATGTTTCATAACCTTTGTTAGCCAGATCAACCAAAGGAAGAGCAAACAAATTGTCCACACTTCTTTCAATTGTCAGGAGTGAGTTAAATTGATAGTATAAATGTCGGCAATTGTTACAATTTATTTCTTTTGTCCGAATATGAGCCAAAATTGAACTCATTGTAGCAAAAATAATTACGCATCCGAACAAAATAAAGTAGCATTATAAATTTTTAAAAAGTTCTAAGGATACGTCAGGGATACTTAATAAGATACGTAGAACTTACCTTATTAAGTTCTTACACAGGTTCTCTAGGCTTCGTCTAGGGGTGTGTTTATTGTAACAATAAATCGTGAATTTAGTGTTATTTCAATTCTTAAACACTATACTCAGAATAATCTATAGTTCGATAATAATTTGTACATTTAATTTTTTTGCGTTAAATTACAAACATATTGACATTCTATTAGTATTATATCATCATCATCAGACAATTGTACACGATACTAGAAATGAACGCTCATTACAGGGCCGGTGTCACATGCTCTGCCGAGTCATCTGCGTGGATCATGTNAGAATTGATGGGATGGTCTCTTGCTTGCTTCCGAAGAGTAAATTAGTTTATTGTCCTCCACGTGGTCATACGCAGTTTGAACTGCTTTTTTGACAATAAATTTATTATTATTATTATCATCAAAATCAGACAATTGTACACGATACTAGAAATGAACGCTCATTACAGGGCCGGTGTCACATGCTCTGCCGAGTCATCTGCGTGGATCATGTGACGAGCTGTGAGTCATTTCCTCACCAGTTCCTCACTCAGCTGCGTCCTGGCCAGTCCTGGCTGTGTCGCACCAACAACTCCCGGGATCGCTTGGAATCATTGTATCCAACGGTGACCCTGCAGTGAACATTGTGTCGAGTTGGGAATGAAAGCGGTAGACGTGGTGTCGTTTCTCGTTATATTGATCTCAGAAGCATAGAATTTGTTTGCAGGAACTAGAACAGGTACGATTTGACCGGCGACCTGCTGCAATTGATTTTATTTTCGAACTTCATGGAAGCCTTAGGACGGACTGTGACACAATTGGATTTAACCCGCATTAACACAACCATATCAATTTTGTTTTCTTCCAGTCTCGACTTCTTTTATATTGAGTTTCATTCTAATGTTCACTGGTATAATTATAGACTTCTATTTATTTGTTCTTTTGTCTTGACATAGGTCATCGGCGGTTTAACAATTGCGGGTTGTCACTTACAACAAAGATGTCTCTCGTTATTCTTGTAATCACTACTTTACTTGCCTTTGGATGTGATGGTGAACTAGTCAGGTAAGGGTTCAATCGAATTATTTTTACTTTTATATGCGGTAATGCGATAAATAACATGTCTAGTAGTAGTACTACATGTCACTTTGTTACAAATTTGTTCTTATGTACAATTTATTTGTTTTTATTGCTGCAGAGTACCACTCACCAAATGTGATTCTGCAAGAAGAACATTGAAATCTGTGGGAACTGAAGTCCATCAACTTCGAATGCGATATGGTGGTCCTACTCCTGAACCACTTTCCAACTATCTTGATGTAAGTTATGTAGTATTTCTGAACTACCTTACTGCAAAGACTTGAACTTTGTCACTACTGCAATATTTACTCCTTTTTAGGCTCAGTATTATGGACCAATAAGTATCGGCAATCCTCCTCAGAAGTTCCGAGTTGTATTTGATACAGGTTCATCAAATCTATGGGTTCCTTCAAAGAAGTGTCACTACACCAGCATAGCCTGCTGTAAGTGGACTATTCCTATTAAGGCTGTTTTATTCATTTTATGATTTTCTTTCCCGATGTACATGTTGGCTAATGAATTTTGCTTTTAAATTATAGTGCTTCACAATAAGTATGATAGTAAAAAATCTAGTTCTTACAAGCAAAATGGCACAGAATTTGAAATACGGTATGGCTCTGGCAGTTTATCTGGCTTCTTGTCTACAGATATTGTAAACGTAAGTGTTTGAGCACTTTATTGTATTATGATTTTGGGTGCTTACAATGCTTTAGTGATACAATGATGGCAATTTTTTTAGATTGGTGGACTTGAAGTAAAAGATCAGACTTTTGCTGAAGCAATTAGTGAGCCTGGTTTAGCTTTCGTTGCTGCAAAGTTCGATGGGATTTTAGGTATGGCATACAGCTCTATTTCAGTTGATGGAGTAGCACCTGTGTTTTACAATATGTATCAGCAGGGATTAGTGAAAGCCCCTATCTTTTCATTCTACTTGAGCAGGTATTGAACAGTGCCTACTAAATATCTTAGTTATAATCTTTTCTTTTTAATTCAGGATCTGCACATTGTGTACTAGAGATTTGTCATTTTCAAGCTACAATTGCTTCACATTTGTTGTTTCTTAGAAGTTGAATTACTTTTTAAAAAATAATCATAAAACTTTTGTTTGAAAGATGTATTTTTGGAAGTCTCTAGGAAGATATCTTAATTTTTCAGAGATCCACAGGCACCCCAAGGTGGAGAGTTAATATTGGGTGGGTCTGATCCAAAGTATTACTCTGGAAACTTTACTTACCTTCCTGTAGACAGGAAAATGTACTGGCAATTTAAAATGGACAAGTAAGAATTTTTATCGTTTTCTGAGATACTTATTTTTTTAAACTTTCTGTTAAGTTGCTGAATCAAAAATTCACTGTCTTGTTCTAGGATAAAGGTTAATGGTCAGTCTCCAAATGTATTTTGTAGTTCAGGTTGTGAAGCAATTGCTGATACAGGTACTAGTCTTATTGCCGGACCAGTGGCTGAAACCCAAAAAATTAATGAAGCAATTGGTGCAACTCCTATCATTGGGGGAGAGTATATGGTAGGTATTTTGCTCAATAATACTTGTGTGTTAATCATCCTATTTGTTACTTTCTTGGAAGGGAAATGAAGCAATAAATGTTTTATAAAGGTTTGGAATTTATCATAAATCTTTTTGATATCTTGGTTATTTAATTTTTTTTCAACTAAAAATCACTAAATGACATGAGGGAGACATACATTTGATAAAATGAATGATTAAAGAGTCTGTAATGACAATTTTTAAAAAAATGGAGAAACACAAGTAATTATGGCAATGTGGGAGGCCTTGGGGATATGTGCATGTATGGGAGATGGTGAATATCCAAAATGGTGTGTACAGGTTGTTTTTGTCTTTTCTCTATGAATGACTTGTAGACAAAAATTTTCAATTTTTAATTGATGAGAAAATAAATAGGATAAATAACCAAAGTAATTGATGTCTAATTTTTTATTTACATTTTCATTTTTTATACTCCTTAATTTTTGTACTTTTTACATTTCATTATTATTATGAATCAGGAGAATACAGTAGAAAGTTAACTCTGTATCCATTTTTTTGTATGATACAGTAGTTTTCCACTAGGTATTTTTTTGTCAGTCAAGAATGACATGTCAGCTCATGAATGTGGTCACGTGTTTCCAAATATCTTTTCACAACTTATGATACTCATGTTCAACAATACTAAATTCTTAAGTTATTTTAAAAATTATAATTTATATGTGTGTTTAATGTCATTTTTTGCTGGTTTTAGGTGGACTGTAAGTTAATTCCTAGTCTCCCTGTGATAGACTTTGTTTTGGGTGGCAAAACATATTCTTTGGACGGCAAAGACTATGTTTTAAGAGTAAGTTTATTTTTAAATCTTTATTATATTTTGTGTCCTTAAACCTTTCTATCAAGATTCTTAAGGAATTACTGACTGAAGTCTTGAGAATATGATAAATAGAATTATATTGTATTTTTTTACACTGAATTTCACTAATATTTATGGTTAGAAGTTACCTTTCAGGAGATATTTTCCCATCTTCAGCCATACATTAATGGAACTGAGCTATTTGAACAACCTGATGGTGTCTGGATGTATCTCCATATAAAAATTTCACTTAGTTCATTTTAAGACAGATCCAGGAAGTTGTTCGAATTGTGGTTCCCTGTCATGGAAGGCTGAATGTGCTCTGAACCAAAAAGCAAATTTTTGTGTAGCTTTGTGTGAATCGTGTAAAAATTCAGTTTAATGTATTTTACTGTATGGAATTCAATTTAATGGCTTGATGCTATATGGAATTTCTTATGGATATCATCATCCTAATAATAGAACAAAGTTGGACAAAATGTTCAAAAACAGACGAGCTGGAAATCACTGTCAGAAACACAAAAATTAGTAACAGATAATTTCATTGTTTATCTTTGTTATATTCTTTAATTAATTTCACCAATACATACCATATTTAATGGTGCTTAGGCTTATGACTAAGGTATACTCACTAAACTGGAAACAGGTTAAGTTCTTCAAATTGTAATGTACTAAAAATAGTCCTTTAACAGAATCAATTGATAATTTTTTTTCTCATCCCTCTATTAAGTGGAAATGAGTGAAAGCACTCTCTACCCCAAGCACTGAGATGCAAGTGAATTATATGAAATATTGTACTCTTTAATATCAATAAGAGGTTATGCCTCTTCCCTATGATTGTTGTTAACCACTTCATATTATTACTTAATTTTTTATACTTCAGATTTCAATTTCAGGTTTTGCTTTTTTGGAACTGATGGTTGCTGAAAATAATCTCTGATCTTGCTTACAATATTTTCTGAATTAGAAGATTGATTATCTATTTAGTTTCTGTTTGTGGTGGGATCTTATTTAAGTTGATAATTCATACAATTATTTAAGTTTGATAGGACTGTTTTTGTGACAGGTATTTTTTGTGTCCTGAGAAGTTAAGTTTTTTGAGATAGAGGTATTATGTATTGAGTGACAATATGTAAATTCTTTTTCAACTAAAAATAAGTATTTTTAAACCATTAGTCATAAATTTTTGATTCTCTAAAAAGGAGAACATTTTGGATCTTACTCTTAAACTCTGGACAGAATGTTAAACTACTAGTGTCCCTGATAAAAAATTTAATCTGGAGTATGATATCCCTCAATCTTACCACATAGTAGGGATGATGAGTAAATATTGTTAAAGACCAGTTATTTCTAACTCTTCACTAAGAAATGTCAGATAAATTAGGTCAATGTAAAAAAATGTCAAGTAATTGTTTTTATTTTATTTTTCAGGTGTCTCAGTTTGGAAAGACTGTTTGCTTGTCTGGTTTTATGGGTATTGACATACCACCTCCACATGGTCCATTGTGGATATTGGGGGATGTATTCATTGGTAAATTTTATACCGAGTTTGATATGGGGAACAACCGTGTTGGCTTTGCTACAGCAGTGTAATTCATTAAAATAATTTTTATTACAATTCTGTGAGGGTTAATTTTCTTGTAATTGTAATAAGATCAGCATTTATCTTAAATCTCTCTTATTGACACAGATATGTTTCTTTTGTCGATATTGTTGCTGTAATGAGTTCCTGAAATTTTTAAATAATTATTTTGTATGTTAATATGAGTGAAATAAACCTATTTGTGTACAGATGTCGTTAATTCTATAGTAGATCTATTTACTTGTTATTGTGAAGAAACTTAAAATATTTTAGTTGTAGTGACGCCTACAGCTGAAGTGGAGTCTCCCAAAATCCTCCCGAGTGAGAGAGTACAGGTTATATACTCCCCTGATAGCTTTTAGTGATGTTTTAAAGCAGCCATTTTCTCACGATATCTCATTATTTCCTTCCAACATCACCTCCCTCCTTCCCATGGAAGTGTAATCAAGGTGGAAGAACAGATCATATGATTAGTACCTTGACACATCTGAAAATAAGACACAATAACTTGGTAAATTGAAGTTATATGAAAAATATAGTGATTACTTCTGAACCAACATTCTCTCATTCAAGTATCTTTTGTATTAATGCATTAAACAACAGTTTTATTTTATGCTTGTTTATGTTCTGGAAAGTTAAAGGCAATCAAACCTGCACTTCCACCTGACTATATGAATCTGTCGAGTTAATTTCTAACGAGAAGTTGGTTTGTTGGCTTATTTTATAATACAAACTAATGTCCTCAATAGCATCAGTCAAACAACCACAATTTGATCCATTTAAAAGATATTACAGTAAAAATGAATGAAAGAGAACACTGTAATCGCAAAGTAAGATTTCATCCACAGTAGTGCAAAACTGGATCTGTCATATAAACAATATTGTGGTGGCTGTATGTATCGCCTTGTTACTTTTTTCTTTATTCATAATTCGAAGTTCCAGAATTGGGTTTCAAGTTTCTAAAGGTAAATCTAGCCCCAAACATGAAGTATCTAAGGTTGGGGGACCAATCTTAATAATTTTGTCTGCACATGAAGTTTTTTGTGTCAAAAGTTTGCTGCTGTTTTTCCTGTTTGTTTATACTTGTTTTTCCCAAATTGTTACTTTTTCAAATACTTATTTTTTGTTATGTTTTAGTTTGTTACAATCACTGCATAAAAATTTAATAAAACCCAGGTTTTTGTTGGAATGTTGTATATCCTTATAATTTAACATAGATTAAAAATTTGACAAAGAAAGAACTTTGGAAAATTGATTTTAAGAATCTGTTTGGCATTGTAATCGTTCCTTGACAATTTTTATGAGGTTACATTCCTAATAGTTATTGTTTCCTAAACATTGTGATAAAGTATATTTTCTGCAGAAATATTCCAAATTATTTGTCAGCAGAACTAGCAAAGAAAAGGAAAACTTATACTAAGATATAGTTGAATTGATATTGTAAAAACAATAATGTGAAATTTAATTTTAATAATTAGTTTTTCATGGCTCAGTGGATAGAGCACCGAGTTACTGGATGGATGGCCGGGGATCGATCCCCGGTGAGGTGGGGATTTTCATCACGCCTCTACATCCAGACTGGCTCCCAGGCCTATTCAGCCTGCTATAAAATGACTACCAGGTTCTATCCTGGGGTTGAACCAGTTGGAGCGAGATGCTGACCACATCTCCTCCTCCTAGTGCTGGGGTCAAGAAATTGCGTGAGCTCCTCGCAAAGACCAAAGCCCACAAAGGGCTGTAGTGCCAGATAAGAATAATTAGTTTTTCATGCAATAAATTGCCTATATTTTGATTTTTTTTGGGTGGGATTTTAGGGCTTGTCAATGGCAAGGTCATTAGAGCACTTATTTGAAATTAATAGATCTTATGCAGTATAAAAAGGTCATGTGCTCTTGTTATCATTAAATAATTCATAATTTTTTAAAATTTTTATTTCTTATAAAATTAGTTCTTATGGTAATTCAACATTCTTAAGAAAGTCTTATGGAGAAGAATCTTCAGTTTGCAGTCCAAAGGCTGTATTGAACCATCTGGAGGTGTGACACGGCATCTATAAGATGGGTAGGCTACAGAATAATGGGGATTGGGATGATTGAAATGTTGAGATGCAAGTTGTGGTAGTTTCTCATTACCTTCCAGGGGTAAAACAATATAAACTCTCATACCTTAACTGGGATTAGTACCTAGAACCTTAGAATTCAGGGTGGACTTCTGCCTCCCAAGTCCATAAAATTTAGGTATGTCCATTATAATGGTCAAAAAACAAAGTGTTTAATTTGTGTATGTAAATTTTTTCTATTACACATGTTAGATCATTTATGTAAATACTTAATATCTGGATGACCATAGGGTCATGTAACTCCTCCACTGGTGCACCAATTTTTTCAGAAAATTATTAGTTTACTTTATGTTTCTTATTCATCTTTCATGGCACTGTAGCATGTAGTTGGGTTTTCACGATCTTCATCTGTGTCCACCATCCATTCCTCTCTCAGACTATCCTTCTCCAGCAGTAAACACCAAGTAATGTACATAGTCACATACATACTCCATTTTCCTATCTACTTTTATTTTATTGCCTTATGTCTTAACTGTTATTTGGGTGTGGGAGTTGGGGAGGAGAGATGTTGGGTTGCCTTGGAGAGCTCTTGGCTGCTGCTTAAGTTTAAGATAATACCAATATTTTGGTAATGCCTGGTAATACATTAACTTTAAAGAAAGTAACTAATGTCTGTTGAATCTTCAACAGAAAGTTTTGAAGTGGGCTCGCTTCTATTTTCTTAATTTTGGAATCCATAAATTAATTTTTGACTTTATTATAAGCCAAGAGCAAAGATGGGTTCCTGTATTTAAAATGACCTTCTGCAGCTTGTGCACTCAAGGCAGGAGTCTCAGCTTGTCTTGGAAGAGAGTAGTTGACAAGTATTGAGTGTGGATCTCCATGAATGTTACATTTTCCTAGCAACATCATAAATCATGGGTGCCGCTGTCTGGTATTCTTTTTGTAGAATCTGGATTAGTTAGCGTGGTCTAGTTGAGAACTGTCAATACATTTTTGGCATCAATCCAATTCATTCTGACAGAAATAGTACTATGCTGCAGAGTATAATAGGTACACTTGAAGCAGATACATAATAGTTTCTGTTGATCTCAACAAATATGTAGGTTCTTAAGGTTAAGTTGTAGAAGGGGGATATTGAGGATAACTTCAAGAATATTAAAGGAAAGTCATTGCAATCTTAATTTCTTATTGAAAGACAAGTTGTTATGGCATTGAAATAAATTTTGTGTAACTTCTTGACTTCCAGTGGTAATTAACATTTACAAAGAAAAAATGTGCTTTATAGTTAATTTAAATGTAATTTGGTAATATGATTAATGTATTGTTATCTTGATAATTAAATCCTTCAAATGAAACTGCTTCTCTCAAAAAGGGACAGGGGTCAATACATATTAAGTAGTCCAGCACTGGTTGCTTGACCATCTCAGAAGAAATTCATTTTGTAGGTGTGTTCCCTTATGTTGAGTTCAGGGTTTTTATTTTTGATATATTGTCTCCATTTTTCAAATTGTAGGTAATTTGTTATAAACCGCGTGCAGTTTTCAAGTTGTTGGAGATACACAGTTTTGTAAGTTACTCATCAGGGAATTGACTCTTCAAATAAAAATGTTCAGAATATTCAACTAATTTAAGTGCTATTGCTTACCTAATATATATTTACTCAGGTACTATTTATAGCCAAAGTTGTTGAGCTAAAATGAACAAAATTCAATTTTTGTAGGGATATTTTCTCACAGAAGGAACAGTTTCTCAGGCTTAATTGTATCTGTGCTATTATAAATAAGAGTATAGTTACTTGAAATAAAATACGAATGTTGAGTACCTTTCCCTTTCAAAATTATTCTAAAAAAAAATTAAAAATTCTTTTGCTGCAAAAACTCTTTGTGAACTAGAGTAAAAAATATGAAAATTGCACACATTATGTCTCATATCAAACTTCAGTCTGAATTTCAACTAAAAGTATTTTTTTTAATTGTGAATTAAAGCAAAACTGCTAGATTACATCTATGAGGAGTGAGCATAAGGAATTATACTATCATTTCTAGAGCATTGTTTTAACAAAGAAAAACATATATCTTGAAAATAATGAGTATTTTATAAGCATATATACTATCACAATTTTGAATCTCTTTAGATAAAAACTTTGTACTACATCAAAATAATTTATCCTGAAGCCAACTAAATTTTGAAAATTGTTCATAAAAAATAATAGATTAATTCATTATTAAAAAGTTAAGACAAAATAAGGTAGTTATAGTTTGTTGAAGACGATACCTAATAAGTATCCTAATACATAAATTATACTTTAAAAATATTTTAACCTACAAATAATAGTAATAAAAATATACCTTAAAAACCATGTACTTCTGAAAAGGATCCTGATGTATAAATTCTACATATTAGGTAACTTAATAATTGTTAAAATACAAATAACCACGGGCACTGTCAGACCCTTTGTGAGGGAGGTGCAATTCTCTATCCCCACCCACCCCATTTGTTGTATTAAAAAGTTATTACAAAGTTACTAATTAAATCTTGTACTTTCAACATATATTTAGAAATGAATAAGGTGCATGGAATATTTCAGTGTAATAATATTTCAATTATGTGAATTTGTGAAGTAAAAATTTAATGAAATATTTCTGAATTAAAAATACTATATTTGTTTTCCACTTACCTTACTTGAAGAATATTTTTAAAATTTGCTGCAAAGCCAGGGAGGTGCAAGCATATCCCCTCACATGCCTCTCCTGACAGCCAGCAAATAATTTATTTTTATTATAGAAACATTTCTTATTGTTTATAATCTCTTCTGGACCTAATCTTAACACAGTTGTGTTTAGTACATTATAACTAGTCCAAACTAGTATTCTTATGGTATTGGATTTTATTGATGGGATGGTTCCTTACTTGCTTCCAGTGACTCTTGAAATTTATCCACTGAATATGATCATACCCAGCTTTTAAATCCCTTTTGGACAATAAATTATTCATAATAGCTATTCATCTTTATTTTAAATGGGCAGTATGTTTCTGTCCACTTTCCCCAATTTTTGTAGGTATATATGAAGCTTTTCATATGTTTGTCACAATCTATTAATTTTTTTTACTCCTGCTGTAAATCATGGAAAATTGACCCTTAGAATGGAAAGACTTATTTCATTTAAAATTTTTTATTCAAAACGAGAATCCTTATATGATACATTGCAAAGTGCACATTGTGAATCTCTGTGTTGGAGTAATGAATAATTTCTTATTGATAAGAGTTTGTTTTAAAAGTTCANCATTTAAAAAATTTTATTCAAAACAAGAATCCTTATGATACATTGCAAAGTGCACATTGTGAATCTCTGTGTTGGAGTAATGAATAATTTCTTATTGATAAGAGTTTGTTTTAAAAGTTCAAAATCAGCTACTAAGGCTTGATTACTTCACTTGTGCAAATCCTACTCTGTTCAGCTTTAAATCAAATTCTGTGTAGTATTGGCTCATGAATGCACTTCCAATGATCCAGTCTTCAGAATCACCAGCAACAAAAGGTGAGAGACATATTGTAACATCAAGAACTGTGGCCTAAACAAGAAATGCTTATTAAATTTCATTCTAATTTAGCTTGAGGAATTTTTACCTTATTCAAAGTTCCAAAAAGCAGTACTTAAATTTGTTCAGTTTTGTTCTAAAGTGAAGTTCCTACTGTTTTATTGTAGCAATGCCATTTCAAATTGATGACTCATTAGATTCTCTCCATAACCCACCATAGATATGGTGTCACTAATGATGTCACTCTACATATTATTGAACTTTTATTGGAAGATAACATTTTCTATTTGCTCTACTTTAATACTAATGATAATTCAAAATACATATTCTTTCTTTTCTGATAAATATAAGATAATGCATTACACTTTGGGTTAAGAAAATTGATTTCCAAATCTTTTACTGTAATTTGAAAAAATAATGTTGTTTACCCAACTATTTCACTTAAATTATCAGCTTACTTTCTGAATATACATATGAGGTTCCACAAGAAAATACTTCTCAGCAAACACAAATGAAAGTGGTTTTAACACGTGAACTAAATTGCAAGGTACCTGCAAAAAGGAAATAATACAAAATGTTGTTATCTTAAAGAAATTCAACTTGCTGAACTTCTGAATAACATTATGCTTAATTGCAAAATACATTAGATACATAACACAGATTTGTACACACAGACATACACACTAGTTGTATTAATCCAGTGTTGACAGGATGTATGAATTAGTTCAAACTGTCAAATATCTACAATAATAAGCAGAGCGAAGTCACTAGTCTTAAGGGGCACATACTTAAATGACATCAGAAGTTTCACTTAACACCTTGGAGACCTAGAGAAAAATGAATTTGACATACACATCAGTTATTTTTGATTATTACTATCCTGTCGGTTCCTTCCCACTCCACCATTAGGGTTGCTGAGTGTGTCCTATCCCCATGCATGCTTAACATCTATTTAAACAGCATTGGAAGATCAACTTTCACCTCACTGGCCTTAAAAACTACAGACTTGACATAAAAAACAGTCTTTTCCAATTTGACATACCACCCCAAATGAGGTGGTTAAGGTTAACATTAAGGGTGGCCTACCCACCCTTAGGGATGGAGATAAGAGCTGAATTTGGAATCTAATGGCATTTTGAACAAAGTGCAAAATATCATCAAGTACCAATCTATGGGGTGCTTTTTGTATCTCCAGTTTGACAGTTTTTATTCTCTTTTTTCCATTGTCAAGTAAGCAGAATTTTTAAAGATTTTTTCCTTCCAGAGAGTAAATATATAATTATTATTAAGAAAAGTGGGGGATGGGTTTGTTTTTTGAGAAATCTCATGTAGACAGAGATCTTGCTAGGATTTGAACATCAAGTACTAAAAAACATTTCATAAAGAAGTACCAAAATTCTACTTTAAAGGATGAAAAAGGGGGATAGGGGTAGTTACTCCTAATCTAATGTGTGGAGTAATCTTGCTATCAATTTGATCACCTTTTGAAGAACATTAAACACTGAGAGAAACATCAGTAGGAGCAAAAAATTGTAATTATTCCTTATATTTATAATAACCCTCCCCCTTGATCTGTCAAGGGTGTGGACTGAAATTAAGGAAAGTATAATGTAAAGAATTATACTCTTATGTTTATTTTAGATTTTTTATGTTAAAATATATACTCTGACTCATTTTAACAATAAATGTTTTTTATTTGGTATGAGAGTGTTAGACCAATCATTTGGAAATGCATAACTTTGAAGTCAGTGTCCACAAGTTAAGCAATGTTAATGAGAAATTTTTCATTTATAATTCTGTTCATGTACATTTCAAAATTAATAAGGACATCAGGAGAGAATGGTTGAGATACTACATAGCACATGTGTGTTAGGTCTTACTGTGCTTGAGTATTTTAAATATATATATATATTTAAAAATTCCATAATATATATCATAATATTTCCATATAGATTTCCATAATATATATCATTTAAAATCAAATTAAAATTAAAATCATCATTTTCTTTCACTGACTAGGAGACTTGCCTATTTGTTTTATTTTAGTTGAATACTTTAATACACGAGGCATTAGTAAAATAAATTATAGAAAAACATACAAGAAACATAATGTAAGTAGTACATAATATAATTAAATTAAAAGTTTGATAATAATTCTACACTAGAAACACACAAATATGTTGAGGTGCTGTTGAACTTCGTTCTGGTCTGAAGGTTTTATAACATTCTCCTTAAACAACTAGTTAAGATTTGGAACAAATAGAAAAATCATATTATACACATCCTAACAAAAATTTATTTGCATAAAAATATTGAGGTGTTTGTTCAGTAAAAATATAAACTGCTACATAATTTTTTTTCTATTTTAAAAATGTTTCAAAAGTAACCTAAGAGAAGACTGCTTAAAAATAGCCAATGAAGAAAACAAAACAAATTTCCATCAAGAGAACTGGGTGCTAATAACTTGTGTTCTTGGAACAGACCCAGTGGTTCAGTATGTCAAAATCATTGAAATTTTCTGCCTCTCACCTGACTGCGGCCAAACCATTCAGATGTTGCACCAAGAAGTTCATTAATTTTTCTTGTATCATTCCGTGGAGTAGTTATGGTGATAGTACTTGTATCCAGTATCACATTACATCCACTTGCACAAAATGCTACTGTCTTGTTTCCTTTATCAAATTGCATTCTGTAAAGATTTAAACTTGGATATATTTGGGAGGTATTTAATTTTATTTAAATTTTTACCTATGTTATGGATGCTTCCTCACTTTTAAGACAGGTAAGGGGTAGCATTTGTAGCTATCATGCACAACAAAATGTGGAGAAGTAAAGATGATAATTATTTAGATAAAAATAATATTTAAAATATTACTTATTCTTAAAAAATATATTTTCTTTTTCTTTAAGCAATAAGAAGAAAAGAATTCAGAAAATTTTCACAGATGTTCCAATGGGACTTAATTATCAAAGTATAAAGTAAAATAAATGTAAAAACTTTAAAAACTAGCTTTTATTTATAAAAGTACTGTACTATAAAGTAAGAAATAAAGTTCAGTAACATTGAAAGTGATGTACAAAAACTACACTGAATCACTTCTCTATTGAGATGATTTCAGAGTTTTGTATTATATATTACTCTCGGTACCAAGGACATTTAATTTTTTTTCAAACTTTCATTTAATTTGCTTTGTTCATATGCATGTACACTATCCTTCCGTTTCAAAATTGGTAATTGATATTTCAGCCACTTCCAAGCCTCCAATCGAGCTGTTTGTATGTAGTACTTTCCATAACATACAGGTGCTTCTGCATTACACACTTGTAGGGTACCCCTAGATGAATCAGAATCTCACAGAACAATGAGTTGCAAAATACTTTCCACATATGGTAGATAGAGTGTAACAGGCACAAGAATTCTCCATATTCTTGCAGAGTCACTTCATTTCACACACTGACACAGCAACCATAGGATGGCTGGTCACACAAATGATATAGTGTACACAGGAAACACAAGAAATGAAAGAAATACCATGTTTAACAATTGGTCTATTAAGAAATATGCATCAACAAATGTTACCTGGTCAACAGTGAGGTCTACTAAATATCAGGTTCAAGGTGGGATTATGGTTATATATGCTACAATGCAGACCACATTATTGACAAAATGTAGCCAGGACTCACTCTTCCTCCTTGTGTTAACCTGGTTCCTTGCTATTATCAACTGGGATCTTGTTCACTAGTGACTCTATATCATTCTGGAAGGAGTAGTAAAGGGATCATAATGAAGGGCAATTGACCAAGTGAAGGATCCATACCAACCTTTTATGATAATAATTAATTTTTATAAATTTAATAATAATAAATTTATTGTCAAAAAACAGTACAGACTGCGTATGACCACGTGGAGGACAATAAACTAATTTACTCTCCGGAAGCAAGCAAAGGACCATCCCATCAATTCCGATCAAGGGCCCTAAGGTACAGGCGGATTCAAAAATTCCAGCAAAAGTTCCTAGATAAGATAAAAAGTTAGCTGCGAGTTATAATACATATATAATGTCAATATATTTGTAATTTAACGCAAATATGTTTGTAAATTTACATCTTCAAGTTATTATCGAATTATAGATTATTCTGAGTATAGTGTTTAAAAATCACAAGAGTTGAAAAAACACTAAATTCACGATTTATT
Organism: Laupala kohalensis; assembly: GCA_002313205.1. Lineage (NCBI taxonomy): Eukaryota > Metazoa > Arthropoda > Insecta > Orthoptera > Trigonidiidae > Laupala > Laupala kohalensis. The sequence goes on from NNCF01125947.1 coordinate 74,086, forward strand.
GTTACAATAAATACACCCCTAGACAAAGCCTAGAGGACCTGTAAAAGAAATCCGCCTCTACCCGAAGGAAAAACGGAGAAAAACCCGGGCCAGGATGGGGCTACAGAATTTATGTACACAACCGTGCCAAAGTTGAGTACACATAAAACTAAATTAATATGAGCCATANATTGTTATAAGTTATTTAAAAAATGCTACAGCAATGGCGTGATAAAGACGGATTTTAACTTTTATTAAAATCAATAAATTATTTTACAGTGTACAAGCGCTGGTGCAGGAGGTAGTTTTTAACCACGGATTTGAAGAGATTCAATTTCATAATTTTTTTAATATTCTTGGGCAGGGAATTATATAGAACGATTCCCCAATGATATGGTCCTTTTTGGCAAAGAGTGGTTGACACTCTAGGGCGATGAATATTATTCCTATTGCGAGTATTGTGTTCGTGAACGAGACTGTTTCGTATAAAGCAAGGGTGGTGCTTCAGTAATTCGGTCTTAACAAACACGACCGTTTCATAAATATAAATGCAGGGAAGTGTTAAGATATTTAATTCCTTGAATAAAGGTTTACAAGAGTTTTGGGGGTGAGATTCACAAATTATCCAAACTATCCTCTTCTGAATTCAGAAAGTTTGAATACTCTGACCGGAATTACCCCAGAAGGTAATGCCGTAATGCTTAACGTATCTCCACTTCAGAATGTATACATCACTTCCAACCCATCATTGCTACATGACTGTGAGTATTCTAGGTGTACCCTGCCCCTCCAAGAAGTTGTAAATGTTGTCCAGTTACACCCTCTAACATTATTACCTGTCACAATATTTTACATTTGTTCTTATAAATACAGAAGTCAAATTCAAATAATCCATTTCATTGTGGGGAAGAAAAGAAAAAAGATTTATATGAAAACAATAGACAAGAGTTGATGAATAGAGATAGGTACTTTCTTGAAAGCCCAAACAATGCTCCAAACAATGCATAATTTTACTAAAAAATGTTTTTTTTTTTCAATTTTGTTGCTCCACATAATAAATGCAGCATGCTTAAGTGCTGTCTCTTTTCTAAAGATATAAGACACGAAAGTCTTTTTTGACTTGTTTATTTAATAATAAAAAATCATCTTCGAGATAGCAATCATTTCATTCACACACACCCTCATGTTGATTGGTCAACTATCAATATAATTTGTATTGTATGGCATGTGCTTGACCAAATTATGATCAGTTTATGCTAGAAAGGCAATGTTTTTTACCAAAATAAACAAAAATGAGCACCACCATTTCTCTCTAAATATGGTTAAATTAGCAATATGCCGTTTGAATGTTCAATTTTGCTTCTATTATGATCATTGAAATCAAGAGGGCTTCTCTCATGCAACACAAAATATTCACCTAGGAAATGTACAAAATGTATTTATTAGAAGAAAATATGAAGAAAAAATATTTAGACCCAAACAATATTGAAAGTTGATTCATATTAGATCTGGTTGGACAGTACATGCTATTATTCTAATATAATGACTCTGCTAAAACTAAAATTACACAAAAGCTGGTCCCACACTTCATTACCTACCTCAGACCCTGTCCTTGTGGGTTTTTTAAAAAAGAGTAATAGACAATAGTCAGAAAAGAAAGGTGTGTATTGCCAGATACAGCGATCACCTTGCTCAAGTATTGACCATTAATAATAAACCAAACCAACTTACAATCCTTTACAAGTTTTCAAGAGAGTTTAATGACACAAATCAATCCATATTTATAAATTATTTACGTGAAGAAACTTGGAAAAATGTTTACAATTGCCAAATCACAAATGACAAATTCAGTGTATTTATCTCAATATTCCTAAAACATTACAACGCTAGCTTTCCCATAAAATGCAAATTAATTAACATAAAGAAATACAATAGATGGATCACCAAAGGGATAAGAATTTCTTAAAAAAACAAACGCTGTTTATATTATCTTTCAAAACTCTATAACTAACCACCCGAATTCCATGATTATTTTCGTAAATATAAGACTATTCTACGAAAAGTAATCTATGAAGCCAAAGTTATGGAAAACAACAAGCAGGTACTAAAATTGATCAACCGGATGAAAGTCATGTGAAATATTAAATTACACGCCATCTTCTGAAAATGGTGAAGAAAATATTTCTCTACTAAACAATGGCAAAATCATATCAAATCCTCAGGACATCGCATATTTTTTTTTTTTATTCTTACTTCTCAGAAGTAGGTAAAATAACGAACTCAGTATATCCAAATCAATGTCCTCCAATTATATCCACCCACATACCTAATTCTATGTTCACTACCAAAACTAACACCAGTGAAGTCATGAGAATCATCAGCTCATTAAAAAACAAATTTTTAACAGGCATAGATGATATACCTGAGTTTATTGTTAAATTTTCATCGCACGCTATATTAAATCCACTCATTAATATTTTTAATAGTTCTTTACTGGAAGGGGTGTTTCCTAACATATTTAAGAGAGCTAAAGTGAAACCTTTACACAAGAAAGGAAACAAACTTAATATTTGAAATTACTGACCAATATCTCGACTACCCACTTTCTCAAAAATCCTACAATAATTGTTCTATAAGCGTCTTCTAGATTTTTTATCAAAAAATAACATTCTCTCTGACGATCAACATGGTTTTAGGAAATCCTTTTCCACTACAAGTGCCATGTTTTCTTTTTTAAACAATGTTACCANTGCCATATTTTCCTTCTTAAAATGATGTTACCACATCTCTAGGCCGTGGAGAAAATCCTCAGGGTGTTTTTCTTGACTTATCCAAAGCATTTGATGTCATCGATCACGAAATTCTCCTTTCCAAATTGCATTCTTTAGGCATTCATGGACTTCCACATCAATGACTAACTTCTTATTTAAAAGATAGATATCAACAGGTCGAAATATCCTATACTAAAAATAAAATACTTNGAAAATCCTCAGGGTGTTTTTCTTGACTTATCCAAAGCATTCGATGTCATCGATAAATGAAATTCTCCTTTCCAAATTGCATTCTTTAGGCATTCATGGATTTTTACATCAATGGCTAACTTCTATTTAAAAGATAGATATCAACAGGTAGAAATATCCTATACTAAAAATAAAATACTTGATCGTTGTCTTTCAGAAACAAAGGCACTTATTTGCGGAGTACCCCAAGGATCAATTCTCGACTTTATACTCTTTTTTTTGTATGTGAACGACATGTCATCATCCACATCAGATTGCAAAATGGTTCTTTTTGCTGATGACACTAATTTACTATGTAAACACGCCAATGCTCAAAAAGTTTTGTCTAACCTTTCGACTTGGTTCCANATGCAAATCGTCTCACTGACAAAACAGTGTGTATGTCATTTCACAAGAGTATATCAAAATCTTTACCACAGGTTTCTCATTCTTTAAACGGAACACAATTTAAAACTGTTACGAATACAAAATTCTTATGTCTCAATATTCCAGAAAACCTCAAATGGAATTGTCACATTGACAACCATTTCTTAATTCCCAATTAAGCAAATTGTGTTACGCATTCCGAATCTTAGTTAACGTAGTTAGTCCACGTATTTCCCATTGCGTATATTTTGCAAACATTTACATTATGGCATTACCTTCTGGGGCAAATCCCGTCACTGTATTCAAACTCTCAGAATTCACAAGAGGATAGTTTGGATAATTTGTAAATTCACCCCTGAAACTCTTGTGAACCTTTATTTAGGGAATTAAATATCTTAACACTTCCCTGCATTTATATTTATGAAATGTTCGTCTTTGTTAAGACTGAACTACTGAAGTGCCACCCTTGCTTTATACAAAACAGTCTCGTTCACGAACACAATACTCGCAATAGGAATAATATTCATCGGCCTAGAGTGTCAACCACTCTTTGCCAAAAAGGACCGCATCATTCGGGAATCGTTCTATATAATTCCCTGCCCAAGAATATAAAAGACATTATGAAATTGAATCTCTTCAAATCCGCGGTTAAAAAATACCTCCTGCACCAGTGCTTCTACACTGTAAAAGAATTTATTGATTTTAATAAAAGTTAAACCCGTCTTGTACTTTATCACGCCATTGCTGTAGCACTTTTTAAATAACTTATAACAATTTCACAAACTATTTTCTTGCTTGATTGTGTTGCCATATGGCTCATATTAATTTAGTTTTATGTGTACTCAACTTTGGCACAGTTGTGTACATAATTTCTGTAGCCCCATCCTGGCCTGGGTTTTGCTCTAGTTTTCCTTCAGGTAGAGGCGGATTTCTTATACAGGTTTTCTAGACTTTGTCTAGGGGTGTGTTTATTGTAACAATAAATCGTGAATTGTGTTATTTTAATTCTTATGATTTTTAAACACTACACTCAGAATAATCTATAGTTGGATAATAATTTGTACATGTAAATGTTTTATGTAAAATTGTAAACATCTTGACATTCTATTAGTATTTTAACTCGCAGCTAACTTTTTATCTTATCTAGGAATTTTTGCTGAAATTTTTGAATCCGCCTCTGCCTTAGGGCCCTTGATCGGAATTNCGAGAGTAAATTTAGTTTATTGTCTTCCACGAGGTCATACACAGTTTGTACTGCTTTTTTGACAATAAATTTATTATTATTAAAAGCTTGTTTTGTAGAAATAAAATCTGTTTACACACACGCTCCCCCTGTTTTAATAATAAAAGAAAGCTAAATATATAAATGAACTAAAGAGTTTATGTATCATACACGACAAACTTTATTTACCTGTTCATTTTTATTTTCCAGTATTTTCTCTCAGTAACAGGCAGATACGTGAATGTTCCATTATAATGTTTCGAATCAGATCCACCTAAAATTAAATTGCCAGCTCGTGTAGAAGTTGGATCTCTGAAATAATCAGTATTTCTTAAGATTATTGATCTCCATCTTTTGCGAACACATTTTTTTGTATTTGTTAGAAGAATGACATTACTTACCTATTAAAGTAGAATGAAAATATTGGGTCTTTAATTTCATCTGCTTTGAATAAGCTATAGAAGATGGGTAAAACACCATCTATAGCCAGGGTACTGAAGCCCAATCCAACCACTCCATCAGCTTCATTTATAGCAAATGACATAGGCATTTCAGTAACTTCAGCAAATGTTGTTTCATTTAAAGTTTTGTGTGAAATCTAATAACATGAGAAGGAAATAATAATGATAAAAAATTTGAGTATTCCTTTTCAATTCAATAAAGTTTATTATAATAAGCTCTTCAACTCACATGAAATATATCAGTTGAAAGAAATCCTTTCAGAGTGCCAACATTACCCAAGGGAACATTGAAAACTGTACCATTGGGCTTATACTTTGAAGATGATTTTGAATCATATTTATTGTGAAGTACTATTGAACAGACAAAAGTAAACAAACTAACTTTATTCCTCAACGTTTATCTCTCTCAATTCACAGATGAATAAATGAATGAATGAAATCATTCTTATAAGGCCTCCCAATTATGGGAATGTCAATGGTGATGTGTGTATGAGGTGAGGGGTGAATGATGAATGAAAGTTGTGGAGGAATGAGAAATGGGAAACATGAGTACCCAGAGAAAAGCTGCAGTGAACCTGCTTTGTCCACCACTGCAAATTCTACTTGGATCAACCAGAATTGACCAGATTTGACCCAGAGTCGCCAGACGCAGAAGTGTAGTACTTAGTGCAGTAGACCATAGGTCACCCAATTCATGTAATCACAGATAATTATTTTTTATCACAAACATGGAATGCAGGGTGGATAGATTCAGTTCACAAAAATATGGTAAATTAAATTCCAAGAATTAAAACAAGGGTATCTCATTCATTTTGCATAGTAACAGGCAATTTCAACATCAGCTCCATAATATAATATCAATGAAATATACTGTTATAGAAAAATAGTAAAATTAGATTCTTAGAACATGTTTAAATAGTCAGTTTTCCTTAAACAGTTTTCTGTGTACACTTCACCACTAACTTTGGTGAAGTACAGTACACACTTTTTACTGCCCAGAAATATATTTTTGCTCTAAACATTCTTTATTCTCATTTATTCAATTTCAAAAATGGGAAACTTCTATTCTGATCTATTATATTATATTTTTTAATTATATTTATTTAATTTGTGTTCTTCTTCCCTAATATTAATTTATATGTTAATGGTTCATTATTCTAATTGTTGATGTGTTCATTTTGTGAATTTTCTGATCTAATAATACTAATACCACTAAAACTAATAGTTTAATAAATCCTTCAACAACTTCTAATGTACTTTAAATTAATTATTATTGTTAAAGAAAAATAATGGGAGTTATTAAAATGTTAAGAGAAGTCAAAGTTAAGATGTTCACATCCCTAAATAAAGATTAACATAAATCTCTGGCAGTGAGATGACATAAGAAACCCATTATCTGACATTTGAATAATAGTTATGTGACATTAAAGTAGAAATTATACGAAATTACACTGATTTCATTCAAGTTACATTATTTTCAGCCAATTTCAATGTACTAGTAGGAAATAGCAAAGAAGATGTAATAAAAAATGAGAAATCCTACTCACAACACGGAATACTTAAAAGAGAACATTTTGAAGAAGGGATCCACGCATTGGCCCAGGTTGTATCAAATATAACTTTAAACGTCTGGGCAGGATGTCCAAAACTAACTAAACCATAGAATTCTCCCTGCAAATAAGTAAAATATAATTCAGTATCTGAAATAAAATAATTTCAACTTGCCTTGCAAATAATAGAAACATTTTATTTGAAAAGGGAAAGATTGTCAATGAACTGTTAAAAGTGTACCTTACACACTTCTTTTAGTAAAATATGTACAATATTTCATTAAATAAAATAATTACTTACATCCAAATATTTGAAAATGGCCACAGAGTCATTGCTTGTGGGCTTTGGTTTGGGTTTCAAAAACTGTATCAAATCTTCCGGATGTGTCCCAACTTCTGCTAAGGCAAATCGAGAAGATTTCATTCGCAGTAGAGGAATACTGAAACAACAATCCAATGAGAGTACAAAAATATTTTCACATATAAATTCAATAATTACAGGATATTACTTGATAAGTTCACTAAATGAGAGAGCTGTTGATATTAGAAGGTATAATAAGTAAAACCACACCATGATATTCAATACAGCTTGGGTTGCAGTATTTGATTAAGTAGTTTTACAAAATTTGAATATTATTCTGAAATTAAAAAATTTAAAAAGTAAATGACAACTTCAGTTTACGAGAAGAAATTATGAATATATTAATGCTCATACACAGTTCCAACTGAACTTGAATTTCGCAACGCAAATGATATCTTAATCCCTGAAACACTTGAAATTCTTGTGAAACCTTCATGCAATTGCACAATCCGGATGAAGTGTTGTAACCAAGATAGTCTTAAAATGTCTGAATGTTGATGTTCACATGAACTTCATAAATTCGAGACAATTACACATTCATCCAGGGTCATCTAGTCGTCTGCGCCAGTCAGCGCCAGTGCGCGCCAAGTGCGGCAGCACCACCACCAGGACCACCACGATGACCGCAATCATCTGACTAGCATGACCCCCACCAAACAGCATAATCGGGACTTCCCAAACCACGTGTCCAAAGTACACTTTCTTTCTTTGGAGCATTGGAGGAAGTAACTCGAGGGAGTGTGGGTAGGTTCCGGACATGAGAACTCGAAGAACGCCACCCCACAGTTTATAGTCTTGTTATAGTCTGTGCACTGCTGTGCACCACAGACAGCATCGGACAAGAATCCAGAATTTGCCAGAATTAGTATGTGCAAGTATGTGGCTGCTACAGTGCTGGCTCGCTTCCAAACCGTGCCTAAAGAACATCGGTATTCGCCTTTTCCCGCAGCGTGTCGGTCTTTTGAGACACATCAAAGGAAGCCGAGCATAGGCGAATATTTACAAAGGACCTGTTCGTGGTACTGTCCACATATTCGTGCTTTTACGAATACCAAGGATCGGGAGAATACTAGTCGATACGAGTATAAGAGTCAATACGAGTATTATTACGGGTATTTAGGAGTAGATTTCAAGATATTTACAGTAAGTAATCGCTGTAAAAACTTATGTGTAATTTATCTTTATCGTACAAAGTAATGTGTTCTTAGGAGTGATCAAATAGAGAAATTGGAAGTAATAAAGTAGTGATGGAGTAACTACTTTATTATCCCCAACGTGGTCATACGCACTTTGCAACTGCTTTTTGGCAATAAAGTTTATTTGATGTGTGATTTAAACACATCCACAAACATTTCTATTAACTTTATTTTACTGTTTTATTAAACGTTCCAAAGTTTCACAGTATTGCTATATTAGCATTATCTATGTTGTAGTAGTATTAGCATATATTTCCTGTGCCTAATCAAATAATCCATGCATGGGCAAGGTAAGAGAAAATTTTAAAAAATAATACTATTATAAAAATGAATAATAAAAATATTACATTGAAATGTAATAAATGATTGAATGAGTTTTGAATAAATAAATAGAGTGAGATGATGTGGAGACACAAATTAAGATAGTTATACAGTATTAATTCTTTTAGAGTTAATAAAAACAATAATAATTATAAGATCCTGAAAATTGGAGAAAATCAATTACTATAGCCAAATCCGTACGGAATAAAAAATAGCTTATTAATGATTTAATTTTATGGATTGAATTAAGATTAGATAAGACTCATTTACTTTACTTAACATTTCACAAGAAACAAATACATACACAGCAGAATGTATGATTACTTCAGATTCTCTCTCCATAACCTCTAATCTCTAACACGAATATTCGTCGTTCCCAGAGCGAGCACGTGCACGGCAAATTGCTCATGTCTGGATCAGTGTGCTCGCAAATAGGCGAATACTCGGGACGACTCGGGAAATACACCGAACAAGTCGCTGTTGCTCGGGATTCGCTGTTCGGTTGCTCGGAGTTCGCCGAATAGCAACTAGTGTGATGGGTTGCTCGCTATTCGTCGCATCACGAACACCGGTTTTCGCCTTTTCCTGCAGCGGGTCGGTCTTTTGAGACACACCAAAGGAAGCCGAGCATAGGCGAATATTCACGAATGACCTGTTCGTGGTACTGTCCACATATTCGTGCTTTTACGAATACCAAGGATCGCGAGAATACGAGTAATACGCCTTCAAGTTATTTCGATTAAGTTATCGCTGAAAACACTAATTATTCGTAATTTTTCTCTTTATCGTACAAAGTAAGTGTTTTTAGAAGTGATAAAATAGATAAATTTGAAGTAATAAAGTAGTGATGGAAAAACTTCATTTATTATCTCCAATGTGTTCATACGCAGTTTGCTACTGCTTTTTCACTATAAAGTTTATTTGGTAAGAGATTTAAACCGCAAACATTCTTATTCACGTTATTTTACTTTTATTAAGCGTCCTAAAGTTTCACAGCATTGAACGTGTAATTGACGTTATTAGCATTATCTATTTTTGTAGTAGTATTACCATATATTTCCTGTACATAAAATGTTCAGAAAATAAAAAAATGTGAAAATAAAAAATGATAAAAAAATTAAAAAAACACTTAAATATAATGAAAGATATTTGAATAAATAAATAAATAGAGTGGGATGTTGTGGAGACACAAATTAAGATTCTTTTTGAGTGGATAAAAACTGTAATGATTATAAGGATCTTAAATTCGAGATTACCGATTACCATAGCTAAATCCATATGGAATAAAAATTAATTTCATTGATTGAATTAAGATTAGATAAGACCCATTTACTTAACGTTTCACAAGACACAACTACATACGCAACAGAATGTGTGATTACTTCAGATTCATTCTCCATAACTAATCATTAACACTAATATTCGTCGTTCCCAGAGCGAGCAAGTGCTCGGCAAATTGCTCATGTCTGGATCAGTGTGCTCGCCAATAGGCGAATATTCGGAAAATACCCCCGAGCAAGTCGCTGTTGCTCGGGATTCGCTGTTCGGTTGCTCGGAGTTCGCCGAATAGTGAATGTATGGAGCCGCCTTCGTAAAACTAACTTGTTCTTTGTTGGCGCGTCGTTTGAATGTATCTCTTCTGTACATGTACGGCATCGGGATCGGATTTCCGTCTCTATGGAATGAAGCATTTCGTGTCTTCTTTACCTGATTTCTGTGTACGAAATATAAAACGATATGCGGATGGAGTGTCAGCACGCACGGGATTTCTCAGTGATTAAGACGCAAAAAAGGACACTGAAAGTAATCGTCTCAGAGTGGTAATGAAAATGTACGCGAAAAAATATCATGAAATGTAATGTGTCCTGAATCTTCATTTTCCATTCCTTAAATGTGTTTCATCCCTTCCTACACCTCTTATTCCACTTCCCAAGTCTTCCAATTTTGAATTCCACGTGACGAAAGCTTCCAATAGTACGACTGTTCCCCCCTCCCGTGCCTCGGT
>NNCF01125947.1:103306-259397 GCA_002313205.1 Laupala kohalensis
ACCACCCTTGCTTTATACGAAACAGTCTCGTTCACGAACACAATACTCGCAATAGGAATAATATTCATCGCCCTAGAGTGTCAACCACTCTTTGCCAAAAAGGACCGCATCATTGGGGAATCGTTCTATATAATTCCCTGCCCAAGAATTATATAGAATTATATAGGCCCCATCCTGGCCCGGGTTTTTCTCCGTTTTTTCCTTCGGGTAGAGGCGGATTTCTTATACAGGTTCTCTAGGCTTTGTCTAGGGACGTGTTTATTGTAACAATAAATCGTGAATTTAGTGGTTTTTCAAATCTTATGATTTTTAAACACTATACTCAGAATAATCTATAGTTCGATAATAACTTGTACATGTAAATTTACAAATATATTTGCGTTAAATTACAAACATATTGACATTATATAAGTATTATAACTTGCAGCTAACTTTTTATCTTATCTAGGAACTTTTGCTGAAATTTTTGAATCTGTTTGTGCCTTAGGCCCCTTGATCGGAATTGATGGGATGGTCCCTTGCTTGCTTCCGGAGAGTAAATTAGTTTATTGTCCTCCACGTGGTCATACGCAGTCTGTACTGTTTTTTGACAATAAATGTATTATGTACTAGATATGTATTATGTATAGTGATTGAAAGTCGTGTAATGTCGAGAGACGTAGACGCGACTGTAAATAAGATTTTAAAAAATGTCCAGGGAGTAGCAAGGTACGCAATTTCGATAGCTAGACGTGAATGAAAATGCCAAATATATATGCCTTGCTCCGACCATTCTCTAAATTTAGTAGGAGAATGTCGTTAAGTGTTGTATTTACACAGTCGATTTCTTTTCGATTGTGCAGTCGTTGTACCATTTGTTTTCAGCGTCTACCCAACGATGGAGGGTCTTAAAAAGTTGTTCAGCCGATGATGAAACGCTAAAGTCTCTGTCTTAAGACAAGCAGGAAATCGCATGCGAATGTGACAAACGCGGTTTACAATTCGAATTCGAACATATTTGAGGCTTTAGAGAGCATTGGTGATGATGAATCTGAAAAAGACGAATATGAAAGGTGAGGAATTCGATTCTGATTGTATTTCGTTCAATAAGTCATTGCAAGCTGAAGAAAGCAAATATGCAACAATGCGCTTTTTTGTATGAATCATTTCAGGAAATGTGGGGAGATATTCGCGAAAAGTTTGACGATTTCGAGGAAAAAGCTAAACAATTATCTCCCGATGTAGATTACGTAAAATGTCAAACGTGCGTGAAGACGTGCAAGAAAGAACCAAGCTATGATGAGAACACCCCTGAAATAAACTTAACCCCCAGCAATTATACTCTACGATTTTCGAACCAAAGGTTTTCTCATAATCATCGATACGATTGAAACTGACATCAAAAAAAAAAAAAAGAGGAAAGATTCATATGGATGTTTTTGAAAGATTTGCATTTATGAACGATTTTTCATGACGTGATCACTATAAAAGTTTGGTTTAGAAAACACTAGAAAACTTGGTTTGCGCTTATACTAATGATTTAGGCCCAATTTCACCAAGTTCGTTCAATGTCTTAAACGAGATTTTCTTTACAGTAAATCGTGATTATAGATATGTGCGTTCTACCAACTTCGATTTAGAAATTCTACTATCATTTAATAATTTTTAAAATTCGATTTATAATTTTTTTTATTCTGAGCCAAGACAGTTTCAGTTTTATGTTGCGTCAAGATACGGATATGTGCAAAAATCATTATCAATTATATGAGATTTTAATGAAAGATCAAATAGCAGATGTATTTCCCATCGTTGAAATAGCTCTTGACAGTGACGATAACGAATCGAATTTTCTTGACAATGTTAACGAATCGTTCTGCAGAACGTTCGTTTTCGAAACGAATCGAGTAGCTACTATGCGGCAGGAACGACTAGACATGTTGAGTCTTCTTTGCATCAAATCTGATAGTTTAAAGAAAATTGATTTTGACTACACGGACAAGTTCCTACAATTTAAAATAAAAATATCTACAATTTGAGGCTTTCTAAATTGAAATCGGTCAACAAATAAAAAAGTAATTGTAAAATAAACATGAAAATCGACTATTTCCTGTTACTGTTATAATTTTCCAAATAATTATTAAAAATAGGTTAAACAGTTGTGAGATTTGTGATACTTCAAAAGTACGCAAATGATGTACGCTGTAGAGCAATAGTGTGTGCAAAATCCTATTTATTTATCACGTGAGGGGCGAAATCCGCAATCTATACAAGGCTGCACAGCTGCCAATTGTTAATAAAAGAGGTTTGGCAATTGCATTTTAAGGATAAAGAGGTTAACTAACAATCGGTGAAAATTAATGGAACATTTTTCTAAAAAAGGCCTTGAAATTCCGTATTTAAAAAAGTAAATATTTGACACTTTTTTCTTATAAACAAATGAAATATTTTTGTTATTATTAATGCTAGACCTTTCCAGTGAAAAAAATTTAAAAGCTGATTTAAACACACAATTCTTGTGACAAATGACTCTCTAAGATCAACAAAAGCCAAGGTAGCCACTTTAAAAAAATCACAGCGTTGTTATTTATAAACATTAAGGACATAAATTTTAATGAAGATTCAAAATACATTAAAAACGATTCCCAAGAGGATGACAGTCAAAACGAAAATTACGAAATCGTCCACATTTATAAAAATTTATTGTAAATATTTAAATATTATAAATATTAATTTATTGTAAATATTTAAATATTATAAATATTAATTTATTGTAAATAAATTGCAGATAAACATTAGCAAAGCTTTTGCTTCTTATTAATTACTCATGTGACTAATCAATTGACAAAGACAGAGCCGTTCTTTATTCACATGCCATCTGGCGGTTGCCAGAGGAACAATGTCAAAATAACTACAGCCATCACAGTCAGATCACAGTCGAGATAGGTCTTCGTCTCGCCTTTTGCTTCCTACATGGATGGTACCTTGGTGGCTTGTTGAGATTGAAGTTGTCCTTCTCATGACCATACGCTGCTTAAATGCATTTTCGACGGTATAATTTTATTTATTTACTTATTTTTTTAAATTTATCGATTATTCGATAGATCGATTATATTATAATGATTAATCGATAGGCATTAATCTACAACGTTATTAATCGATTCCCAATTCATTGAAATATTTTCGATAGTTGCTCTTCGACGAAAGCACTAATAAATGTCAAAAGCATGGTACTAATTAGACCGTGGTCAAAAACGTGTTAATTGTGCGTAATTTTTCCCGTAAAAAGTCGACGAAGGAAGCCCGCTGCCTGGAACTTGCTGCTGGATAATACGTACTAGTAATTCTTATAAAATTGTTTGCAACTTACATTAAATGATCTTAAAATTGTATCTTGTTCTGATTTGCCTCTTCTGACGTTTACATACGAATGCAATTGATTTCCATCCAAAATAGTTGTGTGTTAAAAGGGGGTAGTTCTCTTACAAGAATCTGCCTGAAACGGTACAGGAAGGTTCTGAGCACGTCCTGAGACCCTGATCTGAAATGAGATATTCGAATACTGTTCAGAGCAGTATTAGAATTTCCTGTGGTGTTAGGAGGGTGCAGGGGGAGAATAAATATTTTTTGGAGGGGTAAAGATATTTTTTGTGATTTAGTACAAGGCAAAAAATGGGTTTGACTAGAAACTATATGTATTGTCTTATATTACATATTTTTTATTTGTTTATAATGGAAACTATGAAAATAATGCAACAACTCTGTTTTATAGTAATTAAAACACTAACAGACTATAAAAAATTGAGAAAGAAATGCATAAAAGACGTTCATATATTGGACGAAACAGTTTATGCCTTCGCCTTTGTCAGTCATATAGATAATCATTTATTTAGTATACTAAACTTATATTTTAATATGTCCTAAAATGATTATTAGTATTTTATATGTATAAGGAAATCATTTGAGAGTGTAAGGTAGTCTTGTTGTAAGGGATTTGTATTTACTTATTTAATGCCTTTTGGCGAGGTTTCGGCCATGAGGCCTGCTCTTCCACCTAATTGTTGCACTTGAGGAAAGGGAATTGAGAAGGAGGGATGGTGGGTTGCGGGGGAACTTATGGTACCGAACTGACATTTGTCTGGAGTAGGTGAGGGAAACACCAACTGAAAACCTCACCTAATTCGGCCGAGCAGTGTTTGAACCCACACTCAACCGCTCAGCGGGATTGTGAAAGCGAAGATGCTACCACTTGACCACCACTGTCAGATTCAACACTTTGACTCTTTTAATCGCTGGAGTGTTTTACTGCTTGGTTCATTTTATTTCCAAACAACTTTAATGCAACTTTTAGAAAAAAATGATTGTGAAAATATACCAATATCTTAATAAATTTTGACACAATGACCCACTATATTTTCTAATTAAGACTTCAAACACAGTACAAATAAGCTCTGAGCTTAAATAAATTTTTCACAATATTAAAGAAATAAAAGAAATTTTCTAAAATGGATGTGAAACAACACCCTAGGTATGGGATCATATTTTGGGAAGGAGGGGAAAATTGGGAATACGCGATCCTGTCTACAGATCTGCCAGCACTTGTGTAAATACTAGTTGTGAATGCTGTGCATGAAACAATTATTAATGAACTGAACTACATAACTGTTTTCTTTAACTTTAATTGTTATATATTGCCAGGAAATCATTTAAGAATTTATTTAATGATAATTTTTTGAAAAAAAAAAAAATCCTTTTCTCTTGAGAAGACTAGAGAGAAACCAAGAAAAGTAAGCCATGTACCTTCACAATCACTTATAAGTATTTGAGATTTAAAGAAAAAAAATGAAAATGGTATGATCTTTTTTTCTTTAGATATTAGGGTATAAGTATGAGAAAATGAAAGTACTCTAGGGCACAATAAATGAATGAAAACCACTGGTAACTTTTAGCAAAATATAATTGAAGAAAATTAGACTTGAAATAATTATTCTACTGCACACGTCCCTTCTGTTCAACGTCACTCACACAACTCAACGGTCTCTCTTCGTTTAACTGTCACCTTTATTCCCTTAGTTTCCCCAAATATGTATATTGATTAATGTAAATGACAATGAATGGACCTCTGCTGTAGCGTTTGGCTAATTCTGTTCACCTGCATGGTGGCATAATAGTATTTTGAATAACAGTGAATTCAAATTTGAATATTTGATTGGGCTCTGTTCCTTGTACCCTCCTGCCCTCTAAGCTCTCTCAAACTGGATGTCTCATGATGGAGATGTAATTAACGTTCAATATCACCCGTAAAGAATATCAAAATCATTTCATTAAAAATCATGTATTTATATTACCTTCATTTATAAGTGCAGTTGAAAGGAAAACATGAATGTGATGATTGTGTTAGTCTTTCATTTATTAGTTTCTCATATCATATAACAAATTAGAAACTTGGAGCAGATTTTTTTAAAATGATAAAATAAGGTTCCTGTTTTAAGTTATTAAATAGTTTTAACTAGTTGTTCGTGGAGCTATGTGTAGTCCTACTGTGTAAAAAACCTACTCTGTCAGCAAGGGAGGTCACAATCCCTGAATAAAATGTATTGTGAAACATGCATAATTTGTGGACAAATTTTAATACTCTAGAATTATTTGAGGACTGGAGTTGAATGTGTCTAATACAATAATGTTCAAGCATTATTTCAGGATTGGAATTATATGTGTAAATTCTAGATATTATTTCTTTAAGTGCAAATCAGATTATTTAAAGTACACTACCTATTCTGCCTACAATTGGTAATACTTTAAATGACCTAGTGCGTACACTAATTTTTTACTTCCACACAGAAAGTTTCAACTGCTAATTTCTGTCATCATTGAGTGAATGTAGAGAATAAACAAATAAAATACAACAATATCATAGTAGACAAGAGTATTGTAAATATATTTGGTGTATTCTTTTCATGATCCAAATGCCTGTGTTCAAGCTATTTGATTTATATAAAACTATGATTAATTAATTACAAAAAATTCAGCTGAGATTGTGTCCTGTTTATTAAATGATTGTTTATACACCTTGAAATATCAAATCTGTAAATAATGCTAATTGGCAAAACTTTTTTTCTGGGACAACTGCTGATCCTTGAGATATCAATGAACATTAAATATTTCAAAAATATTCTCATAATAATATCCATGTTTTGAATTATAATTATTTCCCAAAGTATAAACCTTCAAAATTATGAAAATATGGCCTTGAAAGATGTGAAGAACCATATAAATAAAGAACATTCAAACTCATTAACGATTATGGAGAAGTATTCATAGCTCACATGTTTACCTTCACCTAATTTCCCCCCCAAGTTCCTTACTTTGGAGCATGTAGTATAGTGTATACTTGTGTCAAGTATCTTGTGCACCAAATCTTTACTAGAAGCTCTTGGCACATCATACAAAATATTAAATTATTTTCTTTTAGGTTTAGAAATTACAAAAATTGTTATATTGAGTTTGAAGAATTAATAGTCAAGAATTTATTCGGGTTCCTGGTGATGGGGTAACTTACAAGGTACTAGTTCACAAAGACAGAAATCTCTTAAATTGCGGTGAACCTCACCGCCAGGTAACGGATTAATTATGTGAATTATTATTTATTAGGTCTTTGGGTCTCGCTAATGTTAATGGAGGACTGGCCCGGGAGGCAAACATGATGGTGCAGTTGGTAAGCGCATGAGCGTGTTAAGCTCAAGGTCCCGAGTTCGAATCTCAGTCCCGTATCCCATTTTCATTCAACATAACATAATTAACAAGGCACTAGGTTATATTTTGAGAATAAACAATAGGCCCCTTGATCAGAATTGATGGGATGGTCCCTTGCTTGCTTCTGGAGAGTAAATTAGTTTATTGTCCTCCTTGTGGTCATGCACAGTTTGTAACTGCTTTTTTAACAATAAATTTATTTATACTAATGGAGCCAATTAAAACACTTTCATTGTTGAGAAGTGTTGGTACAAAATTACGCAAAGTTCTATTAATTATAAGTTGAATTTACCCTTTCATTACCATGTTAATATACAATAATGACATGGTATTTGTGAAACGAATAAAACATCTTAACCCCCTATGTGGTTGTACGCAGTTTGCAACTGCTTTTTTGACAATAAAGTTTACTTTACTTTATTTTGACGTTTTCACACTGTCCAAAAAGATTAATACACCTAGCAATTTTACATGTACATTATTATTCTCATATAGCATGTACAAAAAAAAGGACCACATATATAACAGGGATCCCATACACCCAATTAAAAATTCATATAAAATATGACTCTTTTATGTAAACAGTGCATAAGTTTAATCTGACTTATAGAATCATAATTAACCATTACAAACAATTTGCTTACATTCAAAATGTTTTGGAAAGTGGGTAAAAAATTGGAATCTGAATCCCTTAAATTTGTGAAGTGTCACACATCTGAAATTTTAACACAGCCAATTACACTTTCCACCAAGTTGAACATATATTTATTTTATTTATTTATTTAACTGTCCATTAAATATTATTCTCGGAGATAAGAAATGAAGAAATTATGTATCTTATCTTACACTAACTATTATTTTGTACGTCATATTTTGTACGTCATACCTTCTGAGTACGTCATATTAAGTTAAGGAACCGATTTAGGAATTAGATGGATATTTTGATTTAGCTTGTAATGTTGCTCACAGTGAGTCCACCTATGAAATTTTCAGACCATCTCAAAACAAGAAAGTTGTTTTGGAAAAACCTAAAACATTGAATAACAATTATTAATGTGCCTGTGTGTCTTTATACTAAGTTTTACGATGATTCAAGCAATAATTTTAATTTTTAAAAGTCAGTCATGGCAAATTACAGTCTGCTTTTGTTCCCACTACAATATAAATGAATAAATTACAACGTAAATTACTCCGGGAATTCACAGTGAAGTCACTACAATAAACCATAGAAATACTTTGTCGGCAACACACTCCAGTTACTTTTTTAAATACAAACCAGCTTAATAAATTTAATAAACACAAATTAGGATAAATTACACTTGCACACATCTACATGAAGCATTTTGCAAGTACACAATGGTTGAAGCTTTTAAAATAATATAATAAGCATAGAGATAATACAAATATACCACATAGCATCAGTAATTTATGTGAAATATTATTACCATTATATATACCATATATAAATAAATTACCATCACTGAAGATGCTGATCCATCCGTCTGCATTTAAAATCATACATTATCTCTTAATTTCATTGGCTAGGTGATGCTCTTGGGTTGAATTAAGTTTCATACCTCTCAAAAGAATTCAGATGTTTTAAAGAGACAAATTTATGTTATAAGTATTTACTGCCATAAGCACAAGTTACCCTTACTTAGGGATAAACAAATCAATGACCAAAATTCTTTGTCCATGGGATCCATACATCAAATTATTTCGTTAGGAATTTTGACGGAAAGAAATCAGGCCGAGTATTTTACAGATATGCAAGTACTGACTACAATTCCTATAGAAAAATTACGCAATAATAGGTACAAATACTCAACAAAATGTTTAAAATAGCTTCTATTATCATGTGGTTGTCAGGTCTATTAAAGAGCTTAACATAAATTAATTTTAAAATCCTGAGATATTATGGAAAAATTTAATATAACTCCACCTCTACATTTTGAAATCTCAAATTGAAACTTGGTTCACTTTTTGGTGTGGGGAGTTTAGTGTTTTTCAGACATATCCTACTTCATACTTCTTATTAGTTAGAGAATTTTGACTACCACTGGAAACTACTCTTGAATAATTATTTTACACCTTTTGGTGGGGTACAGGCCATGAGGCCTGCTCTTCCACCGAACTGTAGGACTTGGGAAGACGTTGGGTTACCAGGGAACTTATGGTACTGAACCAACATTTGTCTGGAATAGGTGAGGGAAACCCCAGCTGAAAGCCTCACAAGGTTTGAACCCACACTCTACCATGGAAGCAATGATGCTACCATTAGACCACTGCTGTCATCATTATGTTATCATAGTTCTAAGTAAATTTAACCATTATTTTCAAAACATTTGAAGGTTCTATTGCTGTTAAGTATTTCCTCTCAGATAAAATTTGAGACTTCTGGAAAGAAAGGTCTCGGATTATAAAAATTAGTATACTATTATAATTCAAAGGTCTTATCAGCCTGGGGTGGAGAGATACATATCTCTTCAGGATCAATGAGATAATTAAACATTAACTTTTGGTGCTAAATTTGATTGGAGATGTAGTTTAATTAAGATAATCATATAATATTCCAGATGTTTTCATTGCCCAACATTTTAAAAATTTACAGGGTATACATTCTTTCCTACCAAGAGCAAGTTCTGGGAACCCAGGTCCCTAGAACAAAAATTTTGAAATATATTTATGGACTATTACTGCCTGTTCCCATCCTTTTGCTCAACCAAGAAAAAATTCTCTACATCTCTATTCTAAAACTATTTACTTGCTAACAAATCGCCTTTTACAAGAACATCCATGAACCAGTGGGATTAAAGAAACCCAATTTAATTTGAATATGGCATTATCTCATATTGAATGTCCCTGTAGCTGAACTGAGATACTCCCAATGAAACTGGTTTACCATGGCAATTCTCATACTTGAATGTTAATATTTTAGATAAATAAATACTTTTTATACTCCAACACCAATACATCTAAATGTGTAATCCATAAAATCTGACAAGTTTGAATTAGAACAAAGGGAGTCAATAAAACAAGCTAATAATGGAAACTAACTCTTTATTGCCATTATGAACTAATCAAAATGTCAACACAGAATGACAGCATATACAATCTGTACATGGATTAGTTACCCTAAATGCAAATACTTGGTATGTTGCTTATTACACTTACATACACTTGGTGAAGTGTTTGTACTATACTGTATTTTAGTGAAGAAACTCAGATCAAATTCCAATTGTAACTATGGAAATACAGGAATTTCCGGATAAGAAGTCAAAGCAATAAAAAAGTCACGTTATATAAAAAAAGCAAGTAGAAAAAATTCGGTTTTTTTTCTTCAAGAAAGAACACAGTATGGTGTAATTACTGCTGTATTAAGAAGTATATCAAATATGGTTGCACTCATTTTGAATGTACACTACCAACATTAGGTATATAAACTATTGTTAGTGATTGTAAAGGGGCAAGATCAAATACTACAAAACACAGAGTTAAGTTCCCCACAACACTTAGTACTGAACTAACACATACTGTGAGAGAGACACTTCTATTCACCTGGATCACTAAGATTTTATGTAAGTCTCCTAGCCATTAACAGAACAAAACTTATCTTTATTCCAAGCACAAGGCCTGTGACCCTACTTGCTTGGGACAAATCTTACACAGCTTGCATAAAGAATTTGTTCAAACAGAAAACAAATGCAGAATACATCCACATTGAAATGAACAAAATACAACAAAATTTGACATGAAATGCTGAAGAATAAAAGAAAAGAAATGGATTCAAAACCCATAATCCATGCGCTTATTTTGCTAAACCTACATTAAATTATATGCACCAGACACAGGAATGTTAAGGGAAACAAATAATAAAGAACCAGGAAGAGAAGACAACACAGTAAATGCAGTTCAAATTCGCCTCTCTTCCACACACAGCTTGGAAAACAAGTTAGCATCATGTTGCGAAGTGTGACGTTCATGTGGGTGCTGCAACATAAAACTTACACCTCGTTCAAACTTGGTCCCACAAATAACCACACACTCACAACAAGTGATTCATTTAAATTAAGAAACAAATCAATGTAGTTTTGTACAATAGGAGTCTTAGGCAACAGCTTCAGCCTCCCCATTTTCTGTAGGAGCTTGAGCTTCAGCCTTCTCTTCCAACTTGGCTTTCTTCTCTGGACTGACTCCTTCGGGCAGTGTTCCATCAGGGGCATCACCTCCCTCCGACTTCCTTTTGGCTCCTACTTCTGCGGAATCTACAATATAGAGAAAAAGGTTAATTTCTTCCCAAATAAAATAAGATTGGGAATAGATTACAATAAAGAACAACACTGTACCTGTAGAATCACCATTCTCGGTCGTTTCGCTATCTTTTGAATCTCCCGCTCCTTCTTTCTCATCAGTTGTGCCGTTTTCTTTGAGTTTCTCCACACCATTTTCTGAGGCCTTAGAATCTTCGTCAGTCTGTTCTACCTTCTCTACTTCCTTCTTCTCGGGAGTACCCGCAACAGTTTCTCTGAGGAAAATAAAATTTTACTTAAAAAACAAACTTAACTAAGATATTAAACCACAAGAGCATAGTTCACAAAAAATAAAACTGATTCATTACACTATAAAAATAACGCCAGTTCGAAGAATGTAATAACCACTAATAGGGAAGGAAAGTTACGTATGACGCGCGCGCATTTAACATGAACCAAGTAACCGTATGTTCGTAGGACAGATAGTACATACCACCGATCGTACCGGCTAACTCATTCGAACACTTGCTCCGAATGTACATGCATTTCAGAGTTGTGAATGTATTATTACGGATAAAAAGACCTAATGAATCGATAGAACACGTTTGCACTATTTTAAAAATTAGTGAAACACAAATATACCGTAATAAAATTATCCACGCTACGACAACATTCATGTTTTTAGTACACAGACTCATACTGAATGATGAATAAAGCTCAATTCAAAATAAACAAACGATCTTTAAGAAAGATCTGTATTCATCCCAGAGATAAAGAGAGGATATTTCGAAACAACGCTACACAAATAATCTTTCAATACCATGCACGCGCCATCTTAACTAGTGCCCGCCAAAACAAAGACCCTACATTCAAACACTCATATTTATGTATTTACGAGTACCCACAACTTAATATACACTTACTTCGTATCAGCAACTGTATCTGCCATCGTGTGTATAGAAACTCGCACACTATCTCACTAAAATCCTAGGAAATTTCCGACTTTCAACGGAGAGGTCACGTCACACAACCGCCGCTCACAAATGCACAAGTGAAAGAGAACAGCGCTGCGCATGTTCCGCCTGACCTTCAAACTAATAATTTCCCGCGTTTAATAGAGGGCACTGCTGTCGCACAGAGCTCCTTTTTTCTATCCTCTGTTAATTCATAATATAGAAAGATTATGAGACTTTATCTACGTTTTGATTTAAATAATTAATTTTAAACATATCTGCATTAAACAGTACTCTTATATTATTGTTTCATTACCTTGTAAAATAAGAAGTGGGGATGAGACTTCAATGACCTACACTTCGTATTACTGAGAAGATATTTGTTTAACAATATCGTTCTTTTAGAAACATTCATAACTGTTATATTGCTGGTCATATTAAATATTCAGAGTCGCAGATTGTAGATTAACGTGAACTATGATATGTTTTACCAATAATTTTGACGTGCAGCAAGTCAATATCTTTCAAACTTCATTTGACATTATTTTTTTTACTTTCATGTAAGCATTTAACCATTTTATTGGCGAAAATTTTCTTTTTTCTATTTAGGCTTTATTTCACATACTACGAAAAAATTGCCCGTCAGTTGTAGTTTGCTTTGTCTATTTTATGCAATGTTCATTAACATACAATCTTCTTTATACAGTCAAGAACAAACATGGAATGTTCATTAGTGTTATTAATTTATGAAAGTTTGTAGGCATGATGTAATTTTGATGTTCACTCATTCAAATCTAGTATTAAGAAACTACGTTTTTAGCAATGTTAGTATAATCGCTCACGACTTTATCAGGAGGGTTTTTAAATTAATTTTTAATGAAATGCTTTGCCACGAAAGTATATTACTTGAGTGTATTGAAATTTTAAAGTAAGTTCTATTGAGAGATCAATAGTAAAAATATACATTTCCATTGTTTGTTATATAGTCGAGTCAACAAATATACAATCTGAGAGCACACAAGTTTAATACAGTGTTTCTATAAATATTATAGATTGGCCATAGCTTTCAATTAAATATTGGCTCTATTATTCTATTCTTGATATTTATTTCTACAATTTCTGGATGACGGAAACAGGGTAGCCACAACACCGCGGCACATGGTGCGCAACAAGCTTGCAAGCGCCAGCCGGCCGGCACGGGCACGCCAACCACAACCCGCTGCCTGTTCGCGCTGTCTGTAGCCTAGCTTCAAAGCATAGCTAAGGCTGGCAGCTGTAGTGGAATTTTCCCTCGCAATTTTTCAAGGCTTTACGAGTGACTGCACGTGATTGGCTAGTGCAGAGTTCCTTATAACCAATCCGAAGGTAGGACTCTTCCTTCATATAGTGAGATCAATAGTAGTCAGTTTGTGTGGAATATACGCGGAGTTTCTCTTTCTCTGTCAATTTTCCTCTTTCCTTTTCCGTCTTTCTTGAGACTCTTCTTGCTTCATCATTAATCTCTATCATTTCATATCTTTTGATATTTCGATTTCCTTGTTTTGTGCGGTTTTGGAAAAGTTGAATTGGTATGAATTTTGCGGAATGTATTTAACTAGTATTGGCGATTATTTTAATTTTGTTCGTAATTTATATAATAAAACATTTATGTACTCTGAGGGCGTTACTCTCATTAACTAAATTTTTGTATACACAATACTACGTGCCAAAATTGGGTAAATTATGCCAGTCACGAAAATGAATTATTTCTATAAGTTTAAAGAGTTTTTTTTCTTTGCAATGTTTTGCTTGTATGTTTAAAAATGTGGAAAATATTCAACTCAGTACGATGAGGTCAAAGGATTCACATATATCTCTTTATGATTCAAAGTGAAATCATTGGATGGGACGAATTTGGTTGTATCACGACTGGACAGGGTTATTTGTAGCAAGTGAACTAAATGTAATTTTCAAATATCAATGGTATAATTTTTTAATGACAAAACCGTTAAATTCTCAGCTTTGTTAAGCCAACACTAACTTTAATGTTATATGACAATTTCTAAAAATATGAGACTTTAACCAGAAGGGGAGTGTGTCTACCGTGGAGTCCCGTTTTTATGTTTGCTGTCCCCCGTTCCGACGGGACATTGGTCACAAGACTTTCCGAGTATAAATCAGAGTCCTTAGTTATTTAAGAAAAATATTGCATCTCATAAAGTGATTACAATGAATTATACTCTTAACGTTAAACATAGGAGAGCAAAGGAAATAATTGTATGCACAAAAATTAAATACTAACCCGAGATAATTTCATGAACGAGGTAGTAGGTTTGTTGCTCTATAATCCATTTTATTGGCATAAAGCTTTTTATACCCTCATTATGCGACTTTTTCTCATTAATAAATATTGCAACAAATATCATTTCACGATCCAACAAATATCACTCACAACTTAAGGATGATTTTCGTTGTCAGTGGTGGACTCATGGGGTAAAGGATAACTAGTGGACTAAAGTTCCCCTCAGTGTTCGAATTAAAGAAAATGTAGGGGGGAGGGGAGGAATGCTTGAAGCTTGTCTTTTCATATTACAATGAAGTATTTTATCGAATTGCGAAGAAAATGTTATTATAAACTTTTATGGCATGTTTTAATATTTTTTTCTATAATTAGTTTTCTAGAGTGCTTTATCATAATGATGAACATACATACCGTAAAAATCATTGTTGGTACATTAATTGTAATTAATATTTAATTTTCAAAATTATTATTATTATTGACAATCAAGAGAGATGGAATATTTTTTCTCTTGTTGGGAATAGACATAAGAATTGGGTGGGAGAAAGAAGGAGGGAAATTCCTTGGTTTGCCTCTCTTTAATTTGAATCCTTGTTTCCCTCACCATTCGGCCTTATTGATAGCTTTCATGTGTATTAAAACCATTTTCAAACAGAAATGATTATTCTATACTCCCCAGAACACTCAGTTGACGCCCAGCCCTTATTCAGTAAGACTCCTCCTTGGGCTTTGCACAAGCCGAAGATTAATTTCGATCTTCTGCATCATGTCAAGAAGAACACTCCAGCTGCGATATTGAGGGTATACTTTCATCTAATCCTCGACAAACACCGGGTCCATATCCCTGTATTTACAGAAGGGTCGAAACAGGCTGGTGGTGTCGGCTGCTCCGTGGTGTTTCCCCGTAAGACCTGTGGCTACCGTCTTGGCGACCTGTGCAGCATTTACACCGCTGAGTGCTACACCATATTGAGAGCACTGAAATCAACAAAGTTCTCCCGCGGATCAAATTTCCTGATTTGTTCTGATTCTGTAAGTACCCTTCAAGCAATCCAGACTATGTATCCAGCTGATAAGCTGATCCAGAACATCCAGAATGTGCTTTTCTCGCTCCAAAGTGATGGAAAGAACATAATGTTTTGCTGGATTACCCGACACGTGGGAATAAGAGGAAATGAAGAAGCAGACGTTTCCGCAAAAGCGGCATGCCTCAAGAATCGCGTGGATTTCTTTACGTTTCCAAAAAAGGGATCTCCTAAATTCCATCAAGACAAGGATTCTGAGTGAATGGAACAATGAGTGGTTGTCTGTTGAAGGGAATAAGCTCCGACTTATCAAATCCTGTTAAGTCACGGAGCAGTTCCTGTAGGTCATCCAGGGGCGACGAGGTCTTGCAAACCCACCTGCGCATAGGAAATTGTCCTCTCACTCATCGGTATCTCTTATTACTCGATTATGAACCCGTTTGTGAGGAGTGTAGCTATTCTCTGACAGAGCGTCACCTACTAACTGATTGCAGAAAATACACCAGAATACGGAGACAAATTGGTCTGACTGCAGATTTAGCAACAATTCTCAGAAATGAAACCGATGATGTTAATAAACTATTGAATTTTATGAGTAGATCGGGGCTCCTCCTACAAGTTCTCGGGAGGGTTTTAATTTGCTTTCTTCTTTCCTTTTATCCTTCCTTTCCGTAATTTGAAAATTATAATTTTTAGATTTTTTTCCCTTGTATGATAGAATGTGTTCGGCAACTATTTCCTTTTCTTTTCTTTCATCTTTGTATTTAGATATTTGTTGAATTCAAGAGGTTTTTTTAATGGGTATGGTCGAGATATTCGGCGAGTTCCACACACGGGAAGGGTCTTTACGGCTCTTCTCCATGGTGCGAAACTGCATTTTTCCACACCAGCAAGGGCTCTAATGACCTTGCCGTTGACGAACCCCAAAGCCCCCCACCCCAGCCCTTGTTTAAATTCTAGATCTCACACTACTTGTCAGTGATTTGAAATACATGTATGAAATGCAGTGCTGCATTGATCATCTGTTAATATTAACATATGAAGACTAAATAATTATAAGTAACTTCAATAAACATGTTTTTAAAATA
The DNA here is from genome assembly GCA_002313205.1 of Laupala kohalensis. Lineage (NCBI taxonomy): Eukaryota > Metazoa > Arthropoda > Insecta > Orthoptera > Trigonidiidae > Laupala > Laupala kohalensis. Next base: position 119,630 of record NNCF01125947.1, read on the forward strand.
TTACGGTGTCAAGCTGCTTGAAATACTCTCGGAAGGTAGAAGAAAGCTGATCTCTGTTGCCGCCGATATAACAATTTCCCGCTAAGAACATGCCTAAAAGTTCCTGTGTTCCGACATTGATTTTGTGACCACAAAGGAGACAACTATCAAATAGATGGAAGTCATTGTCATCAACACATCACGTGAATAATGACCAAATAGATTGTTTTTTAATATTCTTTAACACGCTGGTCCATAATAAGTTATTTATACCAAATCTTGTGTTTACAACGGAAAATGGTTAAAGTTTGAACACTTTTTATAATAACTGATCCTTCCTTATTTCCGGAAGATAAGTCTGATGTTTTCATCTGTTCCGAGGAACTAAGGATCGTTCATAAATTACATAACGCATTCTGCGGTGAGGGGGGTTCCTGCTACAGTTACACCACGCCACAGCGGGATTAGGGTATTAGCCTTGGCGTTACTAAAAGCTAAGATTTATAGGATACGTTTTATAAGGTGTTTTTCACCATAAAGTTTGGCACTGTAACCTATGTAGCCAACCACACAATGAGAGCACAGAAATATAAGGAACAAACATTTATGTCACTGTATCAAAATTTGTCCCCCCCTTTTTCGAAAAGCGACGTAACATTTTCTTAATGGGGGGGGGGGAGTGTTGCATATTTATTGGTGCGACGTGAGAGATATCGTCGCAGGATTGTGTCAAGGAAGGGGAGGTTTAAATGCTAATTTTTGCGTTACTTTACTTATGGACGGTCTTTAAGGACGAACTTGTACTATATCAAATTGTTTATCCTTATACATCCAATGAAAACTGATTATTTGAATCATCATCTTCAAGGAAATTTTATTTTTCGATAGAGACAAAGTTAAGTTATGCTATTCGACTAATTCATTGACGATTCAACGCTTTAAGTTTATATTTTATTCGTATTCTATGGATATTTAAAGTATGAAATTGAGCAAGATGAATTATGAAATATTCAACAAAACTGATGTAAATTAAAAAATAAAATCTTTTTTATACCTGACCTATTAATTGTAATTTTTGTTGTAGAGGATGTAATTAAATAAATACTAATGTATCCAATTATAAATGAGAATGAATGAGAAACAACCTTCTAATACCGGGAAATGTTGAAGATGAATTAAACATGTATATTTACAAAACACTGATGCTGTTTGGATAGAGTTTTCGTTTAAATCTCAAGATGGTCGTTTTTGTCCCGAAATGTCCATGCGTCTTAAGAATACATGTCAAAAATGTACTATAGAAAATAACTTTAAAACTTCAGTTTCAAAAATAAAGATGCGACCGGATGAGGCTTACTGTGAAGGATTTGTTTATTTATTTATAGTTTCCTTGTGTTTCTTAAATAGCAGCCGTAACACAGAAAACTAACCCTTGCATTTTCTACGATCGGAATGCGACAATGGTGGATCCAGGGGGAGTGGGCGGAATGCGCACAGCCCCTTGTTACTTGGTATATTAGAAAAAAGAAAAATTACCGAGTATGTATTAATGGAGGACAATCAGCTAATTTACTGTCCCAAATGAGCAAGGAAACATCCCAACAATTCCGACTAAGAGCCAAAAGGCAGTTGCGGATTTACCAATTCTTTTCCATTCTGAATGGCGGATCTCCCTTCATTCTCCCTCCTCAGCCTGAAACTATGAAATATTTCATGACTATCTTTCACATTTAATAGACTTTGTTAATACTTCAACATGAATAGTGTATCCTTCTAAGTGAACATTTAAATAGTATAACATCGCAGAAGAATCCCATTACGGGGACGTGGGTCGCTCATTGGCCAATTCCCTGGAGCACATTCAACCCTACCCCCTCTCCAGAGAAAAATCACGAATCTGGAAAGGAGTCCGCCACTGGCATGGGATCATAGTTTAAACGGGTCTTCGTTTCATTAGCGTGAAGGTCATTTTCATCGTTGCATTGGAGTCAATCACTTACAAATTATTATTAGGAATTAAGTATTTCATCCCCTCAATTCAAGTGAATTGAGACAAAATTTATTTTTAAGATATATATTTGACAGACATTAAAAGAGTCGATATAAACAGAAACTTAAGTGTACAAAACATTATTTTTCTCGGGACACTGTCCCTTGAGACAGACCCGGGATGATTTTCAGTGTCTTCTAAGAAGTAAGCGCTATTCCACATACGAATGTGTCGACTTATCCGTTATAGCTCACAAACGTCACTGACGCAACCATGTTCGTTTTCAGTACGATTCTATTTCATTCACATCTCTCTGCGGTTTTTATCTGTTCTGATGGAGGACTGCTTCTTACGAGTTAACAAATGCAAAAATGATTGTTTCCTTGACGTATATTTCTTTCTATGGATTTCATTGGGCAAGATATTTGAAAAATGGTCAGACTTATTTATGCAGAATTAATCATAATAATTAGGCTCCTATTAATTATAATTTTTTATAAAACATGCATGAAATGAAAGCTTTTGTGATATTTTGATGTTGATGGATTAGTTTTGTGAAATGGAATGTTTTAGACGTGAGATTAAGTTACTCGCACCGTGTAAAAAATTACCATAAATTTCGCTTCGAAGGGCTTTTGATATTTTCACGCATTGTTAAAAGATAAAGCTGTATATTCTTAGGAGTAAACAGCAACATTGAAAAAAAAACAATCCTAGTCGGAAATGAAACAATAGTCGATTCTTTTCATTGTAGGAGCGTAGCGTCTATATGCTATTATTAGGCATGTGTACAGAAAAGGTAGGAGTGAGGATGTTCAAGTGAACGAGGAAACGCCGATTTTTCTTACACACATTTAGAAGAAAAATTTCGAAAAAAAATAATTCAGAAATTGAATTTTATACATTTGATTAAACAACGTTGGTAAACATAAACCGAGATAATATCTCAGTTAATTTGAAGGATTCAGCGTTCATGAGGCACATTGACCGACGAAGGGAAATCCAAAACATATTCTGCAAATATGTGATTCACATTTATGAGTTTTATTTTCTATTTCTTCATTATCTTTAAAACTTTTTTAATTTTTAGACGACAGTGGTGTCGCTTTACATCCAAGATTTCCGTAAAAGAGTTCGTCTGTGTGTCCGTCGCATAGCGAGAAGACGGGTAAAAAAGTTTCGAAAATGTAGAAACTTTTTATGAAGGTTTTATGAAATGCGTATTATAGAAGGGGTCCAAGAACATAGTATTTTTTTTAATTTTCGGATTTATTTTTTAATTTTACTTCAAAGCATTTCATAGAAAAGGCGTGGTGCGCAGAAAATGAAGGAAAGGAGCTTAGAAATTCATCACACTCTTTCCAAAGTGTGGACCTTAGTGCACCATCGAGAATTTTTTTCGGAATTCGATTGAGATAATTTTTTATTGAACCTTAAAAAAGTTTGTTTTTCATGCTTAGCTCAGAGACTTTTGAGTCCCAGGGTTCGAAATATGACACACGTGTTTCTAAGGCTTGTTCCCTTTTGACCTCCGAAAGTGTTTTCGAAATCCGAAGTAGTGTTTTATTTATTATAGTTTTTAGATTTTTTTGGTGTGAGCAACATAACTACAAACTTAGAGCTTCAAATTTGTACTCGCATATCTCAGGGTGGGTGTAACATGCATCCTACGCAGCGATTTTTTCGAAATTCGATTTGCTTACTTTATTATTACACATCAGAAGGTTTTTTTTATTTCTTACCTCGCGCAGTTGCTTCGAAATTTGGTACTTTACTCACAACTTCGAAATTTGGCACTTGTGTTTTCTAGGGTTAGTCCCTGTGGATTTGCAAACGAGTTATTCGAAATAAAATTTTCCCTTCTTTAATTTTAAGATTTGTTTTGTTGGCCGTGTATCGATGAGACAGAAAGACTGAGAACTTCGAAATTTGGTTGGGACGTTCTTCGGGGTGGGTGCAAGTGAGTCACTGAGAGAATTTTTGGTATTCCAATTAGATTTTTCTTCATTCAATTTTAATCTGTTGTTGGTGTCAGCCGCCAAAAGATGATCTCCGAAATTCTGCTGTGTCCATCCTAACCCGGGTTTTTCTCCAGTTTTCCTTCGGGTAGAGACGGAATTTTTATAAAGACTCGCTAGGCTCTTGCCTAGAGACGGCATCAATTGAAATAATTATTAGCGAATTTAGTGTTATTTAACAGTTACGAATTATCAACAATACTTTCCGAATGATTCATAGCTTGATAATAATATGTACTTGTGAAATGACTTTTCTGTTTTATTAAATATATTATTTGTTGGTAATTGTTAATACTATAACACGTAACGAACTATTTTTTATCGTTAGAAGTAAGTTGAAATGTTAAGTCCGCTTCAGCCTTAGGGCCCGTGATCGGAATTGATGGGATGGTCCCTTGCTTGCTTCCGGAGAGTAAATTAGTTTATTGTCCTCCACGTGGTCATACGCAGTTTGCAACTGCTTTTTTTGACAATAAAGTTTATTATTTATTGTCCATGAGCAATATTTTCGAATACGTTAATTTTTATTCAACGGCAATTTAGAAAAAAAAATAGATCTACAAAAATCGATACTTTAACGCTTACAAAGCAGAGGGTTAAGCTAGTATGCACATATTAGTAAAGAAGTAATTGGATAAGGATTATTGGAATATATATTAAAACCATTAGTTAAATTTCGCATATAACCAATAATTAATTCACAATGAAACAATTTTTTTCTTATTAAACTTCCTTAAATCAAGCAGTTTCATTATTTTGGACGTTTTGTAACGAATTGAGTTAGTATTCTTAACCACGGCTGCATAATTTGGGGGTGGCAGTGTCATTAATACCGTTATTATCAATTTCGATATTTAAGAGATTTATTGTTTACGATTAATTTGCGATATCTTAGGAATAATTTAATGGTAACAGCACGTATTTATTATACAATTATTTCTTAAATATTTTGTTGATATGATAACATGTAGTTAAGTATTCTTTAGCGGAACGCTAGTTTTGATTTTACATTGCAGCGTACAAATGTTATCTTATCCACACGTGTGTTTGGGTCCATCGATCGGAACTGAAGGGATGGTATCTTTCCTGCTCGCGGTAGGTTAATTAGTTTATTGACTGCCACTAGGACATATTTTTAACTGACAATGAATTATGTGAATGACTCATGTGTCACGCAACGAAAATATTTCCTGTTTCTTTGTTGTCCAATAGTGAAATTTTGCTGGTTGACTAACATTACATCGACTCGAATCCAATTAATTTTTAATCCCAGGTTTTATCCCTAAAATCAGGATTTTATGATCTTGTTGATCAAATCCTTGATGCATTGTTGTAGTTATTGGAAACTTTCTGAGTAAAAAAATTAAGAGATAGTTCATAAATTACGTCACGCGATCTTCGGGGAGTTTAAACCCTTCCTCCCCTGTGTCCCCTCTTTAACGTGACGTCACAAAATAACGTGCCATCTCCTATCATAAAGAATGAGAAACAAATACTTAAAGAAGAAAACATAATCATTTGTTTACTTCAGATGATTATAAATGTCGGAGGTGTAGCAAGGAGAAAATGGTGCGTAATGGATTACAAGACTTTTGTTTTCATAATAGGAAAATTTGCCTCAATTGAGACTACTTTCAACATACAAAATGTAACGTCACGTTTCCTAAAATACCCCCGTCCCCCCTCATCACGTACCNCTCGTTTCATCGTACCCCCCTTCCCCCAAGACCGTGACTTAATTTATGAAAGATCCCTAAAAAGTGTAGTGAAATATTAGGTCGTGCATATTGTTTACTTTTTTATACCATAATACATTCCTTTTTACTATTTTATGATTTATATTAAGTCTTTCAAGTTCAGCTATTATTTAAGGCCAATACAGGTGTCACGTTGCCCTCCTCGGAATATGATCGTTAAACTTCGATGATTTGACTTGCCTACCTCAGCATCGAACAGTGATGAATTTATAAGACCCAAAAAGTTCTTTCGGCCGAGAACCTCTTTCGGACACCTCGGTAATTTCAATTGCGCTGCACAATTCATTTGATCCACTTTCAAACTCGCGTTTGTCCCAGCCTGCAAATGATCATTCTGCGATTAACGACCCGACGGTGATTACACAAGGCACTTCTACAGATATCCCTGCTCCTGGGACTACTCTGGGGCTTTCTCAACAAAACAAAAGCAGCAATATCAACACAGACGTTCCTAGGTAACAAAGACCAAATATAGGTTTAATATTTATTGAAAATGTTATAGATGGGAACGATCTTCTAAATGAATTGTAAAAAGTAGCATCCAAATAGATAACTGAAAGGAACACGAGGCAACACCTTATTGTTACTGCGATCACTATAGAGGATCATGCACAAATAATTTATTACCAAAAAAACTTAAATAGTCAGACGATAATCTTCCAGGGCTCTAATGACCTCGATGTCGGCGAGCAGTTAAGTCCCAATAAAAAAAGATAATGCTTTCTTCTTCTATCATAGTGCCACAGAAGAGAGACGACATAAATTATTATTGCGTGGATTGTCACCCAATTTAGATGTAAAAATAATTCAAGATGATTTGGAAAAGTTATGTTTTAATTTTTTTCACGTTTCAGAAATGTTACGTAAACAGGAAGGCACGTTCGCTCATTTAGCACAGTACACTACAGAAATAGACAAATGTGACACAGGATCTTTTAAATCTAAAGTTAGGTGCGTGCTGAATCACAGAGTGAATGTGCAAGAACTGAAAGACAATAATAGGGTACCACACTGTGTCCGGTGGCAAATGTGGGGATACTCCAAAAGGGGATGTGCACGACCTGTTGTTTATCCTCTTTGTGCAGACCCTCATACACTTGAGTCTTGTAATCCACGTCCTGCAACTCCCCGGTGCGAAAATTGCTGTCAGGACCATGTAGCTACTTGGGCGGGATGTCCCGCGCTTCTCACGCTAAAGCGCGAACGCGAAGCTCAAATACTTTGTTTCGCTTAAGCCCGCGAAGCCAACTTGAGAAAAGACTTGAGTTATGTCAACTTCCCTCCTCTCCCTTCCAAACAAACAACAGATCATGTCGTTCAATCTATCACTAGAGACACATCATCGACTCCGAAAGTCAACCCAGGATCAAATTCTGACGACAAAAATGTATGGAATAAAATATGTAACTTCCTAAATATATTAAATTTTAAAAACCTAGCAGCCACATTTAAAATAGCGGTTAACATACTTTGTAGGTCGGAACAATGGTCTACAAAATTAGTAACATTACTTCTTCTTCTCTCTATTTTTTTCCACTGACACTAACAATGGACAAAACTAAACTGACGGCTATAGTCAGTTACAACTTTCATGGTGGACTTGACAAACAAAAAGAACTTATTACTAAGTTTAACTCGGACTACACACTTTCTTTATTACTGTTAGAAGATACTTGGTTAAAACCAAACATGAACATATCCTTTACAAATTATTTTACTTATCGCGATGACCGACTACACGCACCTAACGGTGGGACGGCTATACTAGTTCGTAAAGACGTTCCCCACTCTAGAATTTCTACTCCTCAATTTAATTCCCTCGAAGCTACTTTAGTAGAAGTTGGAACAAACATACGAAATATTCTTATCGTTTCGGCTTACAAACGTCCCATTATTCCTCTAGACCCGACTGATATAACGACACTGAAAAAATTACATGATAATATTTATAGCGGGTGACTTGAACGCGAAACGTACAGACTGGGGTTGCTTAGATACTAATTCTTCCGGTACTACTTTATTTAACTTACTTAATACTACGTCTTTCCTCACAATACGTCCTCCACCCACTCCTACACACCTTATACATTCAATTCCTCACGATATTCTCGATATTGTTCTTTGCTCCTCTTCTGTTCTTATATCCACATCCAATCCCCTCTTTGAACTTGACTCCGATCATCTTCCTATTCTCTTCTTTCTGTATTCTTCCTGCTGTCAGTTTTTCCCTTCTTGCTCAAATTTCTTTTTACTTCCGCTCTCGTCTTTCTCGCAAACTTCGCTTACTGCTCACTGATCCAGCGCTAACATCTACAGCTAAAATTGACAAAACAGTAAATGACGTCACGTATTATCTTAAACCTGTATACTACAAACATTACTCATCTCCCGCTCCCTCCAACGTAAAATCGCTTCCTTTGGACATTAATTTACTCATTGGAGACAAAAGACGACTGCAACGACAATTCTATCGGACCAGAGACCCAGTCATTAAAAGACAACTTTTAAAGACGAAACGGGATCTCAAATCAAAATTAAAAGAACATTAAATATCTAAATGGAATGAGTATGTTCTTGCGGCAAACAAAAAAGGATCTCAAGATATGTGGAAGTTGGTTAAAAGTATTTCCTTCACTTCCAAGAATCTTTCTGGTTTAGTTGTTCCGAACACTAATACTTTAACATATAATCCCACAACAAAATCTCAGATTTTTGCAGAAATACTATCTGATAGATACCAACCAACTATACCAAATTTACCCTCTGTAATTTCTCCCTCGCCTAATAACATAGACTTGACTACCTCCACACATGAGACATGGAATTTTATACGGCAAAGTAATCCACGAAAAGCGGCTGGTCCTGATGGAATTCTAGGATCTCAGCTAAAAATATCTCCGAAGTATCTTGCTAATGTTCTTTCCTGCATTTTCAACTCTTGCATTTCTCTATCGTATTTCCCATCTTCCTGGAAAATTGCGAAAATTCTTCTTCTTCCTAAGCTTAATAAAAATTATAAATATCCAGAAAACTGTTGCCCCATTAGCATTCTTTCCGTCCTTGGAAAACTTCAAAAAAATTATAATTGTTAAATTAAACACATTTCTATTCTAACACAAAATTATAAACAAAAACCAATTTGGCTTCAAAGATGGAGAACGCTGAAAAGCAAGTTCTTCTTTTGGCATTGGAAATTTCATCAACTTTCAATTTTAAATGTTCTTTTCCTGCTATTTTCTTTAACTTTAGCTTTGTTTTTGACAAAGTTCATCAAGACCTTCTTTTACGTAAAACTCGTTCTTTCCTTCCCCCTTCATTCCATAATATATTACTTAGTTTTCTTTTAAATAGAAAATTCTTTGTTTGCTATAATGGAAAAAAAAATCTTCAATATTCAACATCAACACCGGGGTTCCCCAGGGAAGTGTTTGGTCACCAGTACTTTTTTCGCTGTTCATCAATGACATTCCTTCGACCCCCTTCACTGTAAATAGTACTCCTATACCCTGGCACGACAATGTGAAGTATCTTGGACGGAACTTTGACACTAGACCTTTATGGACTAAACACTTACAATTATAGAAAAAGAAAATGTACTAAAAAGACAAACCGCTTTCTTTCTCTTTTCCGTCACTATTTTCTAGCCATGGACATAAAACTTTTACTATATAACGTATGTATACGTAGTGCGGCTCTTTATGGTAGCGAAGTGTGGGCTGCTTCCCATCCCACAAAAATCAGGAATCTCTCCAGATGGCCGAAAATCGCACACTGCGGATACTCACTAACACATCATGCTTCGTTAGTAATTTACAACTTTGCCAAAGACATCATATAATTCCTCTTATGACTCTCATCCATTCGACAGCTAATGATAGACTTACTAAATTATTCTCTGACCCTCCTAACTTATTTATACGATATAAACAATACGCGCAACGGACAACGTACACCTAAACGAATGCCTACAGACGTTTTTCAACTCCCTCCACCTTATCCCTCATGAAATTTCCAATTCTCCGAAAATTTCATATTTTTATTTTTACTCTTCCATAATTTTGTTCCTGGGTTGACTTAAAAACTATTGCTTCAAAAGATTTGTGTATATTAAAAGATGTCAACTGTATATTGTCTTAATATTTTATTTTACTTAACTTTTTTTCGTCTTATTGTTTTATTTCATATTATTGTATTTTGGGTTTATAATATTGTTATTCGTTATTGAATTGTATGGTAAATATATATAATTTACTTCACTATTTAAAAAAATTGTGATTGTACATTCATTGATCAAAAGATATTGTAATGTTTGATTGAAGGAAAAATAAATAAATGGGTGACAAAGGGAAAACTCTCGGTTACAATGTCTTCTCGGTGAAATTTCAAAATTTTAATGTTATTTCGGCTTACATTCTTATATTTTTATTCTGATAGTTATTATCTAACTTCCCTGAAAGTCAAATTAACTATTCAGAGAAGTGTATATGCTTTTAATATATGCCCGTTACACCAATCGCAGATGAGCAAACGAATGTTTGCAGGCAGCGATATCGAGAGTTCACTTCTCTCTACCGATTCTCTTATACGTTATACATATAATTTATCGGCAGGAATATTAAGAAAATGATGTCTAGACTACAGATAAACACGATCTTAAGCTTAATCTTCGAGAATTACATACCGAAGCTTCTAATTACGTAACATTTCGTTTTGTCGTATTAGTGGCGCGTGCCTTTTGAAAGCATGGTAAATGCGACACGATGACGGTTGCCGACCGTCACTCTGAGGCAACAACTTTCTTGTTCCAAGGCGCGGCAACCTTCCCTTCCTCGCTTTTCTTTTCCATTACGCCCTGTCCCTTACTCACAATACCGTGCTGTTGCAGTGCACATTTATTGTCAGTTTTGTATATTTCGTCTAAACGTAGTTCTTGATACAGACGAATCATGATAAAGAAAATATCTTTCCAAAATTTACTTTCATTTAATTTCATTAATATCAACCTAGTCTAGTTTCGGAATTCTTGGAAAAATGTTGTATCTCTTTGTATTTTCATTGTCGCTTATCCAGAATTGGAATGCAAATGGAGCGTCCTATTTTATGTTTGAAATTAAACTTGGGAGAAACTAGTTAATGAAAAGGTGCAGGGGGCGGATGACGAGTGTCGCACCGCGTCTGGTAGGGGCAAGGTTTGAAGAGAGGTAACGGAGCACGTGGTCGGCGAGCGACACGAGGGTTCGTGAGCGGCAGATGTTCCGAAGCCCTGTTCTGCGCACCTGCCCAAGTCTCTTGAGTGAGCACGCCATGTATGAAAGCGGGCACGCGCTACGCTTCAATGGAATTGTAGACTTTATCTGGCATGATTTATATTATTCGAATCGCAAATTATTTTTATTTTTCTGCCAGTGGGCGATGGCATATATAAGGTTACATGTATCATGGACGTGGGTAGGAAGAAAATTTTGGTTTTGAAAACTGGTGGGAGACATCCATATTTCTATCTTAAGGCAATTATTAATCCAAATAAATGGCCAGGCAGATATTCTATTTTCTTTAGCGTAACTAGGAGGATTTTCTGAGGTAGTCCTGAGATTTTGAGAATGTGGATCTAGGAATACTTTATCTTTAGAACTTTTCTAGCTCCATGTAGACGTAGGATTTGCGTGATTCACAAACAACATAAAAGAATGTTCAAGAAAAAAAATGAGTTTGGTAAATTGAATAAAATCCTTTAAGCTGTTAAGAATATTTATCTTCACAAATGCAATAATAATAGAATGAGGAAAAAATGAACTTATTTGATCGTAATTGCCACCTGATGACTCTAAACACGAGACGGAAACGTCGAGTTTAAAAGTTTATAAGTTATAACAAATTTTTACTCAATTGTTTTTAACAATTTTTGAACTCCAATGTGTAAGATTTTTAAACCCTATTGTGTAAATTTTATCGTTATCGAAATGTACAGTGAGGTTTATAGGCTAGTGTGTTTTAACATTTTAAAATGCTTTAATAAACTAGTCTGCTATAAAATAATGTTTTTCTATTTCTTAATTCATAAAATATATTAGTTAAAATTTGTTTATTTGAGTTTTCTGTTTTTTAACTCTTTGTAACAATTTACGCAATGTTTCTGGCATTATTGTTTTCGATATGAAGCAAAGAGATATTTGAGAATCTCTCTTGTGTCGTGTGGGGCTTCTGAGGATGTCTTCACTCCATGTGCCTGGATAACTTCTCCCGACTGAGCTGACTGGAAGCATGATTGCAGACTAATTGTCAAATCTAGTTGCATTTCACACATTGGACTTACAAAGCTAGCGCTGAGACTTTGGTAGAAAAGACTAAATCTTATTAAAACTTTATTTTCCAATCTTTTTTTCAGTACTGTCCTCTTCTCATGGTCCTCAAACAATTTGTCAATCGGCTTGTTCTTGAGGAAAATTTCTAGAGGCCCCACAATTGTCCGGGATGTGCATTGACTACGCAGCCCACCCTACACTGATTATTTCTAGGATTTCACTGAGAAATGCACATTGCACATTATCTATACTTTTTTTAAGAATCGACAAAGTATGACTAACAGGAAATTTATTTATATTGATATTCTTCAGTTTATTATTTTATATATTTATAATGGTAATATTAATAACGACAATATGACTCGTTTGTGAGGAGGGTAGGCCACGTGTTGAAGTTTTCCTCTTTCACTGGACCTATAGTCGCCCACATAGATTCCCCTTTTTATTCATTTCATTGAATACCAGGACTTATGAAATCCTGGTGAATGTGTTCCACCGATCATTTGGTCGTTTCTTAATTTATCTTAATCTATCAATCATTATCTTAATTTATCAATGGTACGGTCTTCATTCTCTAATTCTATCGAGTAGTACTTCTATTTATTTTTATGCAGATTTATCTTATACATCCTATATGCAAATGTAACAAACATATTTACAAAGCACTGGTCATTGAAAAATCAAAATCAAATATTTAATCCACAGTGTTTTACATTACTAAAATAAAATAAAATAACCGACTGTGTTGTTGGTCGCGTATGAACTATGAAATTTTGAAACATACAACTTCTGAAACTTTTCTTTTGAAGTATTATTAATTTGTGTAAATTATATTTCGTATATAAAAATTCTATTTGGATTATATAACATCCAGAAAAACCGGAGAATCAGATGAACGAGTTATTTAAACGAATGATGGAATTATGCGGACTTCATGATAATCTGATACATTTAAATAAAAAAATAAATGCAACTGGTCATATGTGATTTTTCATCAGCATCTGCAATATTGTTATTAAAAAATATCTTATATTGATAGTCCATTGTTGAAAGTTCCCCGAGTCATCATGTATGTTACGTACAGTTACATTGACCATGTATGTTACATACATTACCCGATGGAGAAAAGTTGAGTAATCACGTAAATAGTATTTTTTTTTTTCGTTTTTCTCTGCTTTTGAGGGAGAATCTAAGTTTTAAAACCATTTTTCCCTTTTTTAAACAAACAACTGGGAGTGATTAAGGTGAAATACAGAAGGTAATTTGTTCCAGCAATGTAAAAAAAATTAGAAATAATACATTTTTATGTACATCATTTATTAAATACCAGCATGAACAGTTTTTCCATAAGTATACAAAGTAATTGAAATTAATTTTATGTATATTTATTGTATACTATGTTTCTTTATAAAGAAGGTAAAATCATTTATATTTCACGTTCTTTTCACGGTGTTTTGTTTTTTGACACAAGTTATCGTTCTACACTCACGAATGATTGTAGAATCGTAGATTGCTTAATTGTCACCTCCAGATTCGTTAATTTCTGAAAAATTGTTCTTATATAAAATAAATACCAACACATCTTTATAAATATGTTATCAAAGGTGTAAGGGTGAACTTGCATAGACGTACCAGTAAACTTGTAACGTTTGGTGAATTCACTGATTCGTGCACTATGCAAATGCGAATAAAGGTTACGTACAGTACACATTCTAAATACATAAACATTTACTTCATATACTGTATTTAGTTATTTATTCAACGAAATATATCGTCAACAATTTGTTGTAAGTGATTTGATACATCTAATAATTATTTCGATGATTTAAGATCGTAAGTAGGTCGTTACACTTATCCAATTTTCATTCATATCAAGTTTATGATTGTTTACTTATTTCTTTGACTTTTTATTATTTATGGTTATTTATTTATTTAAATAATAATTATTTGTTTATTTGAACTGTTTCATCACACCTCAACATCCAGACTAACTCCCAGGCCTAATGAACCTGCTGTAAAATGAGTACCGGATCTATCGAGAGGTCAAACCGATCGGAGCGAGATGCTGACCACATCTTCTCCTAGTGTAGAGGTCTACTAATTGCGGAGCGCTACCCTCTGTAAACGTCTTGGGCACCTTCCTGGTCTGTTATGGGACAGTTAGACTTATTTGTATTATCGCTAGACGATACAATTGTCTCTTGTACATTCGACTAGGGAACCGAGTTTTTCTGCATTGAGAAGTTAATCGTATATGCTGAAGCGAACAACAATCTTTGCCAAATATAGAAAAATTGCGACTCAGGTAGTCGGCCTATCCTAATCTGTTGTAAACGATGGTTTCCAATTGTTCGGACTGAACCGATCCTCTCCGACTGCCATAAAGAGAAATCTCTTTTCCTTGTTCGTGTAGCGGTAAAATTAACGACGTCTCGTTACGACATACTAGCTCACCAAATGTACTTTCAGAGATTTTCGTACCTAATACGCGAATAAAAGTTCACTTCAAAAACATTGCTTGAATTTTTATTTCTGGAGAAAGGCGTAAATGAAATGAGTAATCTGGAACAATTCTCTCCAACTAGTGGCCTGTGTCTCGCATCCGGCCCGCGAGTTATGGTACATTTTACATCAAAAATTTCATTTAACGTTGGGGGCACAACTTTGTTTTCTAAATCTTTGCTGTCAGAATTAATATTTGATGTAGAATGTTTGTTGAGAGAAATTAGAAAATTGTGCTTGGAATTGTACCCGTTATACATTACAATAAATAAATTTATTGTCAAAAAACAGTACAAACTGTGTATGACCACGTGGAGGAAAAAAAACTAATTTACTCTCCGGAAGCAAGCAAGGGACCATCCCATCAATTCCGATCAAGGGCCCTAAGGCAGAGGCGGATTCAAAAATTTCAGCAAAAGTTCCTAGATAATCATTTTATTAGTGAAATCATTTTATTAGTGTACCACTAAATATTTCAAAATATTTTCTTTCAATAAATTTTTTTTTCCAGCTTGAAACAATATAAATTTATTGACGTGAACCAAAATGACGCGTTATAAATAAAAAAATGAGACATTTGTGTTTTTCATCGGACAACATTATGCCAAAACTCTTTCCCTTTCGGGCCCGAGCTATCGAAAATGTATAGAAAATAACCCACGGGCTAGGATAAGTTGGACAACGCCGATCTAGAATACATAGTTCTCTCTTACCTGACTGTATTTTCCATATAATTGAAAAAAGATTGATTTTGATATTTGAAAATGAAACAGAACATAGCCATTAATGTCAAAACAACACTAAGTAAATCATTTACATCCTTAAACTGTAATATCCCTTCTAATATATGGATGCGAATGTCTATCTATACATGGAGGTTTGACGTCCAAATTACAGAATAAATCTTGATGGTATTCGGCAGAGTATATATTTTTGAAACTCAAAGATTATTAGAGGATACACTACATTGTTAGAAATGTTGTATGTTCAATGTGCACTCTCTTTTATTAAGCGAGAAATAACTACAATTCTGAAATTTTTCTTGAAAACCATTCTAAGATTATGACGAAACTCGCATGATATGTTATGAAAATGTTAACTTATAAAACGTTTAATTCTAGTACTTTTATATTATAAAAAAACCTCATACTAGGGATTCCAATTTTTTAAATCCATGTGAGTTTCTATCGCAAGTTTTTAAACTTAAGTTTAAACCATGATGAGTTTCAACTGCGAAACCAAATACTACGAGAATGAGAAGGCGGTGCATTAGTCGAAACTTCTATTCCGATTGGTTCACTACAATAGTTGACTCACTGCTGTATACTTATCAGTGTAAAAAACTGAGCATCACTATATTCAGGTATCTGGAATATACTCAGATTAAATATATACTACTACGGTAGATAAACAGATAGGTATATACTTCTAGTAAGGCTCTGTAGAGGGGACCACACACATGACGCCATTTTTGTCACACTGACAGATTGACGGTGAAAGTACAACCGTTCGCGTCGCGCTTCGCAATATTTATTATTGCAAATTCCTAGCATATAACTTCCAGATCTTGAGAGTTTCAATGAAAAAAATATATTCATTTTGATATCGCGGCAGATGTTAGATATTAAAAGATATAATTACTTCGAAACATAGGTAAATAAACTAAAGTTATGCTCTTTAACTGCAATTAAACAAATGCAAATGTATATTGACTTTGAATAAAACACTTCGTTTTATTTCTTTGATCATTTGTTTTTATACTATTATTAAAATGAAGAACACAAATGCATTTATTCTTGCAATACACATAGAAAGTGACGATGTCAAACGAACATTAGAAAATAATTGCATACTTTTCCAGAGTTGGAATTTGTTTCCTACTAATGCGATATAATTTCGCATTACGATGAAATTCTCTTTGCAAACATAAATGATTATTTTTTAAATTATTTAAAATTATACTAGCAATGAACAAGTTTAGCGCCATGTTTACAATGCATCACCGTGAAACAAAAATGGAGGCAGCGTATGCCTATCTGTATAGAGCACTGCCACTGGCAGTGGAAGACGGTATACCCATATTGTTGTATTTGTAAATGGGAAATGTAGCGTGCTATTGAAGCTTATCTACCTGGAGCGATTCGAGTTAGGAGATGGGTATTAGGTCATTGTTAGTAGGTGGACCGGTTAGCTGGGTTTACCAACAACTTGCCCACGTGGAGGGGTTAGTAGAAGTAGTTAGTAACAGTTAGAGTTATTGATACTTGGAGGAGCTGGATAGAGGAATACCAATAACAATAACAGTAAAAATAAAGAAAACAATTATTCTTTTCAGTGATTTGACAAGCTTTGAGCGCTAGTCTCACCTTAAGTCCACGATTAGTATACATGAGTGAAAATACACCCTTATCATCCCGCAGATAGAGGATGTGGAGTGAAACTAATGAAAGAAAACGATATTAGTTTTGATACCATAATTGTAGTAACCGCTGAGATGAATAGTGATACTCTCTGTGCCGCGTGAGACCACAATCAGTACAAATGGTGGATAATTCATACATAGACATAGGGCATAGGGTTGCAAGTAAAAAGACAACCGATATTCGTGTAGAATATATCAATTTTGGAGCCGCTGAAACGAATATCGACATTCCTAAGGACACTTAAGTCCACGATCTCTCTCCATGAGGAAAAAAAACACCATTTGGATAAGGTGGGGGGAAGGGGATGAATGCATAATTAATAAAAAAATGACCATGGTTTTCGGGACCGTTGAAATTCATAATAACAACCCTGGGGAAGGAGATGATTCAAACACTCTTGGGAAGGAGATCTCTTAGATTCAACCCTGGGGAAGGAGATCTCTTAGATTGCGGTGAACATCACCGCCAGATAACAGATTAATTATATTATGTTGAGTGAAAATGGGTGAGCCAAGGTAAGCGCATCAGTGTGGTCAACTGAAGTCCCGAGTTCGAATCTCGGTGCCGTCTCCCATTTTCACTCAGCGTAATATAATTAATAAGGGGATGTCAATTAAAAATTATCGTAATTATAAATATATCAATCGCGAATAAAATGTTTTCAATGTCACTGAGATAGTGGCACTTCTGACATCTTTTCATTCTAAATTCAGTAAACATGACAAAGATTCAGTGCCCTTTGCGACCTAAACGACGGTGAGAATGGGAGTGACAGGATAAATCAATCGCAAACGATCGATATGTGTCGGATCCAGGGTATTCCTAGTATCTAAGTTGAATACATATAGCACCAATTTCGTGATGTGTCAGTTCAGATAATTAGTTGTTTTGTTTTGTTTTGTAGTATTTGTAAATGGGAAATGTAGCGTGCTATTGAAGCTTATCTATATGGAGCGTGGGGATGTAGTTCGAAGGTAGGCTATTGGTAGTAGGTGGACCGGTTAGCTGGGTATACCAACAACTTGGCACACGTGGAGGGGTTAGTAGAAGAAGCTAGTAATAGTTAGAGTTATTGATACTTGGAGGAGCTGGATAGAGGAAGGAAGGTTTGCTTTTCAGTAGTCACAGCTATATGAACTTGGACATTAATGTGAAAAGCTACAAATTGTATGACTCCGTCGGGAATCGAACCCGGGATGACTTAGTGTTGTCGCTCATCACCACCACCTGCGCCACCGGAGGGGCCGGCATATCCATGGGGTCGCAACCAAAGAAAAATGGGCCACAATAAACGGGAACCGAGATTCATACGGTATTATTATTTATTATAGAGCTCTACTTCTAGATTGGCAATGTCTATGTTTTTTGCACAGACGGCGGTGAAGAAAAGTCGAGTAATTTTGTGGGTGATACCATCTATCTATCATTTTCTTAAGGAAGTAAATAAATGATAATTTATTTGTAATTCTCATTTGACGTCAATATGAAATGAATATCGTGTAGCAGACTGTTCCCCTGGATATTTAAAATAAACTTGAATCTGGCGAACACAACATGGTGGCTAAGCGTATATTATGGCTCACCTCGATCCTCGCCCTTACCAATATAGTAGAATATATCTGTGGTTGTATTCGTTTAGATTCTATTATTTGTAAGGTTGTGGGCAAGTGTGACGAAGTCTTTACGAATAACATTTTGAATAATGTACGTACTAACACACAGAACAATTGTAACCCATAAAATCCAATAATAAATACTCTACAGTAATAATTAAAACACTGTGATATGAATTTCTCTAATCAAGTCTTCAAAATAATGAGTCAACAAAAGGCAGTTACTTATGTATAAGTATTTTAAACAGACAGGTGACCTGCATGTAAATTTGACTGTAGTTAGAGCGTACTTAAACGACGATTATCCATAACCATCCTTGGTAAAACAAAAAAGAAAAAAACTGGGTGTACCAACTAGGCCCACGTGTAGGGGTTAGTAGGTGTAGTTAGTTATAGAGTAAATGATACTAGGAGGAGATGGCAAGAGGAAGGAGGGTTCGCTTTTCAATAGAGCTATATGAATTGGGACATTAATGTCCCAATTATGCTACAATTTTTTCTGTCACCACCGGGAATTGAACCCGGGATGACTTGGTGTTGAGCTAGAACGCTACAGCGTGAGCCATCGGAGGGGCTTTTCAGAAAATTTAGGGGGCACGGCACTTTAAATGGGGCACGGCACTCTTTAAAAATAACGGAAAATGGAAAATAACATATACCCGTGTCGAATCCATTGTTTTCGGGGACTCTCAGACGAATGATCAAATTCCTGATGGCGTTATGTCCAAGATCAGACCACATGGGGTGCATATTACCTCTCGAGAAATATTGTAGTTGTGAAGGACGTGACACGAGAAATATTGTAGTGTGAAGTAAAAAGTTGTTTTAAACTGTTGTTTCCATAGTTTTCGGTGTTGCTGGAATGAATTATAATACACCCGACGCCATATAATTCCATTTTTAGAACAAGTAAGTGAAATACTCCGAGGAGTGATGTGGGATGGGGATGACGTTTATAAATAACACAAAACTGCATTCGAATCGGTAGTTTTCTGGGTCGTTGGAATGTGTAGGGTCACTTCTGATGTTATGTAAGGGTACGGTAACCTAGAAGGAGAGGGAAAACATCCTTATATCCCGTATGGGTGGAGTGATGAGGGGATATGAAAAAATAATCGAAAACATTCAATATCCGTTTCAATTTCATAATTTTTGTGGACATTTAGATGAATTGTGATATTCCCATGACATGACAAGATGCCATTTTAGTACATATTTTTTTAGTATACGTATTATTTTTAATACAACATCAGTACTATTTTATTTTATGCCTTTTGGCGAGGTTCAGGCCATGTGGGCTTCTCTTCCTCCTGATCGTTGGACTTGGGTGATGGAATTGGGAAGGAAAGATGTTAGGTGGCCGGTACTTACGGTATCGAACCGACATTTGACTGGAGTAAGAGGGAAACCCAGCCGAAAACCTTATCCTGTTCGACCGAACAGGGTTTGAACCCACACTCTACCGCTCAGCAGGAGCGTGGAAGTGAAGACGCTACCACTAATCCACCCATGTCGGGGGAGGCCGGGGGAGGTAAGATTCCCCTAAGGGTGAAGTGGCGTCGTTAAGCTAATGAGTGAGGATCTTGAAGTTATTTAAGCCCATGTATAGTAGACTAGAAATAATGCAAGTCTGTAGAACCATCTTGAATCTTTTAGCTCAAAAGATTATAGTTAAATGCAATATAGTGTCAACCTAGGATATTATAATCGCTAAATTCAGATGTCCAACAATGGAAGTACTGTGTAGGTGTAAGTCTTTGGCGATGAAGTCACATTCAGAGGGTCTTAATTTCAGTTATCTCATAATTTCAAACCTTTAGTTTTGGGGTGTTGTGAATAGAAGATTAGAAGTGCGTGGTTTTCACTATGAATATGGACAGTACTCTGACTGAAGTTTAATGAAAATGAATTATTGAAAACGCTACTATTAGAAAATAAGATCGCGAAAGAAGTAGGATCAATTCATGCTCCAGGGTAACACCGGGTTCATTCAGCCAGTATTATATAGAACTCACCTTCTCTCATTATTTAAAAGAATGGATTGGTATTGGGACAATGGTTTTGTTCTGGAAATATTTAAGATAACTTTCAAACTTGACAAGCCAGATCAGAAAGAAAATTAAGTTTAGAGTTTCTATTTTGTATTCTTAGTTCATATAACCCTCAGATACGTTTTAAGACATTGTAGTACTTAAATGTTTTACAACATAAATAATAAATTCATTATTAATAACAATAGAATTATTATTATTATTATTAAATAAATATACTCCGTCATATCGATACAGCTGAACTTGGAATCCTCCATTATAATCTAATGACAGCTAATCTAATGAAGAAAAATATGTCCAATTAGAACAGTTATAGCTGAGTGATAAGCGATAGGAAAATGTCCTAAGTTCATACTAGAGAATGACTCGAAAAAAAAGTCACTGACAGCTTAAGGTTGAATGAAGTCGCTTGTTGCCTTGAGCCTCATACGAGACAACAAGGTACATGTCAAGACTCGCGGCGATTGAATGTGAATCATCTATCTACTTTATGCTGTCACACTAGAAGTTCTGATGACTTCTTTTTTACTTCAATGCTCATTCGATGCTAACAGCTCAAGATATGGGTCCCTTCTGAAAGGTGAAAGTCTCAAAAACGGTTGTAAGATATACTAATCAATGTGTTTTATCCAAATTACTAATAATGTTTTGTTTTCAGTCAAACCTTTTTTGTCAATGTCGAGACAATGTTCCTGCAACCGTCAAACTGAAACAGCTTCCAAGACCCTTCAATATTTCTCTCTTAAGTTATATTGAATTGCGGTTTCAAAGAACGAAATTCGACATGTGCTTAGGGTGGCTTTTGTCTATCCTAGAGTTGACATAAATTTTTGAACTGACTGTAATGTAATTAGTATGTGAAGATCAATAGGTAGTCGGTCAGTCAGTGTCACTCAGAGCACCGCCACATATTATTTGATAATGAAGCATTATTAATTTTCTTTCTCGTCTAGATCAGAAATGTTACGTCTGGAAAAACATCACAGGAAAAACAATATCTGACTGACCGACTCACTCATCATGAAAGCAGTGCAGAACTATTGGAGATAGAAACTGGAAATTTTGACAGAATATTGCTAATATATTGTCTAGGATCTCTAAGAAAGAATTTTTTTAATTCTGTTTTTAAAGAATATTGTAGGGTAAAATATAATATTTTCACTACACCTCAGGAACTAATTGAGAGATAATATTGGATTCCTAATTTTCAAAATTCTAGATATTGTATTCAAATACCTAGAAAAAGGTTTTTGGATTTCTCAATATTTTATTTTTTAAGTGTGCAGAGAGTTCTGAAATGTTTTCAGTTTTTGATGGGTCGTTACTTTTGTATCGTGGAAGGTTCACAAACGAGGGATTTTTCGATATTTTTATGGTAAAGTGGTGAATTGGGTGACATGCAAATTTTAGAATTTCGCTGCATTTACAATAGAGATATTATCTCAGTATTATGTAAACTTCGTTAATTCTGTTATATATATATATATATATATATATATATATATATATATATATATATATATATATANTATAGTGTCTGACTGTTAACGTTTTGATGCAATTATTATTAAATCGAAAAGTAAGTGGAATACGTATTTAACCTATAATTCCTGTTCAGCTATACTGGAAAAATATTCGGAACATTATTGCAATTAAAATATGTATTAATAAATAACTATATACCCTATTCATTTTATGCCACCTAATGTAACAGCAAAATTTCATAGCGACATTAATAGCTTAAAGCACGCGGCATGCTGAGTTAAAAAAGAAAAGGTTATAATTATAATAAAAACTTCAATAAATATTATTTGAAGTTCATAAAACTGTTATAATTGTATACTTATTACTCGGATTATATTCCCACATATTTGTAAACAATGTGTAGCCAGATCGACAAGGAAGGCGGTTCCTTTGTCTTGGACTCAGGATTGGAAGGTCCTTGTCGTTCGCATCGACCAGCCTTCCAATACCTTCCAGCATCGAATGTTTGACTATCCTTGCCAATGGGGAAGCGGTTACACCACTCACCAATGATCAACTTTGGAAGGTACTTGGCAGTGATCGCCATGTGTGTGGCCTAGGCTTAATATCGATCAATGCTAAAGTCTTGCCGGTGAGTAACAGAAAACTGATTAGATGAAATTTTCTCCCTTCCTTGTGATTTTGGATCATATATGATACACAATTCTTCAACGTTTGTCTTTCGAGAAAATATTTTGAAATGTCGTGTCTTTGAACAATAGTTGTGATACCTCACAATCATTACTGTTCCATAAAATTTCATTTTTTTTACAATAATAATCATAGCTTCTGGCATATCCTTAATTCTTGGCTATTTACACAGGTGCTAAGTAATAATCCATTTTACGTCGCGGTAGCGGAGAAAGTAATACAAAATATCACTTCTGCTTGTTAACAAATATCTTGACAGATTTTAGTCGCGCTTGCATCTTGCCTGTACATTACTGAACGCTCATTTGATATGTATGTATTATATCCGTATAAAGTGCAAGGATTAGCATTAAGGGCGTCCCCGTCTTCATTAATAATGATTTCTCGTCTAAATATTATTATAAATAAATCTTCATAGAATTTAAAGAAAACGGGTTCTTCCATTTGTTATGTATTGATCCGTTCATGTACAAAAATATACCATGTCTCTATGATTCATATATGTACTTTTTAGATACCAAGTATTTATAAAGAGAAAATAATTAATTAAAAATATATAAGCAGACAAATATAAGAATGCGTCTTTGTATGTACCTTCAGGGAGCCTCTTGACTGGCCTCCAGGGATGCCAGTACACTCCTGTAATTCACTTAAATTGTTTTCGTAAACCTATTACAAAAGTATGATCCATTATCTTGTTTTTTAAACATTGCAAAAATAACGCTGAAATAACATCATTAATATGTGCTTTTTGAGTCCTAAACTGATCCGAACCTCAACTATAAAATAAGGATAAAATTAAAGTTTAGCCATTGTATGCTGGGTAAAAGAATTGAATGTTTCGTGATAAAAGAGATGGCGTGAGTGCGGTATTTCCATTTGTTTTCGTTCTGAACACAGCGATCTCTTTTGATAAGCACGTCAAAGAGGGAGTAGCGTGAATGTAGTAGCTCTTCTTTCCTTTACAGACGATCATACCGTCCTCCTGGAAATAAGCGTGTTACGCTTTTATAAAAGACGTATCTACGGAATTCTGAGATCTCAAGGAACTGGATTGCCATGCGATTCGAAAATCAAGTGAACAGATATCATACTCGTATAGCACGTTTTCTATTATTATTAATGCAATTTTAGGGTCTCAACACGACAATTTCATTATATTGGAAGATTGTATTTCCGTACTAAACGGTTGTTTCCTAATTAATATTAACTTGTTTACCTTTCGCACTTCGCTGCATAGAAGCCAAAATATGCGGTTGATTTTCATACCTCTTTGCGAATGAATTCTTTTTTCTTAAAAATTCTTATGCGTTGATTTTGATTTCTCTCCAACATTAGAAATTAATGTTGTTGCAAAATATTGTATAAAGTATCCATATATAATACCTCAATAAAATAATGAAGCAAATTTTTAGGCAATACAGTATAATAAAACACTGGATTACGTGTATATTATTCATTTATTTAGAATCGTTTACTCTTTAAGAATTAAAATAAAAAAGTCAGTATGGCTCAGTGAGAAGAGCGCTGAATTGTTTGCTCGCTGTGGTTCGGTTGCCGGTGGTGTTGGTTTTATTACATCACACCTCACCATCCAGACTGACTTCCAGACCCACTCAGTCTCCTGTATAATGAGAATCGGATGAATCCTCGGGTAAAATCAGCCGGAACGAGATGCTGACCACATCTCCTCTCTATGCCGAGGCCTAGTAATTGCGGAGTTCTACTCTTTGTGAACCCCAAGTGAATTAACCTAATTATCAACAATTCTGAACTATCGTTTCTTGTTTTTTGAAAAAAAGTAGTAAATTTCGTTACTAACAATTTAAATGAAACTCATAATTTATATTTCTTTCAGGAAGATTAAAGATGAATCGTTATTTCTGCTAGATATGGTTCTTGGTGGGAATGCTTTACGAGCAAGATTAACCCCAATACAATAGTTTTCCTGCAGATAAAGGAACAAAAGTATTTCATTCTTTAGAAAAATGAAACAGAGGTGATATTTTTCTTTAAACAATACATTTCAGATATGACAATATGACAATTTTCTTCCTGAATCACATAATTAAGGCTTTATTTATGGAGACATATCCAGGGACCTTCTGACTTTCGGAATCAATTAGACTTCCTTACTAGTTCATCTTCTTTACTTGTATTTCGCAGAAAGAGTCATGTATTATTACTTTTATCATAAATTTATTAACTTTACACCTTTACAAATACGTTTTAAAAGAATATGCGAGAGTCAATATTGTGATTATGTCGTAACTGGAAATGTTGGAAATGTTGTTTCACGAAGTTACTATTGTTAGTATTAAAATTTATAAATTCACTCTGGCAAACAGATTCCTTCAAACTCTGAAAAAAATAAAAATTGGAATGCAATTTCAGAATATGTTGCTAGAAGGATAAAAAAGTTAATGTTTGATCGAGTAATGCGTGATCTCGATAAATTCTAGCCTGGATTTAGACATTATTGTGTAGCTAATGTTTAAATAATAGTAATACCTACAATAAGGACAGTTGGAGGTAAGGGAAAACATGTTAACATTAATATTATGAACAAATTTGCCAACTTCATTTGATCAATGTAGGAAATCTATGGGTGTACTTTAAATTTTTTATCATCGATTCCGTTTAATAGAGCTAATGGTGTTTAATTTACATAAGAAGGTTAGCCTGGAACATTCACATTTTAATATTGTTGGCTGTGTGAATAGAAAGAAATTAATCACTTATTGAATAGATTCCTTCTAATTGAAAAATTGTCTACAAACATATCAAATATTTGGATATATATAACTCCCTCAACGAGCACGTATTTAAGGTTTGTTGAGACATTGAAAGGGAATGACAAAAACTACTACAATTTACGCCCATTACCTATTCAGATTAAATAAATGATGCAAGACTTACTACCTTTTATGGACGAACAGTAAATACTTTGAGATAAAAAGTCACAACGTTTCGACTTTCGTTTGAAGTCTTCGTCAGGTGGTTCAAATTATGACAAGAAACATAACAACATAACAATTATATTTATGTTTAATATCTTGTTCAATTGTTATGTTGTAATGTTTCTTGTCATAATTTGAACCACCTGACGAAGACTTCAAACGAAAGTCGAAACGTTGTGACTTTTTATTTCAAAGTATTTACTGTTCGTCCATAAAAGGTAGTAAGTCTTCCATTATTTGTTTAATCGGAATCGCAATAAGTTTTGATAAAAGGGAAATAAGTACGAAAGGAAGAATATTGATCCCATTTTACTTTGCAGTTCATACACGCATCCCCGGTGCAAATTCCGTGGCTTTGCAGGAACACTGAGCATATCCCCTTCAAATCCCACGTATCCGCTCCGACATCATTCGCAAACATTGCCTCAGATAAGTCACTTCTATTTTTTGAATCTTCTTTGGGCATTAAGACGTTTTCAGAATCTACGTTCATTACGAAAATATCCTGATTACCTCAATACTTGTACGAAGTAAAAATTTTGTATAACCTTGCTCAAATATAGTTTGTATGAATTTTCTGTTGAGTTCTCCCTGGACCCAACAATCCCCTCAACTTTTCAATATTATTTACTCATATTTACAGTTTATGAGGGTTTAATGCTTTCGTAAAATATCAATGATAATGTGTCCATTTTCATTTGGAACTTTAATTTCGTATTCAGTTGTTCTATTTTGTCAATTCTACTCAATATTCATCCAAATATTTTTGTCATGACTATATATTTTTTCAAAGGCATTGATACTTAACCAGAATTCGAGTATTGTTCTAAATAATTATATTTATGTGCTTATTACTTAATAATTTGTTCCGTGATATTTTTTCGTCTGTTGAGAATGAAGTAAATTTGGTTGAAACTCTAACACAAAATTACTACTGTTTTGTGTCTTCTCTTCTATTTTTATCTCTTCGGTTCTTTAAAACTTGGAGAGTTTTTGAATAATTTGGTATGACGGAGCAGCTCAATTGTTCAGCTAAGATAGAAATAATGAAGCACTTATCGATCTCTTCGTGGAAGTGGTCACATGGCTAAAGAAACTCAATCACCTATGATGTGTCGAATAGTGTAGAATTAAATACAAATATTACGGATTTATTATCTTGTGCCGACTTATATTCAGTGATGGGAAGTAGTGAGTTTAATTAATGTCGAATGCAACCAAAATGATCAAATTTCATGAAGGAGTGGAATTTCTGGAGTGAAATGACTCATTATTTAAGAAAATCAATCATTACAAAGGACATTTCGGATGAAACCGTAATACATTTAGGCAAGTTTAAATTATTAGTTTAACTTCTCAATATGCTTCTATATCCCTCTACATTAGATAATTCTCATCAAATTCACGTTTTTTAAAAATATTTTTGGTCAATTGAATTTAATGGTAAACGATGTGACAGAACGACGTAGCTCTTTATATAATACATTGGATATTTATTATTTTGAACGGTTTGTGGACAAAAGTAATACCGATACCATCGCCGGAAATTTTGGGGAATCAGCAACTACTGTTGATAATTTGAGCGAGAATTTCTCAGATGTCATTCCATCATCTCTCACGAACAAATCATGTCAGAATGACTGCGAAAGTATGTTGCAGTAATCTTAAGTGATAATCTTTTTGAGGGCGAGTCAGTCGCGTGGGCAAAATGATTGTGTGTTCATTGAGGTGGTCCTTTTTGACATCTAAGATGAAAGTGCATGAGAGGGTCGGCACTTCTTTCTTGATAGTCTGGCGGGCGCGAAGCTCTTGCCGACCGAAACGAGCGAGCGAGCGGGGAGCGAACGCCGCTCCACAGCGCAGCGCCAGGCGAGCGAGCGAGCGAGCGGTCGGTTGCAGAGCGCGAGCGAGCGGAGGCTTCGCTCGGACGGATGACGGTGCGGGCGGCGCGGGTGGTGCGGACGAGGCAAGCGAGCTGTGCGGGCGGCTCGAGGGATGATGGTGGTGCGGGTGCGGTGAGGGGTGTGAACGGAACACAAGGCGAGGGGAAGAGTGCGGGTCGGGCGGCGCTGCTGGCGGTGAAGAGCAACACACTACGGGAAGAGTGCCACGTAAAGAGAGAGAGGGCAGAGGATAGCGGCGAGGAGAGAGAGCGACTGAGTGCACGACAGAGATGGAGAGTGGGGGTAGTCGAAGCGCACTAGAAGGAGACAGGGCATGGCGAGGGTAGGGAACCGACAGAGAGAGAATCGTTTGATTGCGAAGGGAGCAGAGGGGGAGAGAAATGAAGCGACAGGGAGCGAGGGCGAAGCGACGTGGGGGAAACAAGAGAGACAGACACGGAAGACAGAGAGGGGAGGATAAGAGGTGGTGGAGGGAAATGACAGCGGCAGGATTTGCGGAGAGGGACGAGCGGGCAAAGGGGCAACCGAGGATGGGGCGTGGTGCGGGGATCGGGGAGGCGACGCCGCTGAAGCCTCGTAGCTTGCCGAACGCAAGCGTCACGCGAACTTTCACGGCAGGGCCCGAGGTTGTTGCCAACTGCACGTATAGCGGCCGTGGCGTCGGGTCGTGCCGTTACCACCACCGCTGCCGCTTCGCCGCCGCCGTCATCGCTCCACCGGCGTCGACATCGCCCCCGAGCAGCAGCGAGCGCTACGCGCGGCGAGAAGCAACCGACGCTCCGCTCCGTTCTCATGCTGACTGACAATGGAGTCTTTGACCGCTACGCTTCCTCGGCGCCGGGCCACAGGAGTGCCCAAGCTCAAGTTCTTCCTGCAGTCGTAACCTTTTACCTTCTTCCCTCAGAATGGTGGATCTCCGCATACGTTCGGAATTCTATGTTGAGATGTTGGATGCCATGACCGGCCGGTTCTTGTCAAAATTTATTCGCGGTAGATTTAAATCTGACAAGTTCTTTAGAAGAGGGATTTATGTATATGTTAAACTGCATTGAAGTTGTTAGGAAGACTCAAAAGCATTACTTAACTTAAGGGCAGAGGGTAGTATAGTATTTATTTTAATTATTTAACTGATCATCATATAACTTATGATCTTCCTATTATTTTTTTCTCTTGATGGCAATGGAGCAGAAACAAATGAAGAAAATTTGTACATTTTTTAAAGATCGCTTGTGTATTAATAGAAAATTATTCTCTGTATTTCCATGGTTCAACACCACTAAATTATTTTATGTGTATCTATATTTTATTACAATTGTTTGATCTGAAAAAAAGTGAATTATGCGGACTAAAATTGGAAAAGATTTCTCCATCTCTGCTCTGGGATTTTGAACTGTCT
Organism: Laupala kohalensis; assembly: GCA_002313205.1. Taxonomy (NCBI): domain Eukaryota; kingdom Metazoa; phylum Arthropoda; class Insecta; order Orthoptera; family Trigonidiidae; genus Laupala; species Laupala kohalensis. The sequence goes on from NNCF01125947.1 coordinate 148,700, forward strand.
CTTCAACTTTTCCCTTCACTACTCAAGCACGAAGCGCCTGTACCAACGGAGGAGGATCCTTTCTCTCCGCACTAAGATACAACGTAGGAAGCAATTTTTACTGTTGTAAATAACCATTTGGAATTTCTATTAAATAACTACTGTGTGTTAACTCAATGTGATCTTGATCATGAGTTTTAGAGTGAAGGAGTGATTTTCCTTTGGAGCATTCCACTCAATTTTGAACTTATCTAATGATATGTTCTATGTCTCTACCACATTTAATATCAAACTATGATTTTTCAGTTTACATTTCATCAAAAGGTTCTTCGAATTTGAGAATCATTATTAAAAGAACGATAAGATTCTTATTTTCAATAATTTCTAGCGTCTGTTAAATTTGAAATTATAGCCACACAAAGTTGAAAATTAGGAAAAAAGACAGTATTAAAAATATGAGAAAATATACGGGTTTCGGAAGGTCGATTTTTATTTTTTATCAAGTCGTTTCTACTTAAAATACTTTAAAATTTTGTGAATACAGTACTTTTCCTGGATTTATTTTTTTCACGCAATTTTAAACACAGAATTTTAATAAAGATGGAGTATCGTGGGTCTACTTACGAAGCATACAAATTCATGAGACTAAAATATGAAATTGTTGTGAAAATAACACTCCTCTAAATGTAGGAAGTATGTTAATTGCATGGTAAGAACTGTAAAATCACGAGTAACGATGAAAGCTGCGTACCTGTTTTATAGAGGGAAAATTTGAGACAGATTTTTAATCTAAAGCACCCAGGAATCAATACTTCTATGAGGAACAAGACATATCTGTAGATGAAATGAGACAACAACAGAAAATTTAATGAGACAATACGTTCAGTCAATACTGAGAAAGGTTTTTGCCAGAATATTCCCCTGGAAAAAGAACCTGAAGATGATAACGTCAGCGAAAAAGCTTTCGTTTTAATTATTGTAAAGAAAATAAAGATGACTGGTAATAATATGGTGATAGTATTTTTTTTTGTGGGGCTTTAGGGCTCGTCAACATCGAGGTCATTAGAGCCCTTAAAACTTGTACAGGTAGGGAAAATGCAGTTACGCACTAGGGAGAGCCAACATGACTCTCCCCGCGTGTGGGACTCGCCGAATGACTCAGCCATACCCACTAAAAACCCTCCTGCATTACAACTCAAAACACAAATTCCAACATATCACAAGACTTTACTAAAAACATTAAAAATAAATAAAAAAAAAGAATAGGAAAGAGGAAAATGAAAGATACCCTAGCCCTAATAGCGTCGGGATAGAAAAGAACAAGAGGTGACCAAGGGAGGTCAGAAAAGAGAAAGGAAGGAGCATGGCACAAGTAAGTGGGAGTAATGCCAGACTCAGCTCGGGGCCCCGTGTTCGCCAAACACGTACTTACTAGATGTAAGTCCCCTGGGGGAATGGTGATAGTAAAAATGGTAAACCTACACAATGTTTTCAGATTATTAAAATATATTAGTAATTTAATATTAATTCATCCTAACTTTATTTCATCGATTCTACTGTGTGCCAGCAATTTATGAATTTCACCAAAACATTTCATATAAAAGCATTTAATAGCATTTACTTCTTTTTAATACCGTTAATGAATTTTATGTTGACGGAGCTGCTGTAATTGATAAAATGAAAAAAATACATATTTCTTTTACAAATTCAGTATTCATTCATCCGAACACTGCGAAAAAGATTTCACATTAATCATTATAAATATTAAAGACTGGTGAAACTATGTGAAGTTTTCAATTTATTGATCGGGATATACCAATGAATATGCTGCACACTATCGATTATTTATAAATTTTAACTAGCCTAAGTCCCGAATAAAGTTCCTACTTTATTCGGGACTTCGTTATTATCATACTATTTACTCTTCTTTGTAACTTATGGTATACAAAATAGCACATTTGTAACCTTTTGAGAAATTTGTTTGATGTTAACAGATTGATGTTCATTATAAGTAGTAAAAGATTTTGTCGTTCTGTTTTATTAATGCAAAAGACTTTTTCGGCCGCATGGCGGTCATCTTCAGTGCTACAAAAGTTTTTCTTACAAAATATTAATTACAAAATAAATATAATCATTCTGAAAACAATCTACCCCCTTATTCTTCTTCTTCTTCTTCTTCTTCGAAAAGTTACTAATTTTTTAATATAAATTTGAAAATATAAATGACAAAATAAAAAATTGAAATTTTTAACTTTTCAAAGCAGAAGAAGAAGAAGAAGAAGAAGGGGGTAGATTAATTTTAGAATGATTATATTTATTTTTTAATTTATATTTTGTAAATAAAATTGTAGCACTGAAAATGGCCGCCATGCGGCCAAAAAGACCTTTTGCATTAATAAATAAGAACAGAATGACAAAATCTTTTACTACTTATAATGAACATTTGTAGCCGTGTCTGTACGAGATAGAGTGAAATACTATGGTTGAACCCAGGACTTTCTGCTTTGTCCGCACGTGTGCGGTCATATCATGAGTCCCGGTCTGTCGCAATTTTCACTTGGCCGTAGACAATGCTAATACTTTTGTTATGAGAATAGGAAAAATCCTTTCCAGCAATGAAAAATAAAAAAGAAACGGAAACAAGTTTTTAGTTAGTTGAATTTGCAACTTTTTCACCCCAAAACCGAGATGATATTTTTATTAATTCGCAAGATAGATAAAATTTGAAAAATCATATTTACCCCTTATTCATCAGTGGAAATTAGCTTTCTTAATTTTTATCACGTCCTGTCCCACCGCTTGCTTTTCTTATCTGGAACGAAAAGAGGTCTTACACCCTCAGTTTCCCATATTGTACGTGTTGGGGTGGGTCGAGTCACGTATGCCACAAGAAGGAAATGGCTTTTAAGTCCGTAGGTATTGACAAGAAAATCACTCCTGATAACAGAACGAGTTTTAGGGGTTACGACGATACGTTAATGATCCTTGGACTTGGCGTCTTAATGCTTCGCCGGTTTGGTAAGCAACCCACTGAACTCACTCGCAGGGCGGGTAGGGTTCAGGTACAAGCAGAAGTATGTTCCTTAGTGAATATATTAGTTTATCCTAGTGTTAGTCCGGTTGAATAATTTTTAGGTATGAGTATCGTAATTATAATTTTAATTATAAGGGAAATACTATTTTCTTTTTACATTTCAATTTACTACCCTTTACATTTCATTTTTATCATTCACAATATGAGAATGAATTACAATGATCGAGTGAAGTAGTCGATGAAAAATTAAATATTTTTGACAATTTAACATATAAAAAATTAAAAAGATATTGCCCGACTTTTTCATGAAATTGCTATTTATTCGTAATTAAATTTCTAAAATATCAATTTAATATATTCATAGATTCCTAAATTTGGTCAATAGAACTCGATTTTGCTTCTGAGTAGCGACTTGAAATATAATAATTTGTTATAGTAGTGACAAATTATAAATATTGTACAATAAAAGAAATGTATTTTTTCAAGAACCCTTTTTTGCTCTACTCGTGGACAATTAAATCAGTAAAGATAATTTTGGGATACAGACACACCTGGAGAAGATAGAACAATATTAAAAGACCTACGATGGGTAAGAATGTCAAAGAATTGTTCTTACGTATCAACGACCTTGTTTTTTAGAAGGCTGCGTAAAACGTATTATATGAAATAATTCACCAAAAACATTTATATTGCAATGTTCGATTCGTAAAGGATGTTTTTAACAAAGAATCCGTCAATGTCGTTTTCGAGAACAAACACAGAGGAACAAGTTCAGTAAAGCTCTGCCTTAAAATTTATTAAATTAGAAGTATTTTATGAGATAATATTAATACCTAATTTTATATATGTTTCTATATTTATGATATTGTTAGAGAAATATTAGAGATGTTTGTGACACATTTTGTGAGATCTGTTGGATAAATTTCGTTTAAAATATATTGTTCTTGGCGAATGTCAACTTTAGATTCTCATACCTCTTTAATTTTATATCTGTGGTTTCGTATTTCAAAACTACATTTTCTGATCTACTAAGTAAATCTATTTAGAAAAAAATAATATCTGCACATTTAATGGTGCCCTTAAATAACGGCATAAGAGTGAGAAATTAGTTTATTGTACATATTCTAAATGTTTGAGCGAAATCCAATGTATATGTATATGTACTATTAGTATGTGTAGCGCTACTACTTCAACTAATATTTTCCCATGCTTTACATGTGGCTATGAAGTATCGTAGCAAAAGGCATATTTGACATCAAACTATGTTATATTTAACATTTAGCAATATCACTGTCTATTTTAACATTTCAGGATCATTTTATAATCACTAGCATGTAAATGTAAATAATTTAATTTGTTTATATTTATATTAGCTTTAAATATTTAAATATTATATATCAATAACGTATAAAATCAGCAAAAACATATGTCTATCTACAAAGGTTCACTTAAATTTTCGAAAAATTTACTAAAAATAAAAGTGTTAAAATACTTCAATTTAAGAGAGTAATTAAAAAAGAAAAAAACTCAATAATTATAATATTTAATGGACTTTTTGTTTCGTGTACTTAACACAGATACAAAACGTTTCCGAATCGTAAAATTTGGACGAATAGTTTATATTCTATAAGCATTTTACAATACAATGAAATGTTGCAGCCGCACTGCCGCCGTTGTGCCTTGCCTCGAAGCAAAAATTCAACCGATGCGGCTCTCTGCGAGTGGGTTCGTTCTACCTGAGATGCTGAGATGAATACACACCCGATTTTATGTCTGGGTTGAACTACCATTGGGGTTAGGGCGAGTGAACAGCCCTATAACCCCCTGGGTAAAGTGGGAAGAGAGGGTCATGTAAAAATGTTTAATCGAAAAAGGCGGGTTTAATTCATAGATTTCGGGGCCTTTCAGATTAACAGTAACATCATGCCGTATATACAGAACACACGGAATTCAATATCCCTAACTCTCCTAAGGGTGAAGAGGTATTCTAGGCTAATTGGTGAGGTATCGCTTTATTTGTTTCTCTCACGTTGCTTGCTCAAGGGCGACTTCATCCGTGGATTTATTTATTCTTGCTGGTGGTGATGAAACTCAAAATGGTGAATACAATCAAGTTTTGCATTAAATTTGTATTATAATGGATTTGTGAAATTAGGGTGCTGTTCGCATGTTTTTAAAAACCTGTAAATAATTTTTTTTAAATATTACTATGTAGATATATTTTACTACGTCCTGAGTAAAAGATCTGGAAAATTCCCGGGCGACGGCGTGTAATCAGCAAGTTAAATATAAATATTCTTTCACATTGATCTCTTTCTCGCGAATCGTCATCATTAAATCAATTTCTTCTCCAATATTATACTTTTTCTTAATAATTCTAATTGAACTTTCGGAAATTAATTTCTTTTGTCTTGAAACACCTAATTGGGCTTGGAAACTTTGTTAATTATAGTCACCCCTCAATTATGAAGATTTTCCCTATCAACCAACATTCAGCCCGTAATCTTCATACTTCTTGGTTGGGTAAATCATCAAACAGAAGTGTACCTAGGTGGGGGCGGTCCGCCCCGGGGCCTCCACCTGTGAGGGACCTCCAAGAATAATTTTTCAAAAATTTGAATATAAATATACTCTGGAATTTTTCATAACAGTAAAATAAAGAATAATTCAGATTGTTATTAAATAAACTTTAAATTTCCATTTCAAATTAAGAAAATTTACCGGTGCGATCGATATACACTTGTTACCAAGCCTCATGAGATGTATGAACTCTACTGTCATCAATTAACCATCATACCCTTACAATCTTTATGAATGTCTCTTGGTGTAAGTTATTAACCGTGTCCTGGCTCTTATCGAATACAATCTACCTCAGTGCCTTTAAATTCCAACAGTTCGCATTAATTTCGACCGTTTTCAATTTCATTTAGGAAACATTTCAATTGGGATAAATATTTCTATTAATTTTTAACTTTAAATTTCGTTGATGGTATATATGCTTCTGGGTTTACGAATACTTTGTTCCTTGTTATGTGGTTAGATGGGGTAATTGTAAACAGGTTCTAGATGTCTCTCTTCCATGCCTCATTTTTCATGATTGAATAAGAAAAAAAGTATACTTTTAAGCACACTAATATAACAAGTTACTCTCCTATACCATAAATCTCTTGTACAAACGATTCGTAGTATGAAATATGCTACACTTATTAGCCTTTTCACAATTATCCCTTTTTTTTACAATTAGCGCTGAGACAACGAGGTAATTGTGAACAACGAACTCTCTTCTAACGTTATGAATGTAATAAGTAAAATTTTTTGTATTGAAGTTAAATTGTATTTTTACTCCTCTAAAAACGTGTAGATATTTATTATGATATAATGTTTACATTTACTCTTTATCCCCATTTTACTTCTGCATTTTTATACAAATGCTGTAAAACACCTACTGATAGTTTCATTGATTATCAGAACGTCCTACAACGCACAAATACTCATTTAATTAAACACATTTTATTTGTTCTTCTACTGGATAAACCCTTTGTTCGAACTGTGTATGAAATCTTATTATAATCATATTTAACATTATGTATAAACATATCAAATCAAAACGTATTAAAAAAAACAACTTCCTTCTTCTTTTGCTTCTATTTTATTTGCTTTGTGTAAGATCTTGCCCTTTCTTACCAATCCGCTTTTGCTTCTTTGGAGATGTATCATCTTTAAACACGAGTATATGGTGTACCAATATCGAGTTTTTGTGATCCGACTCATTGATAATCGATACTCAGATCTGGTATTGGTCATGCCACTTCCCATGCGTGATCATGAAATATTTAATATGGTCTTATCGATAGCAATAATACCGCATCAGAACCGCTGGTCTTCTCCTAAGACCTCAATTTGAAGTTTCGCGCATTTGTTCGCGAAATCCTGCCTATGAGTTGCTTCATCCACTCAAGTCGATTCTTCAAATGCTACTTTGATCACTGTATTTAATTAAAATATCCTTAGTAAATTAAAGACATTTTTTCTTTCAATTATCTGATACTTTTTCCACATTTACGATCCTTCTAATCATCTAGGGTTACTGAGATTTGTCTGTTCCGTGTAATTTGGTTCTTTCTTCACTTTGTTTCATTGTTGTTAATTGTACCTTTTTCCTGTTTTTTTTTTCATTTTTAAAAATTGTTTTAACATTTTAATATTTTCTTTTCGTTTTTCACCATTTTTATATTGCTATTTCTTTGAAAATCTTTGGCAACGGTTGTCATCTCATATACTTTGATTTATTATGCAAAACACGAAATACGGAAAATAGAGTTTTCAGAACACCTAAAGTAAAAAAAAGAATTGTTTAGACAACCCCTTCAGTACACAGGACCTAAGTTGATTAATCAGTTGCCTTATGAAATTAAATCCTGCAATAAACTGAAACAATATAGTAAAGTGCTCAAGTCTTGGCTATTAAGGACACCTGATATTTGCTACTTAAGCAAGATAATAAGTTAAATATATTAATATATTACAAATAATCATTTAAAATAAATTGTTCTATCATGTACACTAATTATAAATTAATTTGACTTAAATTGTCATCTCATTATTGCATCAGCGAATGTAAGCACGTTCATATCTGTATTCTATTTACACACATAAGTTGTATAGAGGTAAGATTTTGTTTGTTTGTTTTTCTCAGACTACAAATTAATGTTATTCTTAGTTATTTCTAAATAAATTAATTAATATAAATGTTTCTTGTAGTTACTCTTTATCAGTGTATTATTTAAGAAATTATGGTTTTGTTAAATACCCTAATGGATTGAAGTAAATTTCCATGCAGACGCCACAGCGGCATGTTGACTGTAAAGAAATCCACTGAAACGGACTCATTATTTCTTTTTTGTTGCCATACAGCTATATTTTATTTGTGAAACTGACCTACTACTGGATATTGGTCAGTATTCGTAGAAGTTTAAACTGTATCTTCTTTTGTAAATGTGATGATGGAAATCAATTATTATTATAATTATATTACTTGTACTTCACCCAAATAGTTCCTCAGAGAACTCATTCCTGTAGCATCTGAATCTTTCTGCTTTTCCTCGTGTGGCCTTTATTTGACTTCTCTCCCACATTAGCTCTTCAGTTTCCTTGGTCACTTGATTCAGTGTTTAAACTATATATGCTCCTTCCGTGCATCCTTCTCTTACATACTGGTATATACAACTTCTAAAACACTTTTGAAAGTCTTGGTGATTGGAAATTTGAAACGTACTTTAATAGTATAAAACGATAAAATTCCAAGTAGGAAATATTTTAATTTTATAATCCTCTCAAGGGGGAAAATCTGCTCCATACGAAAGCATTGCTTTGCAACGTCACATTTAAAAGCCTCGGCGTTAACCAAAGGTCATGATCTTTGACAGTGTGTCCCCGCTAGGCTCTTTAATACTTGTCTCGGCCTTTATTGCTCCGAGCACTTTAAAATGTTTTAGGTTGATCGACGCAAACATATTTGATTTATGATTAAGTAATCGTTTGTCTAACTCTCGATACCTGGAAGACACCCATTCCTTTTCATAATAAACGCTTGGAACCTGATTGGGGCGAAGTGAATATAAACCTAAATTATATGTCACAATATGTAACACATCAGTTACACAAATTCTAACCCATTTCTTAAAGTCGTAGATATTTGAAATTTCAAACATACATAGTATAAGTTGAAGGAGAAAATTGCAAAAAGTGAAATTTTTAAATTTAAAACGCTTTTGTGTGGGGTAGAGAATTGGCCCCAAATTAAAGCATTGAAGTGGAATGATATAATGAAAAACGCGGAAGCATCTGTGCGCAGATAGACTTATTTATTTGTATAAAAGAAAAATATTGTAGCTTTTGTATTAGTGTTAATTAAATAAATTATAACTCACTTCCGTTAACTTCCAGATCACGAACTTGGACAGCGTCTGTCCGTTAGATTTGTAAGATGAGACATTTTTTAGTCCGGTCAACTTGGAATGTTTTGCGCTATTACACATATAATACTTACACGATTAAAGATTGTTTCAAGTTTCCAGTCTTTTATTCCTGAGAGATACCCACTGCATTTTCTTTATAAACGTTTGAAGCATGGCTAGAGCAATCTGCCGCGAATCGCTTCCCCCCAAGGAATGGTTAGGAAAAACGAGACTTGCCTCATCTATTTGTGCCTTGATTACTTTGCATATGTCGTCAATTAAGGAAGGTTGAATTGAAATGATTTAAAAACGTTGTGACTATAATGATAATCAAGCAACACAGAAACGTATCCAACACAAATCATACATACGTAAGACACCTCTTTATATTATTAATGATTTATTGTAGTCTTGATGAATGGAATGTCTTGAAATAATTGATACTCGTCAAATTTTTCTTCTTTCGTTATTAACAATAATATATCCATAAGGTATTTTATCATTTTAGTTATATTGTATCAACATCGACTTGTTTGAAGTGATCGGAACACTATCTCTCTTTGTCATGGACATACTTTCATTTTAAACTATAAAATAATTGGTATTTCTTGTACAATTTATTTGTATTACGTGTAATATTCTCTTCTTCATCAAGGAAGAACCCTTCCCACCCGACTTCGCAACTGCCTGTCTTTTAATACTCTATAGTCTTATACTGAAATAACTCTCCGCAACATATTTATCACTTTCTTCCATTTTCTGTATTTGCGTTTGAATTGATTAATGTTCACTTCTATTTAAAGGTTTGGCGTGAATTATGTTGCTCGTTTAGGATTATTTAATTCCCAGTGGCGGATCCAACGGGAGGGGGTGGATGAGGGGGCACTTGCCCTTCCCAAAAAATGAGGTAGAAATAGAAAAGGTATTTTTTTACTACAAATAAAATTCAGTATGCCTATTGAAAGCAACAAGAGCTAATAAAATATGTGTAAAATAACGACTTCATAGGACGAACATATGACTCACTTTGTTTTTTTAGATTCCACTCGAACATGGGAAGATATTTCATTGTTTGTAGTACACTCGCACTGCTGCGAGGTTCCGAGCTATTATCTGATAGAAAATTACCTCTGTAAGATTTACAATAGAAAGATAATTGAAAAACTATAAATCATAAATAAAAGAAAATAAATAATTTGTAATTTAAATAATGACACTTTATTACTACAATAAATTTATAATGGAAATGTTTTAGTGGTGTTCTTATAAAATGTGTAATGCGATGTTTTCATGAATGATAGGAAAAATAATTTCTTTATAGACAAAATCAAATCCTGTGTCCGCTTCTGTTAATGCCTTCTCCGCCGTTTTAAATCCTTACCTCGTTGTAAAAACACAATTTACGTCATGTTTTTTCCAGTAGACTATTTATAACATAGAAAAAGTTTTATAATCATGTAATCAATTTCTATTCTACCTCATGATTGGGGAAGGACATCTTATGCAGTTTGGAAGAATGGGCGTTGCTTTTAAAATGAGATGAGAATCAGGACCTATTTTTGAGTTTACGTTACCGGCCCAAGTCCGTAAAAACTATAACAACAATTTGTGTGCCAATCTTTAATTTAAAAACTGGTAATATATTTTTTAGTTCAAGCGCAAAGCCAAGATACATATTTACTTTTACAACTGAATTATATTAGAAGTTTGTACATTACAAAATATGAAGAATGTATTTTAATTTTTGAAATAGTATTTTTTTGATGTTACGTTTATAGCAATGTAGACAAGCGAAGACGAATTTTAAATGTAATTTGTTATTAACTAGCTGAAACCGTGAAAATAATTCATTCACACTCTTGAAGAATAAATTTATTAATAGTGTATATTTGTAATATATTGCTATCTACAATAAAATGATTATTACCCATGATAATAAATATTTAACAATATGCAGTAGAACCCCTCATAACCGGTCTGGTCAGGACCGTTACCTGGGTTACCCGTTTGGCCGGTTAATCCGAGGTTCCCGTGAAAATTCGACTTTCGTCCAATAAGAATAAAGAAGCATACGATACGTCATTGGAACTCAGCGGTGTGTACATACATACAATAAAGGAACACGAAAACATTGATTCATGAAACAATATACTTATGTACGCTTTTGATTCATAGAAAAAATAGACTCGGAAACAAGAGGGGAATCGAACTGGCGAACTCCCCATTCTGCCCGACACTAACATATTGCACGCCTAACGTCGCGCCAACACCTTTTTCTTTCGAACGAAGGCCCGTCAAACAATACACGTTTGAATCACTACCTTCCAGCTCCTTATACTCTGAACGAAAGAGAAAGGAAACTGTTCCATGGGATGGGCCGGTTAATGCGAGTACCGGTTAATCCGACGTCGGTTAACTGTGACTGTGGAGGGATTCTACTCTTGTTCTTAATGTGATAATACAATATTATTAGGCACAATTGAAAAATCAAACTTCATTATCACATGTCTAATACAATTTATTGCATTGCAAAGTTAACAGAAGCACTGTATCTGAGTAAAACTTTATCCAATCAAATGCTGGTTATCTGTAGTTGTCCGACTTTCACGTTCGACGATATCTGGTATGTTTTAAGACTATTTTAGCTGCTACTGCGAATCATCTTTTCCAAATTTTTCAAAATTTACGTATAAATGATTTATAGAGCTACGGAAGAGATCTTGGTGTCGCTTCCACGTATTTTTCGTGATCAGAAGACAGAATTGTGTTTGAACTTCATCTTGAACATCTTTTGAACTTAAATAAACGAGGAAAACTTTGTGTTTCTTTATGAATCACCTAATATGTTTACGTCTTGCACAGCCACTTTGGTGAATAAATAAATCAGAAAGAGTAACTATGTTTTCCTCATTTATTTATGAAAACTCTTTGAACACCTCACCATCACCTAATACCTCTAAAGTTCTACTTTTTTGATTGTTTAACGAGAAGTAGTTTTGTTTTTTGGCCGTGTTCACTCTACGATTCCGAAATTCGTTTAGTGTATCGGGAATATAAATAATAACATTGAGACAAGCGATACTGCTCCATCGCTTGTCTCAATGTTATTATTTGTATTCCCGATTCTTGGATAGGTCGTGCCAGTTAGTAGGCGATTCGCAGGGTCGATCAACCGCAGGAAACCAACGGAATGGTTGGTTTTCGGCACGACCTCTCCAAGAATCGAAGTGTCGGAGCAGAAATGGAGAATGTGAACACCACCCGGTTTGGTCGGCCGCCGCAAATCCATATCTGCCCAAGTGGCAGAGGGTGAGAGCGCAAGTGATGTGCATGGAGGGAAGATGTTGCCGAGTGACCGACTTTTGAATCGAAAATAGGATTAGCGAATCTTATTTCGGAACTGTCGTGAATAGGGCCTAAGACACTTGAATAATACGGACAAGCGCTAGAGAGATTAGATCTTCCCCAATGTCCTTAAAGAATCCAAACCGGACTCCATTGTGTGGACAAACAGCCCACATCTTCTCATACTATAGGGAGGGTTGGATATCTTCTAAATTCAGCGATTCCCATATCGTCCCTTTCGCGATCCATTTACGACCCATTTCACTAAAATAGTACTCTCATACGCTTCCACATGACTCCAAGTTGGCCAACACCAGTACCAAACAACCGATACCAGAATGCTCCATTGGATTCGATAAACCATGAGTTGGATACACCACTGAACATAGCATCAAACATGCTTTACAAAATTCATAACCAACTGGTTAAAGAAATACGTTCGATCGTGTACGGGGGCCGTCAAAGCTTAGAACCACTCTCACAAATCATGTGATTTGTATCACAAATTGAGGGTTTGAAAAATAGGGAAAAAAATTGTCAACTTGGAATGTTTATTTTGCATTTCCTTAAAAAGTTTATCTTGAAAAGTATTCAATTGTTATATGGTTTGGTTTCAAGATAACTTATGCAATGTTATCATAAATACGTATTTTCAGTAATTAAGAGTCAATATTGTTTCACTTTTAGAGTATGTTATTCACTAGATTCACTGGGATTTAAAGGGCGATTTCTTCCTTTCGCATACTTTTTGTCAATTACATTTCACAACAACTTTGTTACTCCTGTTATTTAAATATGATGATATTTTACGAATATTCCAAAAAAATATGTTTTGCTGGTTTTTGTGAAGATTTATTGTCTTTTGTTTTTGAGTTCGTTAACGTTTATTGTCTTTTGTAAGTTGTCAGAAATTAAGCTTGCTTTCAAAATCAAATTATACTGTGAAGATAAGGTTACCGATTTGACTGATCCTTCGAACAACTTCAAATGACCCCTCAAGAACTGTTTTGCATTTGATTGGCTTGCTCTATGCATTCTTGGAACCATACCTTTTATATACTTACACAAACTAACACGAAGGCGCTACCATCCGTTCTCCAAAAACAGTAAATTATAATACTATTCTTATTTTTTTGCGCTATTCGTGAGTTTACTTTCAATAAGAACTACTTTCAAATTAATCAGTTTTGTCAACAATTTGGTCCCAAGTACGGTCGCAGAACACGAAAACTGGTAATAATTCCAGTATAATTTAGTTTTTGAATATTAAGAAAGATTAGATATAGCCTTTCAAAAGCATAATACACTCCTTGATGGATATTTGTTTAAAATATGGATATTGTTTAAAATCAGCTTTAGGGTCAAATAAAAATTTCTTTTGCTATTATTTTGGACGAGTTACAGAACGCGATTTTAACTCTTTTTTACAGAGGACGACAATGTGAATTTTTCTCATTGTTTTGTACCTCTAAAAGATAGGGGAAGGGAGCCCAAAACCGGTAACTTAAGGTTTATAATAAAAAATACTCCAGTTTCATATATGAATATATTTAATGTGAATATCTGGTACAAGTATTCGTTAAACTTTATAAATAAAAACAAAAAAACACGTCTCTTTTAAGAAATATTTTCTTAAAATCAAAAACAATTCTGTCATTTTACCCGCTTCACTCGGAGGGAGTGTCCAATATCCTGACTGGGCAAAGCGGGTAAAGACTCTTCCAGGCGGTTAATAATATTACTTCATTATTTAATAAGTTAGTAAGTTATCGTATGGTACGACGCCTATCCGCTTTGGACAAGCAACCCGCTTTGGGCTCCCTTCCCCTGCTCTGATGAACACACATTCTAGTGGTAAACATTTTTCATCTCAGACGCACAAGATTTAAATAACTTAAATGTTACTTTAAATGAGAACCACCTAGAAATATATAGCGTCCACCATTCTGTTTATTTTTGCCCTAAGAGGTCCGTAGCATATCCCTAAGGTTATTCTTTCTTCTTCTTATCTGGCACTACAGCCCTTTGTGGGCTTTGGCCTTCGCGGAGGGTAGAGCTTGCGCAATTTCTTGACCCCAACACTAGAAGGAGGAGATGTGGTCAGCATCTCGCTCCGACCGGTTCGACCCCAGGATAGATCCTGGTACTCATTTTATAGAACACTGAGTAGGCCTGGGAGCCAGTCTGGATGTTGAGGCGTGTGTGAAAATACCCACCTCACCGGGGATCGATCACCGGTCATCCAGTCAGCAACTCAGTGCTCTATCCACTGAGCCACGCTGACTCCGAGGTTATTCTTTATTTGTCAAAATTTCCTCTTTTTGTTTCATTATTATTCGATGTATGTACTGTTGATAAATGACAACTATACCCATAATGACCTGTTCTTGTAAGACATCACTTGAGATAGAACGATAGCACTCAGATTGACGAACTAGACATAGGCCTGGATAATTCTCAATTTTCCCCGATCTATAATGATCATAATGAAGTTAATAACATAGTCATTAATTAGCTCTCTTTCACATTCGTCATACTACTAGTGCCTTTTCTGGTATGTGTCACTCATCCGTTCAACAAGTGTCTTGGGAGACGGGCACGTATCTACTGCAACCACCACCTTGTCTTAGCCTCTTCCAGTTTTCTGTTTTATTAAACATCTTTTTGACAATATTCTCGTCTACGATCATATTAATTTAGTAATATTTAAATTAAAACTGGTCTACATATAAGTTGGTTTCTAATATCAATGTATTGAATTTCTTACACAAAGTAACAGACTCTTCGATCAATTAATTCAATTTTTTATTCATTTTGTTTTCTATAAATAACAAGGAAATATTTTTCTTTGTGTTTCCAATTCCATTCTATCTTCCCTTTCAGATAATTAATACTAAGTATTAAGTACAGTTTCATAAAATGATAAAATGAATTGTAAGTTAGCGTGCCCACACCGAAGAACGATCTGTACCAGTGGCTGTCTGACCAACACGAGAATTGCTTTGACTCTAATTCAACCGTGTTTACAGAAAAACAGAAATGCGTACAGATAAAGTCTTCGCTTATTCCATTAGCTATATTTTCCTTCTCACAAAATTTTCCAAACCAAAAAATAAATAAAAACTGAAGAGTAATTTTTCATGTTACAAACAAAAAAAAAGTATGTTATCTTCACATATGTATGAAACAGTTCGTGTTTCTGTGTGTCCGCTGCTTGGAAAATACGGATAGGCTAAAAACTTCTAAATTTTGCACATGCGTTCTCCAGGATTGGTCCCAATTTCCTATTATTTTTTCTAAACTCGTAGATTTTCTTTATTTAATTTTAAACGTTATTTGTGTCAGCCGCAGAGCTTGGAAATGTAACACATGCGTTCTCTAAGGTGTGTTCAAGAGTATTTTTTCGAAATTCAGGATTTTTCGGGATTCATATACATACATCAGTGGCGATATAGAAAAAATAATTTTTACAAAAATCAATACTTTCATGCTAGCGAAGTAGTTTGTACTCAGCCAGTAATTAGATAAATAATGTTGCATTTTTTAATTGTCCAAAGTAATCAATTCTTGATAAGTACGGTAGAATGTTATCACTATTTTTAAGTGCTACTAATGAATGATAATTAAGCTCGTCATATCGAATATCACTATGAACAATAATATTTTTAAAGTTTTCTGATATCAATTACTATACAATTATATTCTGATATCAATTACAAAAACATTAAAATGTTTTAGAACATATCGCACATAAATCTACTAAATCTATCGTTATATGTGGTGATTTCAATATCGATTTCTTGAGTACATCCGACTCTGCACATTCACCAGTTAATCGATTCAAGAATCTTATCGACTCCTTCAACCTTATTACTACGATAAATGACCCCACTCGCCTCTCCGGCTCATCTCAAACATTGCTAGATCAAATTATAGTCAACAATGGAATCTCGTATCTCTCTGAAGTGTTTATCGCCGGATATAGTGATCACCTTGCTCAAGTATTGACTATTAATAATACACTAAAACCGCTTAAAATCCTTATACTGGTTAATGGAAGATTATGACTACACAGTTTTTATTTTATCACTATATTTTACTACTATTTATTACCAACGACATTTCTTTAACTTCCAAATATTATTCAAAGAAGAAAAATTCACGTTTTGACGAAAAGTTTTATTAAATGACAAAGCTGTAAAAAATCTGTTTCTTTACATAGAAAATTTCTGCTCTGGTATTAATACTTCCACATGCATTTGGCAAAAACAATTTCTTACAGAGTTGCCACTGACCTTACGGTCATTCAATATGGAATCAAACGAGTTTTAATTTTACCGGAACCTTTCAGATTTCCATTAACGTTAATATGAATATTACATTTGTGGAGATAAGGAATTCAAATTTTATTTTAGTATTTGAAACCGTTTGGAATTTACATCCATTTAAAATAAAATGCGACGTAAATTTAAAACAAAATGCCATGAAACATCTCGACACAAATCATTTGAATTACTTAGGAAGCTCTCCTAACTGAGATAGGGTGAAAGCGGTGTCATTTCACAGTTTATTTCATAATATTTACTATGATCTACTACCTACACGACATAGATCAAGAAGTAAAAAATTATTCTGAATAAAACTTTTGATATTTACTTTATCAAAGAGGTGTTTTAAAGTTTTAATTAATGAATAGTTAGGAAACTTCTTTATTTCATTTATTTCATTTCTTACAGCGAGGCTTAGACCACGCGGCTTGCTCTCCTACTTTTTTATTATGTCGGTGAGGGAACTGGGAAGGGGAGATGTTGGCTTGTTGTCGAGATAGATGTTAATACTTTTAAATCATCAGACAAATTTTAAATGTGGGATGGTAATGTATTAAAACAAAAATGTAGGTTTTTCGCTAGGTAATGCGAGAGGTACTACAATATTTCCATTAATTATTGCCAAACACAATTATATTAAATTACTTTATTGTTTTATACCAGCGGTTGTATCAGCAGTTTCAACGGTATTTTTATTCTCCATTGCTGAACCAACAAACTCACTCAACACTACCAAAGAAGAACGGTAGAGAATTAATTACATCTCCACTAAGAATGCAAGGACTTCTAATAATTACAGTTGATTTAAGTAACACTTCAGCAGTTGAAGTCCAGAATAAGAGGTGTTGTATTTGCGAAAACGTGTTATACCTAACTTTTCCTATTGTATGTTGGGTATTGTTAACAATGCCTAGGGAATGCTGGAAATAAAAGGAAACTATTTTCTAACTTGCATGAAGGTTTCACGTATGGTTCATATTACCTAGGCACTGCGTGCAAAGCCTGATTTCGTACTTTGACGGAAACAAACATATGTGAACTCTTCTCGCCCAGCGAGCGAGTGTTGTGTGTTGCTTACCGAGCAGGCGGAGGGAGTGTCCTGGGGTCATTGGACCAGTACATTAATCAAATCACTGAAATGTACAACTGTTTTCTTTATTTTTATTGTATTTGCTTTCAAACAAAATGAGGTTTAAATACAACAAAATGAGTAATAACGAAGAGAAAACACGATTTAATTTGAATATATCAGTTTAATAGAAAACTACAAACAGTATTCAAGAGCTCGCTTGACTCATTTGAAATATATAAGAGCACGTGAAAGTATGACGGACGTGTGTTTTACATATCTCACCTCGGAAAAAATAAAATATCTTTCTCAAATGTCCAGTGACCTATAGATAAAAGTGATGTAAAATGCCACGGAAAATTCACTAAAAAACAAATACAATTTTCATTACTTTCGAGATTTGAAAGTTTTTGAAAATATTTCTCCATAAGACGCAATGTATTACACCATTAATTACGATTACAATTATTTCACTTAAATTTAATTGTACATACGCAAATACTACCTTAAGGTACAGAAATTTTCAGGTACTTGAGTTCGTTCTGTTAGTAGTGGCTATATACCCATCAATATCTACAGACAATGAAGGAGTGTCCTACTTGTGGCGTGTCTCGATTCAACTTCTTGTAAAGGGTTGAACAGAGAGGCGAGAATTAGAGCTTTCTTAAGTTTGGAATAAAAAAATCTGTTTGAGCGATTGAATTGAAATTTGTTGTGCTAGTGCACATTGGCAATTCTCATGTAATGCATGCAATTTTCTTTCTCACAACCCTAAAGATGGGGAAGGAGATTGATTAAGATAGACAATTCCTAGACTGGGGCGGTTACGTGGCAGACCCGAATTATGAATGAAATGCATTGCACTCAGATGCAATGCCATACTTTTCAACACAATTGAAATGATCAAAATGCCGAATTTTTTTTTTTGAAATGGGTTGAAATGTCTAAACGGTGGATCACAGAGGATTACTCACAAAGTACAGGGGAGCACTTAAGGTTGGACCAGCACTCCAAGTTAGTCAAAGCACAGAGATGTATAATTGTTTTCTTTATTCTTCTTCTAATTGTTTTAAAACACAACAATATGAATAATAACGAAGAAAAAATATTATTTAATGTGTATCTATCAGTAAATAATACACTACAAAACAATATTCAGGAACTCGCTAGACTCATTTTCAATACATAACAGCATGTACATACATAGCGACCGAGTCCAACAGCTTCGCGATTTATGCATCTCACCTCAGAAAACGTGAAATATCTTCCTTAAATATCCGGTAACCTATAGATAAAAATAATGTAAAAAATACTACGAAAAATTTACCACTAATCAAATGAATCTTCCCTCACTTTCGTGATTTAAAAATTGGTAATTTTTTTGGAAATAAATGTTTTCTCCATACGACGCAATGATTTATCGCCATCATTTATAATTGCAATTATTTGATTTACATGACCGGTGAGGTATGTGGTAATGGTTGTTTCCCTGGACAGAAGATTTTCTGATCTCACTTTTCAGAACGGATTTTATTAAGCCTTTTCACGAGAGATTAGACATCCCTGACATTTGAAAGTGTGTTTTTTTGCTTGATTTTAGACCCCAAGTTTCCACCCCATAACACTCTAATGATTGCCGAGCACGAATGGGGTGACACAGGAGTCGCACGTTATGATAAACCATACAGGGATATCTTCATGCAAATCCTCACGGCATAATATAATGATGTAAAATTAAATAATATGTGTGGTATAATAATGATGGAACGTAATGTAAATAAACGTTATAGTGACATGAATAATGTACCCCGCTAATTTTACCTCACAGTGTAAAATCCTTTACAAAAAAAATCAATTTATTTTGGAATGCAGTATCTGAGAGGTAATACCCGGGAGAGATCTTGATAGTATTTCCCTCTCTCCCCCAAAATGCTTTGAATAATTCATTGAAGTTGGCATCTGTTGACATAGATTTTAATAATTTTTGGAATAGACAAACCTATGCCCCACTCACTTTTACATTCTCTTCAAAAGATATTCATTATAGCATCCTCCTAATATGATGAATCTCAAACATTTAGCTTGTTCTTTGATGTGTTCCATGGAAAGATTGAGAAGTGTGAATAGTTTTGGAGTGTGAATTCAATTTTCCAATTTTAATGAATGTGCTTTTGCAGAACATTCATGTGGAGAATAGGAGTTTTGTGAGCTTTGATTTTCAAATATGTTAAGATGAAAAATATATGGGTCGAAAGGATTGGGCAAACACAGATGAATTTATCATTGACTAGAAAGCTTTCCATGAAAAGATTTTCATCTACAAGAACGACGCTAATTTACTCGTATTCAAGACCATAAGTGGGCCACATCAATCCACGATACATGCAATATATGAAAGTCTGAGACACAAGAGCAATATCGAAAATATGAACATGCTGTTTTTGAAGTGAAATCCTTAGGTTTATGTGAACTTCTTTAATAATACTTACACCCTAAATAATATCCTATCAGAAAGTGATAGTACTTTTCTTCTAGAATATGATGTGCAAGTTCATGTTGTATTTTCATTCATATGTCTCTTTAGAATTCTTACTATGAAATTGAACTCTTCTATCGAAGTTCGTGGAATACAGTACGATTTATTTTTGTGTTGTGTTAAAAAATGAAGAAATGAGAAAAAGCGGGTAGGGGCAACAGAGATAATGAACACTACCGGGTCCATGTTTCGATACTATTTCAGTTTCGTTTCTTTTTGTAATTACTGAAGTACATATTTTTTTCAAGAAGAAGAAAAAGTGAAAATGTTAAGAGAGGAAATTACCAATAAGGCGTGTAAACCCTGGTAATGGCTAAGTGCTATGTAATGGCTATGTAATAGTAATGGCTAATGCTAGGGACAGGGTTAAGATATAAATGAAATGTAAAAAGAAAAAAAATATCAAGACGTACTTTATTGGTTGTTGTAGGTGAGTTATGAAATGCTATAATCTTGAATCGTTAAATTACTATATACAAAAGAGCATATTCGCTTATGTTCCATATTTCATCCTTAAATCTTTGTGGGTACATTCATAAATTATGTGAGCCATTCATTGAAGCATAAGTCAATTCGTAATAGTTTAAACTGGAAGAAACATCCTTTATAGAACTTCGTTTAAAACTATGAAAATTTATGTGGAAATGGTTTTTGTATTCACTTAAAAAGTTTTCGGTTACCTAGCTGCCATCCTCTGTAATACTCCGAAATAAATACATTTAAATCGTAAAAATAAATAAAACAATAGAAGAATGATAGAATAAAGAAGAACAGAGGAAATTATTTTAAATCGAAAAAAAACGAAGAGAAGAGTTTGAAAACTTTCCGGTAAATTGTTCCATTCAACTGGGTAGAGATGGAGTGGATCCAGTACGGTGTCGCGTTCAGAACTATTCTCTCAGCCCGATGGGCAATGGTCAGCCTGCAGAGCTATATCAGCAGAACAAGTGCTGCTACAGTTGAGTAAACAATGTTTGGAGAAAATACCAAAGTAGAACATTATGTAAAAACTCGCTTTAAAAAATAAAGATGTTTATTTTATCTCATATTACTCCGTATTTTTGAGACATGAAAGTTTAGGCTGATTGAATCGAGGAAAGGGAGGGAAATAAGTTCAACCAACGAAGCTAAGACGCACGTACACAAGCACAGTTGTTATCGGTACAATTCTGCTCATGTGCGATAAACGTTCTTTCCCACGATGTAGATGCTTAGGAATGTCTGTGAATGTATACATAATATTTTACTGTTTTTGGATTTTCTCGCTTTTGGGATTGCAGAAAAGGTAATTAAGCCTCGGAGAGAGTAGCAGAAGAAAAAAACTAAAGGAATTATATTGATCTACAGTTACACGTAGAACTTTTGTAAACATAAAATATAAATTAAGTAGTCAGATATTTGCGATATCTCTGCATTTTAATAAATAAAACGACGTAATAACAATGCACAATATCAATCTCGATATGTAGGTGTGTTACGTTTGTAACTGCAGTGTACAAGTGCATGACAATTTTTCCAGTTTCATTAAAGATATTCTCACATATAACAAAAATGGTGTAATGCCATGAAATGATAAA
Organism: Laupala kohalensis; assembly: GCA_002313205.1. Taxonomy (NCBI): domain Eukaryota; kingdom Metazoa; phylum Arthropoda; class Insecta; order Orthoptera; family Trigonidiidae; genus Laupala; species Laupala kohalensis. The sequence continues at coordinate 170,525 of NNCF01125947.1, forward strand.
CAGAGGTGTCAAAATATTTTGTTGGTATGTTTAAGAAAACATATTCGGTCATTTTTGATTCATTTTTTCGTATTGCATATGTATCATGTATTGCATATGATTCAGTATTGCATATGTATCATTTACTATTCTATGCAAATCAATGAAATACAGAACCTTTCTTGTGATCTTCGTGATGTTTCATTAGTGAAGTACATTTTATTTTTATGATGGACCGTATAAAAATTAGAATATTAGAATCAGAAGAACTTCCAATGATCGTTTGGTGAAACATTCTTGCTGGTAGAAAAATGCTCTGTTGCGATTCTTTTTCTAGGTCAGTCAATTTTTCCAATTCAGTGTGATGCATGGAAATCTATGAACCTTAAATCCAAAACCTTTTTTATTTTCTGCGATTTCAGAAAGCTGTTTTCTTGTGAGTGATAAGTCCTCTTGATTTCGAGTAAAGAAGTGGGCATGTGTCGACAGTGAAATATTTCCCGCTTTTCCCCCCTCCCGAATTTTTACCTGTTTTCAATTATATTGGGTGTTCTAGATGGGAGGGGGAAGCTAAGATATTCTAATTCTCTATGTATTTATTTTTTCCTTGTATAATTGAATGAAACAAAAACAATGGAGAGAAAAGATAGAAATAATCTTAAGTCCGCGTTTAGAGAACCAAAAAGTTTCGATGGGTTTTAATGGAAAGTTTTCAATTCATTTCTCCCCGCCACACGCTGAATAAGAAGCCCTGGGTAAAAGAGAAGCAAAATGTGACAGCGTGGCCTACAGCCTAGAGCGTGAGGCTAAAATAAAACCGTGATTCAGTTCATAACGTAGAAGCTGCAACAGGAAGCGCGGCCCGTAATGTTTCGCTTCATCGCTCTAGTTCTGTCCGCGGCTGCGTCCTTGCATCTCCTTGTCCGCTACCATAGGGCGACGGAAGTGTCCGAAAAGCAGTTCTTGGCTGGCGACTGTGCGAGCCAAGACAAAGTAAAAATAGAAAACGGCTACTTTCGTAATTAAACTGCACTACCTACAAACAAAGACTTTCCGGAACTACGGCCAACGAGTTTTCTTTATGCATTCTTCCGCCGAGTGCAGATGCGAGTAAAAGCGGACGAGGAGGAGGAATAAAAGAGAGCTCTCTTCCCCTCTTTCCTCTCGCCTTTTTATACGTAGCATAGTTGCCATAATTCTGCTCGATGTAGTTCCTGTACGTGATAGGGCACTAACGGAAACGCGTTTGTTTGGCAAAAGGCGGGTGGCATCGTCTTTCATGTTACCGCGTGGTCACTGCCATTGGTGGAAAAGTCGTCCGAGCGCGTGGAATCCACGGGCACGTCGGCAACGATGGACACAGCGGTAAGAGACGGATGCAGCGATAGCAGGCGATGGCGGAGTCTGCCAGTATCATCCGTGTTGCACGCGCGCCTGCACGACGACGCACTCGTGTTCGTCAGTCACTTCGCTTCGTTCTGTTGGCAGCACTCGCGATGCGGTCGCAACGCAACGCACCGCGAGCATCGCCGCCCGCCCGCCCGCACGCCCTCCCGCGCCATCGCGTCCGTCGTACAGCACGAAAGCAGTAGGGACGGGACATACTCACCTCCCATACTGCGGGTCGAACGTAATGCTGGCAGCGTGGAACGCAGATAAAGGGGGCAATGTGGCTCCCGTATATGGCGCTTGGTTTTACTACTTTCTCCGGTCGCTTGCCACGGATTCAGCTTGACGCGCATTCGCTAAAAAGAGACAGCGAAACTAATTTCACTTTTTAAAAAAATCTTGAAAACAACGCGCTCCTCGTTGCATTACTTTAGTTGCGTGTCATGTCATCAATATCAGTATTGTTTTGTTCATGTTTCCCTTAGATGTCGACACATGAAATGAGTCAATAACGATAGACAAAGCAGATATGACAAAATTAAAATTAAAATTCTTGAACGTGCCCGAAAAATTATTTGTAATGAGTTACGCTTTGTTTATTCTCAGTTTTCACGTAATGAGATAGAACTATTGTGCTGTTTATTTGCAAAATAGCTAATGATTCAACATGTCACATAAGATCTGTGGAGACCGTAATAACATATTATGTGTCCCACAGAGAGGTAGAATCATCACTGCGTAGGTGGTGTACTTAAACTGTATCTTTAAGTATCAAAACAACTTAAAATATTATGAAAAAGGCAAACATGAAAGAAGTAACAGGATAAAGAATAATAAAGATAATGAAACTTCACAAATCTTTAGGAAGAATCTGATGATGTGGGAGTGTTTCTCCTCGTTAATTGGAAAGTGGGTTCGTGATGAACACAAACGTGAGAATCGGAATCGTTATTTTCCAGAATACATTCCCTTGTTTTGGTAACTTGTAAAGTATCTCAAAAGTACTTTTTTCGAAAATTTGGGGAAAGTTAAACCAATAGAAGAAACTTTCTGGGTGAGCATACTTAGGAATTGAAGCCTCTGATGGGCTGAATATTAATATATTAATGCACAGTTCGTCCTATAAAATACCATTGCCGTCGTTACATCGAAGATATATCTGTTAATTGGTGAATTGCCATTGGAAACGTTCGTGACGTACTTATAGTGCGCTCGGTGAACACAACCAAATGTTCGCCGAACAGCTTCACAAATGTTCAGCGAAATGAAACTCTAGCTTGGTTCGCAATATTTTAGTCAATATCCTTCGTAACTTCGCCTGCCCAACCGTCCCCCGATTCTCATACCGTCATTTTGGTTCGAAACTCGGCTCATGCGTGTTTTGACTTTCATGTTATTGGCAAAGGTTTAAAAGATAATTTTATTCGTGCTTGTGAATACATGCTCATAGGATAAAAACGCCAAATTTCACAATTCAAGAACTAATTTTTACTCTCCTTTTTTAAAATTGTTGTATTTGTAAATGGGAAATGTAGCGTGATATTGGAGCTTATCTACATGGATCAATAGGAGTTAGGAGTTTGCTGGTAGGTCATTGTTAATAGGTAGGCCGGTTAGCTGGGTTTACTAACGTGGCTCGGTTAGTAGAAGTTAGAGTTATTAATAGAGCTGGGTAGAGGAAGGAAGGCTTGCTTTTCAGTTCATTTGCTATATAAACTGGGACATTAATGTGAAAAGCTACAAATTTTCTGCCCCATCGGGAATCGAACCCGGGAGAACTTGGTGATGAGAGACAACACTACCACCTGCGCCACTGCTGGGGCTTAAAGAAATACGTGTCCATACAATTACTGTCCATATAACAGGGAATGAAAAGATTTCCACAAGATTCAAGGATAATTGAATTCCGTAAACACCTGATAATGTTCGCAAAATAAATGATGTTCATTAACGTTTCGATTGAGTCTTACCTATGGTATTTACGATCTTATTGTTAAGTGCTGTCAACGTTTGTAGACTAGAGAAATGGCAGCATGAGAATACTCATTCTTATAGTGCCTTAGTACAATGTATTCTATGGTGAACTTGAAAAACTGAAAATAACTTGATTTCTCACTATTCTATTTTTTTATTTTCTTCAGTTCCCAATTTTCGAAGTAAGATTTTTTTGGGTCGAAGATACGCACGAGCAAACATTCGATTCCTTATTATGAATTTGAGTTGTTGATCTCCATTGTCGTTAAATGGTCAATTTTCACGTGCCTTGATTGTGAACTGAGATATAACCTCGATATTCGCATATGGAACAGAGAAAATGAGATGTAATAATTATTTTATTTTTAGAGTGTCTAGGCGCCCTCTCTTTCAAAATAGAATATAATCCCACTGTTTTGAATTACGTTAATTTAGCTTTACAATGATGAGCTAAGTTAAGCTCATGAGGTGATTGGGAATGACTACTTTATTCAACCACATCGAAATGGGGCAAAAATCCCTCAGAACAATAGGACAAATGATCAAATGTGGAACTAAGTCACATAATATAGACTGTTCCTCCTCTCCGCTGTATTTCTCTCTCATTTTCTTCTATCGTTTCAAATGGATAATATATAATTATTTATTATCGATTTTTTGTTTATTACCTACATTTATCAATGTTATTACTATTTATATTTGTTATAGATCTTATACTTATTACGAAGTACTTGAAGATTTAAGAATCTATGCAACGTATCTACCTATCTGGGTCAATGCGACTAGGCTTAGGTATCCCCGCCCAAAATGTTTCAAATGATAGTATGAACCATTCCCTATCCAGTGGCGATGAATTTTAAAACCCTTGTTGTTGTTGAATTATTTGAGTTTAAATTATTGTGGAATACGGAGAAACTTTCTCGGACTGAGTTTTTTTATTATGACAAAAGTATCGGCTTAACATAGCTAAAAAAAAGCTAAAACATAACAAATGTATATAGAAATGAAATGACGTTAAGAGTTTTATACCTTACGGAGCATTTACAAGAATAATTCACCAAAAACTGTTCTGACGGAAATGGCAGTCGCATCACGTGACTGAAGACAATGCAACCCTTGTCAAAGAAAGAGTCAAACGACAATCTAAATGTATTATCAAGTTTTGAAACTACAAACAGTCTTCCAGTTTATTCCCCCTGCTATTTAAAATGCATTGTCTGATAAAAAATACACATAACAAAATGATTATTTGTGTAACGCACGTCCAGTAATATAAATTTATTTTATTCCGTGCTCGTCAAACAAAAACAAAAACCTTTTGGAACAAATCTTTAAATCATTAATACTGGAACATAATTTGATGAACCTTCGTTAAATAAAACGCACGATCTAAATTACTTTTTTTCTTTATGGACAACCAGTTAACATATCCATTGCGAAATACTCAAGAAAGTTTGGTAGAATAAAAATAAATCCTGTAAAAAGTCTAATTTCACAGATATTTCCCAATTTGTATTTTTATGTTGAAAAACATTTTAGAGTTGAAATCTCCCATTTTCTTTCCTGAGTTAATGTAAACTGAACGTACTGAATTAGAGCTATTAACCCGTTAAATGTTCCAGTTGTTGAAATGTGAGTAAAACTTCAACAGGTCTTTAATAACAGCAAGGGATATAAAACAATTTTGAACTGCCATTTTTTTCCGTCTACTTGCACCAATAGGAAAGTCAGGATTTGGAAAAGCTTTTCCTTATCATTTCATGCATATTGGAACAACTTTTGTTAATTTAGGAAGGAAATCGAAGTCGAATGTCGGCCAGGTGGATAACATGGCACGATAAGTGATAGGGAATGTTTGATTAAATCGATTGCGTCGCGACTGTATCGTCTGGTCGAAAGGGGAAGAATATTCAAGCCCATTTACATGGAGGACATACGGTATATAAAACAAAATAACTGAAATTTGTAAAAATCATACCAATATGGCATATTTAAATACAAAATTGTGAAAAAACAAACGTTTTTAAATGTTCTTTTTTGTTCTCGTATTATACGACCTCTATATCTTAGTGTGGAGAAAAAGCACATTTGAAGCATCTAAATGTGTGTTAAATTTTGAACTTAATGATTCTTTAAATTGATAATAGTTTTTCCTCATTAAAACACTATTACCATCTCCTGGTCCATATTTCACATTCCCATTACGCAGTAGGTCACCAAAATAAGGAAAGTATAGTATGGCGCAGAATACGTTTTCCTCTACATGTCTAAGCATAGCATTCCCAGAATGACGTTTTCAATGTATTGAAAGTTTATTCCAGGTTGAGCATGCGTGAATACACGAGATTCATTTTCAGATTACTTAAGTAAGAGCATTGAAATCCCGAGACCTTTACGACTACTACCTCCGAATTATTATTTTTTCATTTCTTTCATCACCGACAGTTTTAATTTATAATCTACACTTCTTAGATTGTATTTTATGTTATGTCGTTTTTAATGAATTCCATCACCGCGTATTTCCAATGAGTTAACATTTCATTGGCTCTCATTTTTCCAAATTCTAGGATCACATATGAGTTATCTAATCCAACCTAATAGAATTTTGTTTAAAATAGCCTGAAAATAGCAGTGCACGTGTACTTTTACTAGCAAATATTCAAAAAATTGTATTAAAACAAATATTTTGGATAGTAGTAAAGGAAAGAAAAGGAGACTTAAATTTTGGAAAATGTTTCTCAGGTCCTATATTTATTGGTACAACAATTGTTTGGTGCCCCCAGAGGACTTACATCTAGTAAGTACGTGTTTGGCGAACACGGGACCCCGAGCTGAGTCAGGTATTACTTCCACTTACTTGTGCGAGGCTCCTTCCTTTCTCTTTCCTGACCTTCCTTGGTCACCTCTTGTTCTTTTCGATCCCGACTCTATTAGGACTAGAGTATCTTTCATTTTCCTCATTTTTTGTCCCCCACTCATTTTTTGTCCTCAGTGTTTTAATTTTTGGTTTTGAGATATGTTTTGGTATGTTGTAATTCAGGAGGGTTTTTAGTGGGTATGGTTGAGTCATTCGGCGAGTCCCACACGCGGGGAGAGTCATGTTGGTTCTTCCTAGCGTAACTGCATTTTCCCTACCTGTACAGAATTTTAGGGCTCTAATGACCTCGATGTCGACGAGCCGTAAAGCCCCACAAAAAAAACTGTTTGGTCGTACTTTTGTCACACCTATTCAATGAGTCAGTATTTACCAAATACAATATCTTATTTTTTAATGGTAAATCCTTGTTATAATCCCTTTTCTCACATAAAGCTTAACCAATTGCAAATTGGATATCTTTACGAAGATTGTGTTTTGAATTGGGTCGAAATAACAATCTTATATTTTAAATATGTACTATTTGTCTTATATCTAAACGTTGACTTTTTTCTTATATTTTTTTCTAACGAAGGGCCCCACAAGCAACAAGCATTATTATTGTTGAAAATATCCTGTCGGTAGTTGTTAAAGCGTAGTAACGGAAGAAAATTTATATTTGTTTATATGATGTATAAAACTGTGTTGTTTTTATGTTTTATTAATCTCAATGTCTACTTCACGAGTTAAAGAGAGGACTACTAAATGTGAATATTCAAAAGAGTATTGAAATATTTCCGTACCCTTATTTTCTATTTGGCCAACTTATTCTGTGGAGTTAAAAGAAGGGGGAAGGGTTGAGAGGGTACCAAATACAAAATCTTCCCAGGACCCCTGAATCCTCTCGGCGGTCCTGTTTGACTTTCAATAGAAGAATGGAATTGCCATATTTCAGGTTAGTACATGATGTCAATATGGCTCCCATACATTTTAGCGTGTTTATGCTTACAGTGCGTCTTTCAATATATACTGCACCATATATACGACAGTGATAAGTTTAAAACAATAATGATAATTAGTTTTATCTTAGTTAATAGAAGTTGAAGTTTTTACTGTCATTTTGCCCAATGTAGATAGATAATTTATTAAGTGTGCAATGTATATTGAATGTATTTGTTGGAAAAGGGGTAAAGCAAACTTGATCTCAACGAGTAACATCTACGACAGAATTGATCACACATGAAGATGGTCAGATTTCATTTGCTTTCGAATAGCTACTTCTTGTTACATATATGGCTTTTTAAATAAAGATATTTGTGAGTAATTAATTCCAAAGTGTACTTTCATCCGTCGTCAAGACTAATTAGGATAAGGTGGGGTAAATTTAACTTGAATTTGACAATACTGTGGGTGAAATATGGCGATATTGCGGTTTTGGGTATAGTAGCAGATAGAAATTCATCCATCTGAAAATTGAGTGATCGAAAAAATTCGAATTCGTTATTTCTGTATCGCATTTGTTGTTATACAGTAAGTAAATTGTTAAAACGTGAATTATTTTCTTATAAGTTAATTAAAAGATTATAATTGTTATTATCCTTCAATAATTTTATAGACCCCACAGTCTTATATTTACATTTACCCCTTGTTTTTCTAAGGTGGGGGTAATTATAAGCATATTCTTTGACTATAGTAGGTTGTTCACATACCGATGTGCGCTGAGTCTCAGAGCTACCAACGAAACCGACTCAAGTAATCCGCCTTTCAACTGTGCTCGACCCGCCCGTTCTTTCCATTAGTTACATACTGACTCATTCTAATTGAAAAATGGATTTATTTACTTATAAAGATATCGCAGATAGTGTACTATTTTTGAAATTTTAGTAAAAATAACAAAATGTGATACAAAGCACGAAGTGAGAAACCACAATATGTACACTGCATCTTATGTTAAGGTTTATTTTTTACTTGATTTTGTAATGTAATTACGTCGTACTTGGCATCATTTTTCATGATTTTCTACTTACATTTAAAAATATCCCAGAATATTTGCGATATTTTAATAAATAAATAAAATCATTTTTCAATTAGAGATAGACATTACTTGACTAATGGGTTTAGTAGCGAGCTGAGCACGACTGAGAGACGGATTACTTGTGTCGGTTTCTCAGGTACTCAGAAATCATTGAAAAATGGGCAGCCAATATTTTTATATAGGTTTATGGGACCACGGATGCCTTTCTAAATAAAATTGCATTTATTAAGCTTCAATTATTTTCTATTCATTTCTTCTTAGTTTTTTTCGGGAGGTAGATCTGAGGTTTGTTCATTAGTGGTTATATCTATCTATAGTTGAAGCTATTTAACTATAGCAGTAGTCTCGTACTGTGAGTTACGGAGGTGGAAGAGAATAAGAAACGTCAAGATTTGAATGGAAAGGTCAAAATCAGACACTAGGCGGAAAACAATACAGGAGCATAAGAAAGTGAAAATGACCAATTATTGGAACTATTGCCTGATCACGGGGAAAAATTTGTGAGGTCCTTATAAAAACTCGAAAAGACAATCTTTTTGAGTGAGTGACAGACTAGAACCAATCACGTTGTATACTGGGTATGCCATACTGGGTAAGCGGAAAAGAAACTTTTCATGTGTTTGTATGGTGGATGAAGTTCTGGAAAATTTGAATTGGAGGTTTCTTGACTGAAAAGACTGATAACGTAGTAAAGAAAAACCATTCTAACCTCTTTTCCAGTTTGTGAACAATAAAGTATTAGAATAGTAAGTCCAGGTGTAAGGACTGAAAATTTAAAAAAAAAATTTATAAGACGAGTACCATTCTAGACATATCACTAAAATTAACATTTTTAATATATTGCAAAATCTTGTCGAATTTCGACCCTAAGCATTATTATTTCGACCCTCTTATTAGTGCTAGTATTGATTCGTAAAATAAAAGCACTAAGAGTTTACAAAATATTTTCTCTCATATTGTATTTGACTCAGTTAGTTTGGATTGTTCTTCAGTCTTTGAACACCTGCGTCATAGACGGAAATAGATGTCATATCAACCTGAGTACTGACTATAGGAAAATCTTTGGGATCGTTAAGTTTGCTGAATCAGAAGGCTAAACTCAGGTGCGCACGCGATTGTTTATTTACTTTTCGTTCACCTCTCGAAGCAGAAACGACCACATGCGTTGACCGTTAGTATTTGATATGTTGAATTACAATATTTTTTGAATGATAGTTACAAATTAAGTCGTAATATTAGGGAAGTATATGAAACGTAAAACACAGAGTTGAACATCGCTGTTTAATAAACTAATCGCGAATATTCTATGGATGAAGTAAAAGAAAGTTCGTCGCAGAAGAGTGAGATGTAGTAGCGGTCTTCGTCACCTCTTCCTCGAGTTCGGAAGTGCCACGTCGGCACCTATTCATGAAGATCCCAGTGCCTGACGTCAGTTGTGGGTGGAATGACGCTGACGACGCTTTGGTGAACTCCCTTTGCGACAGGTGCCCCCAGTTGAGAGACGGCGGTGATTTCAAGCGAGACCAAAACTGTGTTTCTGAGCGACGAGTGTCACGTCGACGTAGATCTCCGCTCTTTTCAACTCTTATCGTATAGATAGGAATATATTAACTTTCTAATGTATTATATTAATGAGGGCTTTGCCAAATAAATATCACAGCTCATAAACTCGCCAACTATTTTTTCCCTTCAGCAATAAAATAAACCTAATATTGAAGTTCTGTATTCAACAAAAAACTTAAACGTTGGAGAGTTTATAAGCTGTGATATTTATTTTATCATGCACTCTAGTATGTTAACATATTATATTCGTGTGGTCGCGAATCCTCGGTACATTAATTTTCTATTGCGCTATTCACTACTTGAGACAGTGACGAAGAATATTTTTGTATCTATAGGTGTCCGAGATTATGCTCCACATCCTATATGCATATACTTAACAGCAATTAGAATTTCATTTTTAGGAAGAGCTCAGAAAGCTGGATCTGCTCAACAGATTATGACTTTCTGATGTATATGAGAGGAAAATAATATAAGTTTATTACGCGAGATTCATTTACGAACTTAGAAAGGTTTCGGATTTAATTTACTGTTATTTTTGTGGTATTTTCAAAAGAGTTAAGAGTACAACTTGTATTTTGCATTATTGTTAAACATTCTAAGCAAACGATGTTCATGACTTTGAACGCATACATTTTTTAATTAATTTTAGAAATACATATTTGACTTGTTATTTTTGTTTTTAATCTGAATTATTATGCTTCCTCCATAATAGAGTGAAAGAAGACTTTCAGGATTTAATGAGTTTTACAATTTTTTTTCTTAGGTTGTGTAAAGCTTAGTTATATTATATGCATTATTATCATATTTTCTCCGGCGATCTAATGAATCAAAGGGTTTTAATTTTAATTACTTCTGTGATTGGAGAACTGTCAAGAACATTCAAATGAATAATGAGTGCGTTCATTTAAAGAAACTATTGAAGCTTATACGAACTCAAGTTCGTTGCCGAAACATCGGTTATGAAGTTGAAATAAAATTGCCCCAACAAAAGAACTATATTTTTATAGGGTTTCTACTTTTGTTAAAGTTAGATTCATCGCGTTTTTATTGCATTTCTTCATCCTTTCAATTAATTTGTTTAGGCTAGTAAATAAATAAAGATGTACGCAGAGTATTTATTTTGAATAATTTTATTGCATCGTCTATTTCAGTATCGACCAGTGTGGGTTCCCTATTAGCTATTTCAGCTTAACGGATTTAAAGAAATTTGTTGAGAGTGCGAGAGTGAATCAGTTCGGCCGAGTTGAAAATGATTATTGAGATTTTCGTTGAGTTTGCTATAATGGATCTACAAGAAAGTAATGTTTGTGTGCGAGAATATACGATATTTGTGTTTGTTACGCTGATTATTTCTCTCCACATATACACACGCAATTTTATTTAATCGTTTGACGATTTATTATTATAATAAATTGTTATTGTCTCCTTTACAATACAACGATGTTTTTTTCTACAGATTTTGCAAGGAAAACGAAAGATAAAGAAATGATATTTTGTTTAGCATTGCAATAATGTGTTATTGTATAAACATCCAGTATTTTGGAAATTCATCATAATTGTTGGTAATACACTAGTTCTGACGACACAGACGGATGTCAGGATGTTATGCCCTCAAAGGCATCTGGCAGTACTTCAAGCAATTATATAATGGATGTTTTATTTGATGAAGTTCCTACGAAATCAATAGTTAATCCTCGTGTTACGTAAGAGAAAGGAAAATTAATATCAAAGCGAAGTAAACTCTTTTGGTTTCATTTGAGTTTTTTCTTCGATAATTTTTTAAAAAACTTCGAGTGAAGTTTAGATTTTATAAAAGCGCGTTAATTTTGTAGGATAATCTTACTTTCCTGGTTAGTTTATTACACGTTTTCCCAAATATTACATCGCCATATTAAGAAAATTCCTACATTTCAATTTTTAGTCGAGAGTAGTAATACCAAAAATATTATGCTTTTCCGTCATCTATGTAGCATAATGTTAAATTAATCCATATTTTGTCTCGCAATTTAGTAAAAAATGAAAGGTGGCGGAAAATTTCGAATGAAAATTATTTCCTTCTTTTACATGCAACTGTGACTCATAGTTTGAAAATTGGTCGCAAGAGCGCGCGCTTGTTCATGGGCTAACGTGGGCAGCATGGATAGTACGTCAAAGCAGAGGCGGTAATCTTCCGAGAGGCACTAATGATAAGCAAGTAAGGACACATGAGGGGTAATATGTCTCTGATAATGTTCGAGATTCGTTTCTTGGAAGCAAAGAAAGGCATTTCCGGTTTGTTTTTATTGCTTTTCTTTCTCTTTTACTTTCTAACATAATGACGGTCTGGCAATGGAGGTGGTCAGGAAATGAAAAGAAATATGCACATTACCCGATATGAGACAGAATTCTGTCACAGACTCAATGGCCCATAGGTAATGTGGCGGTGGCAGGTTTGCCTCACGGCAAGCCGGCAGGGTAGTCAAGTTGCTATGGCAATGCCCCGTACCGTGCCGGCCCGAGCCGCGTGTCTCCGTGCCGTGCCGAGCCAAACAAAGCAGCTCCGTGCTGTGCTGCGACCACGAGCGCACCTATTTCCCGTTGGCTAACTGGAGGGGGCGCCGGCGTCCCTTTGCGGTCACCGCCAGTTCCGTCTCCTTTTTACTCTGGAAATTCTATTTTTATCTGCAGATGGAAAAGTAGTATTAGAATACTAACTCCGAATTATCTATGTTGTGGAAGTTATTGTACTTGTTATAAAATTGAACAATTCATTTCAATCAAAAGTTAATTAAATGAAAAGGTAATGCCATTGATGATTCCTTTGTTTCAGTTTTGTGAAGAATACAAAGAAACAGCGGACAGTGGAACTTTTCTGAACAATTATTAAACACTGTGTTTTCTTATGAAAATACAGTTTGAAAAGGTTTTAGTAATTCTAATGGTAATGAGTTACGTTTCCGCGTTTAATGACTGAAATTAGTATGTGATCGAGGGAAGTTCATGTGAGCTTAGCGTGTTCTACTATTTTCTTTCCTTAACATTCCATTGCTTCCTTAAATGATCGTTAAAATTAATTTGTTTATAAAACAAGCTCTTACTCGTTAAAAAAGCTCTATATTGTAAATTTTATTCATACATAACTTAATTTTATAATACGTAAGTATATATAATATATAAATATTAAACTGTTTTTTAAATATAACATTGAGATACTCATGTGTATAACTTTTCATGAGAAATATTTTTCCCCCTCGCAATGTGCTATTATCGCATACAAATAAAATATTACCTAAAAGCACGAATAAAAAACTAAAAAATTTGCTGTATTATAGGGCCGGATAATACCTTTGTTCCACTGTTTTATGGGAGACGTGATCTCAATATCAATGCATACTTTGCAAGGCTATTTACATGGTGCTTACTAGGATAAACAGGAATGCAATTTACGAGCTCAACCTATATGACAATATCTGGTGGTTTCATCTTGATATTAATCTCGTTTTTATTGTATGGTCCAAATTCGTTTTTCGCTGAATTTTACTGCCATGTTACTGTACAGTCTGAAGTGGTAGTATGACATGGTGACCTTGAAACAAAAATGTACCATCTGTTCTTTGAACTATTCTTGTACTTAACTTTAAGAAACTTTTTTGACTTAATAAATGTGTGTTATTATCTGTTCTATCGACTGATAATAGTATTATAAAAACTACATAAATTGTCGGAATGTTTCCAAAATGTATGCACTTGAAAGATCCATTTGATAAGTATTTCTTTCACACTGCAGTCCTGATGCACAGGAAAAATGTGCGAGACCGTTCATTTATACTATATAGTTTCTTTAATGTTGCTTTAGGATTTATTTCTGTTTTAATGAAATAACAGTAATATTTCTTCAACGTTAAAACGTGTAATATGATGATAAATACTTCCGGAACAAGGAAAATCAAGAAAGTGCTTTTTGAAAGCTGCGCTGTTTTTGATGTTTCTCCACGTAGTTCTATTAAATGCCGTTAGAGCAGCAGCTCCCAATTCGATGCGAACTGTCCGCTGAGATCCAAGTATACTCCGCCATCTCGTGTCGAGCGGCGGAGATTCAATTGACCCGTCTCCATCTTCTTTGCTCAGAAAATCCGGGACACGGGAGGCCATTTTGCATCTTGCAGATTTGTGTCCTTCAAGTTAAATTGTTTTCTTTGGTGTGCGGACATCCAGTTCCTGATAAAGACAATCGAGTTAACATAGTGTGAAGCATCATGAAGATGTATGTGCTACTTCAACGGTTTTGTTGACGAGTTGGGTGATTTAGGCGCCTATAAACCGACCGCCGCCTAATTGCGGATTGAAGTTTACTGACAATTACAGAACCGCTGGTTCTGGCAGAACGGCGCAGAGGGTGTATTACGAGCCATCGAGAGCCCTGGCAGATTTCAAAGTAAAAAACATGGGCAACAATGCCGCTACGGCTAACAAGAAGGTTGATGCGGCCGAAAGTGTCAAAGAATTCCTGGACCAAGCGAAAGAAGATTTTGAAGAGAAATGGAAAAAGAATCCGACGAATACTGCCTGTTTGGATGATTTTGAACGCATAAAGACTTTGGGGACCGGTTCGTTTGGGAGGGTGATGATAGTTCAACATAAACCAACTAAAGAATATTTTGCAATGAAAATATTAGACAAGCAGAAGGTTGTTAAATTGAAACAAGTTGAACATACCTTAAATGAGAAAAGAATCCTCCAAGCCATCAGCTTTCCTTTTCTGGTGAGCCTCAAGTATCATTTTAAGGACAATTCTAATTTGTATATGGTGCTAGAATATGTACCGGGTGGAGAAATGTTTTCTCACTTACGGAAGGTGGGTCGTTTCAGTGAACCCCATTCTCGTTTCTATGCAGCACAGATAGTACTAGCTTTTGAGTACCTGCATTATTTGGATCTGATATATCGTGATCTTAAACCTGAGAACTTGCTAATAGATTCTCAGGGATATCTCAAGGTCACAGATTTTGGCTTTGCGAAGCGTGTTAAGGGTCGAACTTGGACCCTGTGTGGAACACCTGAGTACCTAGCTCCAGAAATCATTCTCAGCAAAGGATACAATAAAGCTGTTGATTGGTGGGCTCTTGGAGTGTTGGTATATGAAATGGCAGCAGGCTATCCTCCATTTTTCGCGGATCAACCAATTCAAATCTATGAAAAAATTGTGTCTGGTAAGGTGCGGTTCCCATCACATTTTGGCTCCGACCTGAAGGACTTGTTGCGGAATCTCCTTCAAGTGGACCTGACGAAGCGTTATGGCAACTTGAAAAATGGTGTGAATGACATCAAAGGTCACAAGTGGTTTGCTTCCACCGACTGGATTGCTGTGTTCCAGAAGAAGATTGAGGCCCCTTTCATCCCTCGATGCAAAGGACCAGGTGATACCAGTAATTTTGATGACTATGAGGAGGAAGCATTACGAATCTCATCGACAGAGAAGTGCGCTAAGGAGTTTGCTGAGTTTTGAACTGTCATTGTCATCCGCTTGTATGATCCCCGTAATCGAAAACTTGATGTTATTCACAACACAGGTACAAGTCTGTTTTCACTTCCTTATTTAGTAGAACTGTTTTTTGTATGATTTTAGAGGAGTAAAATTCGTATAGGATTTGTTTTTTCTGTAGAAATTTTTTATATAGGGACTCATGTGAGTGATAACGTATAATTGGTGTGTCCCTCCTACTGTTCTGTGTTTGCTTGTAGGAGTCAGAGTCCTTATTGATAAGCTATCCATTGGTGCACACTGCACTTAAAACTGTTATTACAATTGGAATTGTTATTAGAACTGATTCTTGCATTGTGCTACATGTAAATGTCTCAAAATATTGCAGTCATGTTTATATTTAGGATATTACATTCTGTGGAATGTGAAAGCAGACTGTGCAAATTGAAGGCTGTTTTCATTGTTGCGGAGCGACTACTGATATGAAGCAAATATTGCACCATTGGCAGGGTGCGAGATTTGTCCTATGAAAGGTTCAGCCGGCAGGTATTGCTATTTGAGAAAACTCCTTTGCTATGAAAACTAGCTGATGTTTTTTGGAGTTTATTTACAATTCTTGCCAGAAGTATGTTCCAGACTTTCAAATTTTCAAATTCAAGACCTTGTGCTGTCCAATTTTCTAGTTCATTATATTTAATGATGTACATTTTGTGAGTATCCAGTCAGGTTTGTATTTTACTTATGTTCTTCCATGTTGAATTCTTTGGTGCACTGTGTTTTATGTGCAGTGTTCCTATATCTCTTCAGAGAGATATTTGATGCCTCAAATAACTGACTGGATATTAACATTCTTTAAAACATATTTTTCTCGCACCCTGCAGATATCCCAGAGCAAGTTCCTTTTAGAGCTCCCATGCAAAGCATATTAAGGGTGAGATATAGTGCTTGAAGTAGGTGGTGCGTAGGAACCTATGTCTTGGCAAAGGACAAGTTTCTTGCAGTATTTTTGTGAATTAATTTTTAATGGAAGGAATCCTGGGTGTTTCTACCCATGTTAACATGATCTGAATATGCAATAGTCTCAGGCATAGTTTTGAGTTTCTAACACAGTAAGATATGGTCATGGACTCATACTTTAATAAATTTGTTAGTCCTGATTGATTTTTGATATTGGACTGTCGTTCAGTGTGATGGTTATGATGGATCTGTACAGTTAATATTAGTGTGTTTGCCATGTGTTAACATAAGTGACCCTAGCCTTAGTTGAAGAGTAAATGAAGGAATGCCCTACATGTGGAACTATAGAAGTATTTCCCTGGTATATTCTATTCATTGTGAAGTGAATTTTTTTATCAATTTCCCTCAGAAAAGAACACCCATAGGATCATATATCAACAACAATTCAAAGCAACTTGCACTATTATGCTAGATATTAGAGTATATTTTACATACCTTATAAAACATGAAATCTTTACCATTTTGCATGTACTGGATGTACTTAAGGAAAACCTTTCTAGGACTTTATATGTGAGTGTTGCGAGAAATTTACACTGCTGTGCTGAAAATTATTTTACATGATAGTATATTTTTATGGCTTACATTAGAATGATTGGCTATGAAAATAACAATGTACAAATTAAGTTCAATGCCCACCAACTAGCTTGGTGAAAGTGCTTGGAAGTTCTGTGTTTTCCAGCAATAGTGATAATTGTGCTTGATCCCTTGGTGCTGGTCCGTGGCAAATAATGATGAACTTAAATCTATTCTTGTTATTTCATTTCTGTTATTTTTAATGAATATTTAATGTTGTCCTTGGTAGGATATGTTTTCCTGTGCAATTTTTTGTTTTGTTTCTGTTCTTCATATTCCACTAAACTGTAGGGTGAGATATAAAATATTACCTTCTTGAAGATAGCTTTCCAGTCATAGAGAATGAAAATATTTACAACTATTGTTTTAAAAAAAGCAAAATAAAAAATCAGGTAGACTGAATGGTTTTTGTGATGAGTGTTTAATTGCTTAGTGAAGTGTAATTCACAGGTTTGTGACCTTACCTTACACCTGGATTCCCAGAGGAATGGCAGCTACTTAGACTGATAAAGAAGGCTGCATTGTGTATAATCCTATGACTGCCTCGTGGAAATAGACTTTTCTTGCTCTATTTCTTGAGCTGAAAGCTTGTAATAATATTTAGCTTTCAGAAGAATTTATGTGAGAGTTTGCATGTTTACATTTTATTAATGAAGTATGAAAATTAAATTTTTTGGATCTTTTCCCATGTTTGTCATACTAGTTGCTTATTTGATGGTATTTCATTACTACTAACTCATATTTCTGCTTTTCTGGGAGAAGTGTGTGGAAGCTGTGAAAATATTGTATGTTGCAGTCAGGGGATTCAAACAGTCATTTGTCTAGTTCATGCGTGAGGTTTCCAGTTATTAATATATTTTATGGTAGTCTGTATTTGATCCATATATTCCTGAATTTTTCTTCCTATCTGTACTTTAAACTTTTAATAATTTCTATTCATGACAGTGCAATATTAAGTGTTGACTCAGCATTGAATTAGGGTATGGGATAAATAATTTATTTTATGAAGAATTGATATGGGAGTTAACTTAGATGTAATGCTGAAAGTTTATCTTTAACTGTTATTATTATTTTTCTGTGCCATATATAATTTTGTGAAAAAAAATCAGTTTTGAAGGAATATCTTTACTTTTCAAAAGAAGCAAGACTGATTTTGAGTTATTAATTATTAATTGATCTTTGTGTACATATTGTGGGTTTCGAAATTGATAATTCAGTATCTGTCTATGAAAATAAATTGTTTTTTTATTCTTGTGCATTGAATTATATCAATATGTTCTTTGAATACCTGAAGTGTCAAATTTTTTTTTAAGTTTTAATGTTGGGAGCATGTGATGTGAAAGTGAAGTATGGAAACCTCATGCCATTGAAAATGTGTACAACTTGTAAAATATTATTTATACATATTTTGATTACTAAGTATAATAGTTGATTCCAGTTTTAGCAAGCTTTTTAGTAGTTGAGGAATCTTGCCACTTGTGACCGTGAATAAAGAAATTTATCATTGAAAGGACCATGAAGTTGTCAGTTTGTGTTCAAAGATGTAAATATATTTTGTTTGGTGTGGTTATTTAAACAAATCCTGTCATTCTTTAAAAATAACAAAGGTGTTTTAGGAATATTGCAAATATCATTTTTTTAAAGTTTGAATCATAACTTTATTCACAAATAGTATTACAATAAAATATCATCCAAAGATTTTGTCTATAATACATTATTCTTTTTGTTACACTTGTAGATTTTACTTGACCTTCTTACTATTACTGAGTATTAGTATTTCTTCTGTGTGTAATTATATTTTTCTTCTATCCTTCTTGAGGGAGACCTAATCCTTGTATATTGAAGATGAGTTATTCTATATTTAGATTAAATTAGAATTAACTGATGTTTTCCCATTTTGATGGTACATTCACAATTGTTAAACAGTTGGGATTGTGGTAAATTCTTTTGACATTAATGCATAAAATGAATTATTAAATAAACAGTTTGCTTTTTAATTATTTGCTTTTTTCCAAGTATTAATTTTGCATTTTTTCTGTCCTGCATATGTAATGATAGTTAATAATTCATGTAAATTTCTCTTCATCCCTTAACAATTTTCATGTTGACCTCTAAATCGTGTGCACTATTTTATGTCAAAAATGGTCTTTATGCCATCCCAGGAATTTTTCTAGATGCTCAATTTAGGACATAATGCGATCATATAATGTTATTTCCATATTTGTTTGCAAATGGCTTTGAAAAGTAATGATCCCCCAGTTTCTTGAAGTGAAACACAATTTCACTTTACTTATTGCAAAACAGTGTTCAACATTAGTCGTTTGTCTAAACGTGTAAAAATTACTTTAATAGTAATGAATATTTTATTTTACTTTAATGTATCAATGAATAATATGATTGTTATAGTTGCTGACCAGTTCTTATTGTTGCGTAAATTGAGGAGTTTTATCGTTTTTTATAATTTTGTTTTTATACAATAATATCTCTTTATCTAAATTTTGTGTGAAATCGCCGCGTAGCATTCATTCTCCCTCGAGTAATGGCCAAAATGTAAGGTACTGAGTGCGATGTAGTTTTGTATAGACGCTTTATCACTCGAACTGAGGTTGTCTGCAATGTAATCTTTTTTCGAAACCATGGATTTATTGTGATTCGAAATTGTGGATGGATTAGTATTTTGTATTGTCAACGAAGTCCAAGTATTGTCATAATTACAGTCGCCGCCCATGTTCGACTATAGGAGCACCCCCGTACGCGGTCCTACTTTCCCAAACTGCCTGCCCCCTCCCCCACGTCCCGACAGCTCTGACATTGTTAGTGGTTCCCAAACGTTTTAGACCCGCTGCTCCCTTGTTCTACACATCATTCCTACATATATTTCTAACTAATTACTTTTCACGTAATAGTAATACTAACAGGAAGTTGCAAATAAAAAGAACGTGTAAAGATTGTAGCTTGTGTAGAGGGCTTCTTTTTAGACGAATTTGTACTTGGATGTAACAATTTCTGTTTAGAATGAGCCGAGGCACGGAATCCCTCGCTTTGAAAACCACTTTTCTAATAGATCAGTGATTCCTTCTGCTCTTTGATATTTTACATTTGGTTGTGCAGAGATATTTTCCAATTGCTTGGAGCTGAGCCCAATCGTCAGTGTATGAGATTTTCTCCCCCTAAAATCCTTTGTACTAGTATGCATTGCTGGGCTCTAATGACCTCGACGTTGACGAGCCCTAAAGCCCCACAAAAAAAAGTATGCACTGCTGTGACGTGAACTATTAATCTTAAATTCCTTGGTGGTTGCTTATTTTTCTCGCGTATAAGTAGACGAAAAAGAAAATTGTAATCACACTGCGACGTCCCTTCACTGGGGTTTAAGCTTATCAAAATACTTTATAAGATAAACATGTAACTTTATCATATACGTAGTTTATAGAAAATATTGTAATCGTGAAAAAATTCGAGGCGAGATTTCGACGGAAATATGTTTTGGCAATCCCTGATTCTGAAAAAGTGGTTTTTGGCATAACGTCCGTCCGTCTGTGCGCAGCGATTCTGA
Source organism: Laupala kohalensis (assembly GCA_002313205.1). Classification (NCBI taxonomy): domain Eukaryota; kingdom Metazoa; phylum Arthropoda; class Insecta; order Orthoptera; family Trigonidiidae; genus Laupala; species Laupala kohalensis. Next base: position 190,926 of record NNCF01125947.1, read on the forward strand.
GAAAATGAATGAATAGATTTAATTCGTATATACGGAAGAATTTACTTGTCGATGCACGCGCTGTAATTTTTTTGTACTTTAAAACAAAGGGTACTTCACATGAAGGTCAAAGTACTTTTTGAATGTTTCTCAAAAACAGCTCCAACGATAATGCTTAAATTTTCTGGACGTAAAGTACAATTAATATGCATTACATCCGCATCAGCGGGATTTCACTCGAAAGTTTGGTATAGACGCAGTAAATTAATTTCTGTCTGCTACACTTACACATTAGTTTACTGTTTCAAGAATCTTGAATAATATTTAGCAGTGTAAATGGGCCAAGCAGACGTAGAATACACTTTAAACTGAGATGAAAGATGATAATGATAAAATACATAGGAGAACCGCAAAAGCACTAGATACGAAAATACATCAATTTCTACCTACAACGAAATAACTTTTACGATATTTATACTTGTAAGACGGATATGTCGCTATATGTTTTGAAATAATATGAATATTTATTTTACTTTCAAATTTCAAAAAAATAAGTCCATCTAGCGACGTTAAGCATTAATAGAGCACTAGAAGAAGACCAAAATGTAGAGGACCACGCCAGAAATGATCCTTACAATAGAATTTTTTTCTCACTTTATGCTGCAGACGAAGAAACTTATATTAGAAATTATGTGTAATGGTTTTGCACCACTAGTTTTTTTTAAAGCGGCGAACGATACAGGATACTTACAAACGTACTAAACAATTCAGTTGAACACGTTACATCACAATGTCAGGTATGGAATTCGGGACATTCAGTCAGTAATTAACTAGCAGCTTATGACATATTTTTTTAAAAGAAAAGTATACTGGTGGACGATTAAATTGGAAATGATATTGAAATTGATCTTTACTAGTTCTATTTCGGGCTGGAAAAATAAACAGTCTCTATTAAGGAAGATCAATGGTTAATTTTATATCAATGTGTTTTAAGATACCAGAATGTCTGTGAATTGCAGTAGCGGTCAATGTCGTGACTAGAAAGTCGGGGGGGGGGGAACCCAGACTGTTATGATGCCTAATTTGCGTTAGGAACAAATTTCTGTACCAAATGAGGGTTATTTCTTTAAAACAATTTACCATTTTACTAATGTCGGTTTGGTGTCTATTGCAGTTAGAAGAATGAAAGGCAGTTGAAAACGATCGTATTGCATTATTACACCGTGAGATCTCTCATTTAAAAATTCCTATCTCCACGCTGCCCCAGGTCCCGGACTCACCCCAGTTAGCCAGTATTGCTGTGGTAGATAGATTTCAATTGATCCAACCAGGCTCCGAACAACCTTTCAGTATCGTCAGGAACAGATTAGGATCGACTAGCTGACAACGACTTTACTACTTAAGAAATATCCTTGTGGAATAGAATTTTCGAGAATTGTCGTTCAACTATGTTTCAGTAAATTATATTACTATCGAAGCTGTTACAATTCGCATTGTATAACCGTGCAATACGCAATTGCTTGTAATTGCATTATACGATTTTTTTTCAATTAATAATGGTGATGCGGGCTAGTAATATTCCCTGTGGAAATATATATATACTGTCTCTTNTATTTTTCCCTTAAATTCCTAAAAATGTAGAAATTATGATTTTGTTTGGGTTTTCTAGTTCATTATTCCTATTTATCACAACTCTATTTTAAAGGCACCCTCAAGTGAATAAATGAAACTACAGTTATTTAACTCACTAAAATTTGTTTTGAAATAGTCAACTTCAATTGTTATTTTTAAGTACATTTGTTCGCAAACTTATCAAATTAAAGAACATCGGTCATTTTAAAGTTTTCATCGACTTTTTTTTACTAATAACGCTGGCTGCCGTAAAAATGTACGTTTATATTATATATTCTTTTTTATATTGAAACTAAGAATGAATGAAATTACTTCGAGAGATTGAAAGGAAATTTTGCTTGGACTAATTAAACAATATTGTTAAATTTCACAGTTTAAAGTTCACCCTTAATTTTCCAGTGACTCAGGATTACACAGGTTTGCAAAGGCAATTGTATAATTATTTAATACTATAATGCGTTTTCCCAGAAAATCTTTTACAACTTACCTGTTAGTGTTCTATTAACGACAAATTGAGCAATTTCTATCGATGTACCTGTATTTTTGTTGAAAATTTAATGGGAATATGTATAACAAAAATAGGTCCTTTTACGTTCCGATTATACATGGAAAATATTATCATAAAAAAAGGATGTTTCGAGATCTCTTCAGAAATTAACGAATTAGGTTTCAGACGATGATGTTTAGACTCGTGAAAGTGTTATGTGCGTGTTGAGTGTGTGAACGATTCTTCCTCCTCAGTTCCATTTGGAATACAGTTCTATTTCGGTTCACCTCTCACCCCGATTTCATTTCCTTTTGAAATAATTAATTTAATCAGTTTTAAGTACTTTTAAATATGCATACCGATTACTGAAACATTTTCTAACGCCATGTAGATAAAAAGAAGTTTCAGGTGTATATATTTCTTCGGGAACAAACAAACTAAATGGGAAGTTACATAATTAATACATATATATAATTTTTAAATAAAATGAATTTGTCGATGTATGTCTTTGACCAAGTTTCAACTCAAATGTTTAAAAATTTTATTGTAATCGAGGGACTGTTTTCAAGTTCCGTTCTAAAAGTCAACAAGGTTGTATTCTGCGAATTATAAAACAACTGATTATAAAGTATGCTACGTTTTTAAACGTTAATTTTGGTACGATAGACTTTAAGTTAGTGGTCGTGACGCTCTCACAGACCTGTTTTTCAATGTTTCGCCTTTATCAGATTGTTGTAAAGCTATTTCTTATTTTTCTCTTCACAGCTTCTATTAAACTACGTAACTACGTTATGATTGTCTATAAAGAAAAGTATATATATATATATATATATATATATATATATATATATATATATATATATATATATATATATATNACTTTGCTCGCGTGAATTTTGTAATAAGTCTGTAGCTTTGTTCTTTCTCACATTGATATCCAGTGAAAATTTTATCCATTAATGGCGGAGGTTTTCTAGTATTGGGGTGTATCGTTTTCACTGATGTAATTGAGAAAAAGGTTTTAAAAAACGCCAATTTCACTCCCTTAGGGGCGAATTTTCGTAAAATCATTACATGACATTTTCGATAATTTTTCGTGTTACGTTCTTCCCAACTCTCACCTATAGAGGTTTTGTTCATAATATACATAGTATAACATAATGTCATTGGAAAAACGATCATTCATCTCAGAATACGCAAATACTATGGACTCAACCCTAATATCGGTCTTTTTGCGTTATTTTTACGTCTCGCTTTCCAAGCTGTAAGGATACTATGTGATTTCAACTCAAATTTAACGGCATTGTTGGTTTAAAATGTCATCAACCCTAATACTATGGATCCGATGCATTTTTATTTTTTATATTTCAAAATTAGTTTTCAGTTCTCTTTATCCATAAACCCATTTCCATCCCCCACCCCAGGGGTGCTGGTGGTGTGTTTGCTTCATGAGGGCTTAGTTCAGACTTACACAAAATAGGGATTTCACCATCACCTCAGCGACACCGAAAATTATGGACTCAAGATAGTGCCGCAAGAGTGATTGATCAGCCGCCAAACACAACTTTAACAGCATTTTTCCAACTATGCCAGCAGGATACTTTTGCAAGAACACTATTGTATTCAGAATTGCCGAGATATTATACGTGGAATACATCAAGGAAAGTCTTTTGTAGAAGAAAAATGGGCAACTTTGATCCTGAGCATAATATTTATTCATGTGACGCATTGGGCCGAGTCTACACAGTCCATCCTAACAACGCCGAATGTTATTTTTTAAGAATGCTTCTACATACCATTAGAGGACCTCGCTCATTTGCAGAATTAAGAACGGTAAACGGAGAAATATGTGAGACATTCAGAGAAGCTTGCCAGAATTTAGGGTTGCTAGAAGGAGATCAACACTGGGATGACTCATTGCGAGAGGCCAGTTTGATTTCTCTTCCAGGACAAATCCGAATTTTGTTTGCCATCATAATAACCTCCTGTAATCCATCTAACCCAAAAACATTATGGGAAAAATATAAAGAATCAATGAGTGAGGATATACTGGCTAAAGTTCGAAGTGAAAATCCTACATTGGATATTACGTTTAACTCCGACATTTTTAATAAAACTTTGATTATTTTGGAGGAAAAGTGTATCACCATGGTTAACAAGACTTTAGTGGAACTCGGTCTTTTTGCACCTGTACAACATCAAGAGGGTGTATTTTATCCAGATTATATACGTGAAACTAGCTACAATGTCTTAGACTTAGAAGCATACATCGCGGATAAAAAGCCACTTCTTAATGAAGATCAGAAATTCGCGTACGAAACAATAATGGATCAAGTAGATAAACAAGAAGGAGGAATCATTTTTCTTGATGCTGCTGGTGGCACGGGAAAAACATTTTTAATTAATTTAGTTCTCGCTGAAATCAGGGTTCATGGAGAAATTGCTCTAGCCGTTGCATCTTCAGGTATTGCAGCGACATTAATGGAAGGAGGAAGAACAGCCCACTCTGCCCTTAAGTTGCCACTTAATATTTCCCGACAAGAAAATCCCACATGTCATATAAATAAAACAAGCGGCCAGGCACAAGTTCTTATAGAATGTAAATTGATAGTATGGGATGAGTGTACGATGGCTCATAAAAAATCTCTTGAGGCCCTCAACGCAACACTTAAAGATCTTAGAGGAAACTGCAGTTTAATGGGAGGAGCTCTGGTACTCCTGTGTGGAGACTTCCGTCAAACTCTGCCTGTCATTCCAAAATCGACTCCAGCCGATGAAATTTATGCCTGTTTAAAACATTCTGTTCTATGGAATCATGTCCAAGAAATTAGCCTTAAACAAAACATGCGAATCCTCTTAAGAGATGGGAATGCTCAAAATTTTGCAAATAAACTTTTGGAGATTGGAGAAGATAGATTAGTTATTGAAGCATCTGGTATGATAAAATTGTCATCAGATTTATGTGTATCGGTGAAAACTGTCCGCGATATGATACAAGCAGTCTATCCTAACGTTAATCAAAATTATAAAAATTTAGAATGGTTGCGAGAAAGAGCCATTCTTGCTCCTAAGAACGATGATGTTAATGTAATTAACAAGGAGATACTAGCCATGCTGCCAGGAGACGTGATTGAATATAAATCGGTTGATACCGTAGTGGATGCTGACGAAGCCGTCAATTATCCAACGGAATTCCTAAATTCACTTGATCCAGCTGGATTGCCACAACATCGCCTTATACTTAAAGTAGGATCTCCAATCATTTTATTGCGAAATTTAGATCCACCAAAACTCTGCAATGGGACACGATTGTGTGTGACAAAATTAATGAAAAATATAATCCAGGCAGTCATTTTAACTGGAAAAGGAAAAGGTGAAATAATTTTTATTCCACGGATACCTCTAATCCCAACTGATCTTCCCTTCAACTTTAAAAGATTACAGTTTCCAGTCCGGCTAGCTTTTTCAATTACCATTAATAAATCACAGGGACAGTCTTTAAAGTTTTGTGGTGTTGATCTAAGATCGCCATGTTTTAGACACGGGCAACTTTATGTTGCTTGCTCCAGAGTAGGTTCGCCTAAAAATTTATATATTCTTTCTCCTGGATATGAAACAAAAAATGTAGTTTATAAACAGGTGTTAAATAAAGAAGATTCTTAAATTTGTATGAAGTAGTGTATTATTGTGCTTTATAATTTGTTGTTTTTATTTATGTAGTATATTTATATTATTGTTTCTCCCTAACCCGTGCAAAGCCGGGTATTCAGCTAGTATATATATAAATAACGCGCGTATTCAAATGCAACGTCAAAATTTCAAGACGATCGACCGACTACTTTTCTAGTTTTGCGAGCACAAACGAACGTAGGCTGAATTTTTGTATGTAAAGATTGTTTCTGCGGAGAGTTCGAATCTATTGTTTGATTAAATATTGCCCTCCCGTGGCTCAGGTGGTAGCGCTCTTGCTCTTCACCAAGGGTTCAATACCTGGTGGGGTCAGAAATTGTTTTGAAACTGTGACTACTGAAAAGCGAATTCTTCTTCTGTCCACCTCCTACTGCTCCTATCAATAACTAGCTATAATTATTTACTCCTACTAACCCATCCATGTGGACCAAGTTGTAGGTAAACCAGCTAACCAGCCCTCTTACTAACAATAATCTACCACCCAAATCTTACCTCCCATCGCTCCATGTAGATAAGCTTCAATAGCACTCTATATTTCCCATTTACAAATACTACAAAAAAAACTATTTCCACTTTCCCGAAATTACAACTTCAAATCTTCACTACAGGAAACGAGAAATTCACTGTTACACATCTTAATGCATTTTCAACTGTTGCAGCTACTAGTAGATAAATATTTTCAATTACAACTTCTTATTTATATAAACACAATGAAACTTAATGAATTGCGTTCCTAAAAAATTTTAATCTGAACTCTAAGCCTACGTTTCTGATAAAGTATGAAATGTTCTGACATATTTTAGACCCCATGAAACTCTTTGTTTAATGTAGGCGTATTTCTTTTTGTTTTCTAGTCAAATAAAGATTTTTCAAAAATTTACCTGCAAACAAATGTTTTTATTCGTGGGATTTTTTTCTTTCTAATGTTAAATATGAAGTAAAGTGTAAAAAGTTAATCGCGGAAGAGAAATTCTCGCGAATTATTTTTGAGAATGAAACTGAATGTAATTNGAAGAGAAATTCTCGCGAATTATTTTTGAGAATGAAACTGAATGTAATTAACGGTAACTTAATCAGTACTTGGATGAGGAAGACGTACTAGTAACTTGAAGGATACGAAGTCGCTAGAAAGAAAAGACGCCTCTTCTTAGCGAAAGAAGTGAATCCCGGCAACAAAATATGTAGGATTTCAGAAATATGCCACTTTCTCAGCGCTAGACTTAGTTTCGTCACATTAGTCACCATGAAATTATTCGCTTGAGAAAAGACTCCTACACAACTACCTGTTATCTAACATTAATTAATACAACGTGCATATTTTTTTAAATTATCTTCGTGAACCATTGTATTTGAGCGCCTTAATTTGCATTGTACCATAAATTTACAAAGAGCTCTCAATGTAAAAAAATCTGTGTTGGGGAAATCTTTTGTGAGAAATTACTTTGGAGTTTATTGTTCAGGACCCTCAGTTCAGATGAAAACTTACAATTCGGCTAATACCTTGCTTATTATCAAAGCATTTTCATGACGTATAACTTTCTTTGATGAGTAATGTATAACTAACTAGTGGTGCAAAACCATTGCACATACTTTCTCATGTACGTTTCTCCGTCTGAAGTTTAGAGTGAGGAAAATTTTTATAGTGAAAGGGTCATTTCTGGCGTGGTCCTCTATATTTTGGTTGTCTTCCAGTACTCAAATTCGCTAGATGAACTCATTACTGTCCTTTGTATGAAATTTGAAAGTAAAATAAATATCCAGAATATTATTTCAGAACATATAGCGACATATCAGCCTTAAAAATATCGTAAAAGTGTTATGTAAATGTAATTTCATTGTAGAGAGAAATTGATGTATTTTTGTATCTGCAGTGTATTTGCTGTTCTCCTTTGTATTTTATCATCATATCTTTCATTTCAGTTTACGAAAAGTGTATTCTATATGTGCTTGATCCATTTACACTGCTAAATATTATTCAAGCGTCTTGAAACAGTAAACTAATGTGGAAGTGTAGCAGACAGAAATTATTTTACTGAGTCTTTACCAAACTTTCAAGCGAAATACCGCTAATGCGGATGTAATGCATACTAATTGTACTTTACGTAGAGAATATTTAAGCAAAATTGTTGGAGCTGTTTATTACTATTATAAACTATTGAATTTTATGAGTAGATCGGGGCTCCTCCCACAAGTTCTCGGGAGGGTTTAAAATTTGCATTCCCTTTTCATCTTTATTGTCTTCTTTGTTTTCATCGTTCGTTTCTGTAATTCAAACATATGATATTTAGAAAATTGTTTTCCTTCTTTTTTGCGAAATAATGTAATTTTATTCTGTTTTCTTTTCTTTTCTTTCATCTTTCTATTTGGATATTTGTTGATTTCAGGAGGGTTTTTTAGTGGGTATGGTCGAGATATTCGGCGAGTCCCACACACGGGGAAGAGTTACTATGGCTCTTCTCTATGGTGCGAAACTGCATTTTTCCCTACTTGCATGGGCTCTAATGACCTTTGATGTTGACGAGCCCTAAAGCCCCACAAAAAAAAAAAANAAATGTTTATTGAGAAACACTCAGAAAGTACTTTGACCTTCATGTGAAGTACCTTTTGTTTTAAAGTTTAAAAAAATTAGAGCACGTGTATCGACAATAAGTAAATTCTACCGTAAATACGAAATGAGAATTAAATTAGTTCATCCACTTACTCAGTATCGCTGCGATCAGACGTACGGACGTTGTGCCAAAAACCACTTTTTTAGAATCGGGGATCGCCAAAGCGGATATTTCCGTCGAAATCTCGCTTTCGAATTTTTCTCTATTACAATTCTTTCTATATACTACGTATATGAGTAAGTGAAAAGAAAGGATTCAATTGATTATTTATTTAATTCTTGTAGGTGATTTAGCGGCATGTCAGATTAGGTTGCATCGATCCTCCCTTGAGCGATGGAGTACCAGAAAAGCTCTAATTTAAAACGAAACTTTATTTAAAAAACATTATTACATTTATTTTGAGAATGGAAGAAGACTTATCTTGTAAAGAGATGTTTGGGGAGTGAAATATAACTTGTAACAGTAATTTTTAAACTGATATTTAATTTTGTAGAGTTTAATCAAAAGATTCCCAAAATATCAGATTTAATTTGATCTGCGCGTCATGAAAATACATTTTACTTTCAACTGTAAATAATGCTGTCAGTTTGAGTATTAAATAATACACGCCCGAGAGAAATGGTAATAAAAAGATCAGTATACATAATCTAATTTTATTTAAAAAAAAGGATCTTGAATATATTTTTGTTTAAAAAACAAAAATACCAGAATGAACATTAGGTTTCATTATTATCCTACAGAATGCTTGTGTGTCACAAACTTCACATAGTCCGACCTCTAGATAATTTAAACCTCATATTGCTTCAGTTTTGCTACCCCTCTTGATAATTTAAACCTCATATTGCTTCAGTTTTGCTACCCGTGACGCACATTGCCGAGACTGATTGTCAGACGAAGGAAAATAATGTTATGAAGCCGCGTAACATAACTCCCGCTCTGGCTGCCGAGCCGAAAGTGGTGGCGCGGGGGTGTAAGAGGAGGAAATACACGCTATTCTGAAAACATTGATCACATTGAGGGAAGGGTCTACTAATCCGGAGCACACCTTCCAGATTTCCTCACCGACCACCGAAGTACGACGAAGGGCAATGTACTTCGAAGGTTCGATGAAGCCGCTTTCGTGGTAAGTGCAAACATCCCTACCATTAGCAGATCCAGCCATATTGTTGCCTATATTTTCTTTCTTTGGACTACCTGCATTGAATTTGTAAACTTCATGCTACCTGCCTCGCCTCTACGCAATTGAGGAAGCCTTTCTAGGATTTTCTGGGGTACTCGGCGCGATTGAGGCACTTGCTAGCGCAATTGCTGTGCGACCGTATTTTCAAAGACCAAACAAAATCGAAAGAAGATTAAGCTATTCATATGTAGAAACTTTCGGATACAAACGTATTATATATTTGATATGTTTTTACCTTATCGTCTTAAAATTATTTTGCGTGTTTAATGTATTTATTTTTTGACATATGGTGAGGTTCAGACGACGAGGCTTCTTCCATCTAACGATGGTTTGGATGAAGCAAATAAGGAAGGAGGGATATTGGGTTTCCAGGTAACTGAAGGTACCGACCCGTCAAGCACGAGAGGAAAACCTAGTTCAAAACCTTGCTCAAGCCGAACAGGCTTTTCGCGTTATCCGCGCTCTCCCGTTCATTAGTTTCTTGAGAATAGGTACCCTAAACGAAAACCCCTACGCTTTTACCAACACTTAACCTCTCTTTTCCGATATTTTTGAGGATCTTTGATTTTTTGTTTTCAAGTTTTTCCCTGGAAGTGCCAGTTTGTTAATAAAATTGCTAGTGAAGTGCTTACATTATTTTTCATTAATGAATTTTTTATTTACTTTTAATGTAAATGTTATTTACGATTATTAAAAAAAGATTTTTTCACATTTTTTTGTGATTTCTGGGAACAAATATTAAAATTTATACATTTTAATTTCAGTTTGAATTAAAATAAAATTCGTAACTGCCAAAACAATCTTTTGAATAGTTAAAGGTTTTAAAAGTATTGTAACGTAAGACCGAATTAAGTTCGGAAACACCCTTGTATATTACTTATACGCTTAATGAAATTAATAATGTACAATTCTTTCGTATTTTTAACGAGAGCTGTTTAAACCATAAAGTTTGCTCTGTCTTTCTCATTGTTTGAATTTGAGAGCTGAATTGATACTATCACTACGAATATCTGTACGTTTCAGTGATTGAATTTTGTTCAATTTTGTTGCTGTTGAAAAGTCGTACTTGTTGACAAATGTATGAATTTCCACTTGATCTTGATTATTCTCAACTGGTCGTTGACCAGCATTTATTTGGCAGCAATTCTGTCTTATCAAGCAAACTTCTATTATAGTGTGAATTCAGTCACTCGATTTAGACGTATTCTCTTGAGGTTATTTTTCACACGCCTATCAGTTTTTGATGTATAATAATTGAAGTGGAACTAATAACAATAAAGAATTCATTGTATCATAATATTTAATATATAATTATTGTTGCTTTAAATTGGTAGGAAGAGATGTGTTATCTTAAAAAAACAATTTTTAATATTATCTGTTAACTGACGGTTGAAGTTGACTAGGTTTTAACTTGCCAGGAAAATTGTGGATCATCTGCAATAACATACAAAAGTCATCTACTATCACCTTAATACAATTAAACAAGCACTAAAAGTAGAACTGTCATTTAAAATCTGATATTAATAAATTTAAAACTCAGTTACAGAGAGAAATATTTAAGAGTTTTGATGGTGAGTGCTGTTGGTGTTTATTTAATATTAAAATTAAAAGTATACTTGAATTGATTGAATTGGTACATTTATTCGAAGTCTTAAGTAATGCGTTCATATCTGTGGGTGAATGTAGATGGTATATTTTTATGCATGTACATAGTTTATCCTTTTCTAGCCTTTACGTTCATTGTGACGTACTTAAAACTCCACTACACATGTTATGCGTTTAATTGAATGAATAAGAGACTGTAGTTTCGTTACGTATATTAGATGTTTTATACGCGATTAGAAGCTTGTAATTTTTATGGGAATGTTACTAAATTGATTAAAATTGTTTTTCCTCTTTCAGCTTACAACCCCTGAATATAAATACTTTGAACAATTTTATTTAGAAAAAATAGTACAGGACATCTGAATACTTTCAGATTTGTTCATGAATATGAATATGAAACTTATTTTAGTTTCTCGTATTCGTAGTACATAGAAAGTATTGTAATCGTAAAAAAAACCCAAAGCGAGGTTTTGACGGAAATATCCATTTTGGTGGTCCCTTATTATGAAAAAATGTTTTTTGGCATTACGTCCGTCCATCTGTGCGCAGCGATTCTGAGGAAATGAATGAATAAATTTATTTCACATTTCTTATTTCCAGTAGAATTTACTTGTCGATGCATATGCTCTAATTTTTGTTCTCTAATTACGTCACATGAAGGTCAGAGTACTCTTGAATATTTCTCAAAAAAGTCTCGAATAATTTTGCTTATATTTTCTGTACGTAAAGTGCAATTAGCATTACAACCGCATTAGCGGTATTTCGCTCGAATGTTTGGTATAGATGCTGTAAAATCATTTGTCTCCTGCACTTACACATTAGTTTACTGTTCCAAGAAGCTTGAATATTATATTGCAGTGTAAATGGATCAAAAAGACGTTAAATATTATGTTGGTAAACTGAAATGAAAGATATGATAATGATGAAATACGTAGGAGGGTGTCCACAAGGTGGAGTATTGTCACCAACTCTGTGGTGTCTGGTGATGGACGACCTACTTACCAAACTCAATGTTGGGGGAACTTATGCCTTGGGCTACGCTGACGATATCAGCTTGGTGGTCGCGGGCAGTTTTCCCAGTACGGTTACGGAGCTCATGCAGGGCTCCTTACGTAAGGTGGAGAAATGATGCCAGGAAACATGCTTGTTAGTCAACCCTGATAAGACGGAATTAGTTGTTTTCACGAGAAGACGGAGGCTCGATGGTCTGTCGAAACCCTTTTTATTTGGGAAAAGGCTAGTCAGACCAACTTCGGTTAGATATCTCGGGGTGATTTTGGATGCCAGGCAAAGTTGGACAAAACACATTAATTGTAAGGTAGAGAAGGCTCGGAAAATCTTGTGGGCCTGTCGTAGAGCTATTGGGAGGACATGGGGAGTAGGACCAAAAGTGGTCCATTGGTTCTATGTTGATGCCATAAAGCCAACGATCACTTTCGCATCACTCGTCTGGTGGCCTGATTCTGGGGTGGGGACGGCAATTACCAGGTTAAACAGCAAACAAAGACTAGCTTGTTTAGGAAAAACCGTGGCGCTGGGCACTACTCCACTCAGTGCCATGGAGGCACTTCTATGCCTACCTCTTCTGCACCTATATATTAAGGAGCTGGCAAGCATGGGCCCTTACCGTCTTTGGTCACTCTGTGGGTGGTCCTTTAAGAACACACTTAAAGGACATACATCAATCCTGACTAGGCTCCAGGTAGCAAGACCCTTGACAGGAATGATTGGGGATCTGATTGGGCCCGGATACATTTTAGATTACAAATTTTCCGTGATGATCCCCATGAGAGAGGATTGGGTCACAGGCGTCGGGACTAGTCTCGAGGCTACGTTTGGTTTATGGATGGCTCGCGGACGAGCACGGGAACTGGTGCGAATCTGGGGGCCTAATACAAGGCTCCACCTCTCAGGGAGATACACCACAGTTTTCTAAGTAGAAGTATTTGCTATACAGGTCTGCAGTTAATCACGTACAAAATATGTCTGCACTTTGTGACCGCATTAATATATGCAGCGGCAGCCAGGCAGCACTAAGGGCACTACGTGCCTATAGAACAGCATCCAAACTTGTGTGACAATGCCAACGGATGCTAGACATACTCTGTGAAGGAAACCCACTTACGCTTTGGTCGGTTCCTGGGAATATGGGAATCAAGGGAAATGAAAAGGCAGACGAACTGGCAACGTTAGGATCTGAGGGGCACTTAGATTGGCCTGGAACCGTTCTTTGGAATATCTCCATGAAAGGTGAGGCTGGAGGTTGTAAATTGGACACACCAGCAACACCTCACGATCTGGAAGTCACAGAATACAGCTAGGCAGGCCCACGAGTTAATTGCTGGACCAAGCCAAGAATATAAGGTCCTACTAAACTTAGATAGGAGTCGTATAAGGAAAGTAGTAGGTCTACTATCAGGCCACAATACCCTACGGAGACATTTACACATTATGGGAATCAGTCAGGATGCAATGTGTTGGAGATGCGGCATGGAGGAGGAGACCGCGCATGTACTCTGTTTGTGCGAAGCTTATGCCCAAACCAGATATCGTTACCTAGGTTCATATTTCCGGAACCTAGAGGATATCAGGAAGGCTAAAATCCAATATTTGGTGTACTTTAACGAGACCCTGGTGTTGGAATAAACCTAGCTTATTAAGGGGTACAAAGGGCCTTCTAGGCCTGCGTGCGGGGCTCCTCTAACTGGGCCCACATATACTATAATCTAATCTATTACATAGGAGAACTGCAGACCCACTGCAGGTACGAAAATTCACCGATTTCTGTCTAAAACGAAATTAGCTACGTGCGTAAGGTGTACATTCACGGTTTTCACCGTTTTATCACAAAACGGTCAAGGTTTGGAGAAAAATATCTGTACAAAAATAGTCATTTAAATTTCGAAAATTATAACGTTGAGCGCTCTCCATATACCGTTTCGTCGCGATATGACCAAGCTTTCGTGACCAAGTTCTATATGATATTTCACTTTTTATACCGATTTCAACTTGATAGATGGAGCTGTTTTCATGCAATATGTCATCCAATCGGGCGTTGTTTTCAAAATCATAATTTATCAATTGAGTCACTCATTGTTCATAAGGTTTAATTTTTGATAAAGAAGTCACTCTGCTGTCAATTGCAATCTATTGTCATTTGGAAAGTGTTGTATATTGCTTTTGATACTTTATTACAAAATGATACTGTTTATCCGTGGTAATGTTACAAAAACATAAACAAAATTGTGATGACTGAGTATTCAGAAAAGAGAATTAAATCCCCGGAAATAAATTTGCATGGAAAGCGGATTTTTGTAAGGGAGGAATTAAATGTAAAGTAAATATTTAATGAAGAACACAGCTATAATATGAACTTTGTTCATGGAATCAAGTGTTCGTTCGTTCCGGTATCTGCGTGAAATCTATAACGCGTTATTTTCTACTCGCGGACTCTCAAACAATGTATTCAATACGACATTAAATGTAATTCAAACAATCGCTTATTATCAAATATTTGTAGAACGTTCTTCCCAAGAGAATAATCGACACTGTGCGCTGGACTTTCGCATGTAAAAACACGGTAAAAAACATTGGTATTCCTTTGTAACAACATTGATAAAAATGAGTTAAGTGTTTTATCGAATAGATCGTTCAATTTACAAGTTAAAAAGAACTTACATTGTGAAACGACAACAAGCACAGAAACGGACTGGGAAATGATCGTGCAATAATGGTGGTAATAAAAGGGATCGCATATGCAGATGACGTTGTGCATTTCGCAGAAGGAAGCATGAAGAGCAAGGACGTGATGTTATGTCGGAAGAGGAATCGTCTCTGGATTTCCGGTTAATAGGAATCGGTGGGGCAGGAATATATGATACAAAAACTGACGATTGAAAATAGTGTGTGTTTGGTTTTTAGAAGTTGTTATAGACGAGAGTCTGACTTTTAGAAGCACATAAAATAAATTGAAGCGAAAGTGAAGCGTTTAAATTGTCTTCGGAAAATTGAAATAAATAAATTCAATACACCGAGGAAGGTGCTACTATCTATACAAATAAAAGGGAATTGTTTGGAAATTCTGCGTAATGGAAATTGGAAAAAGCAATCGATGAAACTATTTGAAATTACAAAGGCTACTTCTTAAGAGTTAATTCAACTGAAATGCAAAGTATGGTTAATATTGATGAATTACAAGAGCAGAAAGACAATTTAAAGTGGCTGCTAATCATGCAGTTGGGAACCTCACATGACCGTTGACTATGGTGCTTACTTGCTTAATCGGTACTTCAGGCATTGATGCCTATACCGTACATCATGGTTGGAACAACGTTCCATTTATGATGTTTTTCAGCTTGAATACCACAAGGGCTCGCCACACCCGAGGGTGATTAATGAAATGATTTTTGGGTGATTTTTATGAATGATTATGGCGGTGAGATGATGATGAGTGAATGTTGTGGTGGAATGATAGGCAGGGGAAACGGGAGAACCCCGAGAAAACCTGCCGCGAGCACCGTTCCGTCCGGGATTCTACTTGGATCGGACCGGGTTTGAACCGGCGTCCCCAGAGGTAGAAGGCGAGCGCGTTACACACTGCGCCACGGGTCGCCCTGCGCCACGGGTCGCCCTTGACTATGGTGCTTACGAATGTGTCCACCTGAGTTTAATTGCGTTACGTGAGGCGGACTGAATCTAAGCAACCGAATCGTAGAAGCAAAACTTTATTAAGACTTTGAGGAATATTATTTTCAAGTACGTAACGTAAAAGTGAAATGAAAACCAACGAAATCAGAGGTCTTAACTATGTTTATTAAGCTGTGTAAAGTGTATTTTCCTTCTGATTGGATTTTAAATTAATACGATTACGTTCATATAAGCATACAATACTGAAAACTTAATTTTTTTGTAGGTTTTCTTCGCTGGATTTAATTTATGAAATTACCAAAAGTGGAAATTTAATATCACGGAAGTAGACAAATATCAAAACTAACATTAATTTAGAATATTTTTGTAAGAACCGAAAATGAGTTAAAAAATTCAGACCTGTTGACGGGTGTTTTAATACCAGAATGTCCAGAAATTGTTTCATGTTTCTTTTCAAATCCTGGGCACTGGCGGTTAGTTCTGCTAGTAATCTATAAGGGAGTAACATTTCTACTATTGGGATATTGCAGCAGTGTGAGCCATTATCGTATTTCAAATAGACACCACGAAAGTATGCTGTTGACTGCACAGAGATTGAGCTTATTGAAATGAAGTAAGTGCTTACCGAACAATTCCCAACAGGGCACTTTTGGGAGTTTTGCCTCGGGAGTGATATCAATTGACCTTGAATTGACGTAATATGCTATGAGATTTAGAATGAGGAAAAAGTACGAAATCGTAGTTGAATGAGAGAAATAGAATGATGGAAATAAAACAGAAGTTATTGAAATGCAGAATATATTAGGTGGGAGATAACGGAGGATCATATTCGTCTCTTATTGTGATTTAATATTTTTTATCAATTTATCAGGTGTATTTAAATTGTCTCTTATAGTGATAATTTAAATGTGAATATTCA
The DNA here is from genome assembly GCA_002313205.1 of Laupala kohalensis. Classification (NCBI taxonomy): domain Eukaryota; kingdom Metazoa; phylum Arthropoda; class Insecta; order Orthoptera; family Trigonidiidae; genus Laupala; species Laupala kohalensis. The sequence goes on from NNCF01125947.1 coordinate 207,674, forward strand.
CTTTTAAGTGTGTTTTAGGCCAACTCAAATAATGTACACAGTGATTACATAAGAAATAACAAATAAGTATTAGGACATCCATGTGAACATTTAATTCAATAGTTCCATTTTACTGAAGAACGAAATGTCAAACTTAACGTGTTACTATTTCCGCAAAAGATAACAGGCAAAACATGTCGGTATCGTGACATATGCGAAGTAGTGAATACTCACCTCTAAGTTCAGATAGGTAAGGAGAAAGATAAAAATTAGTCCCCAAGAAAACCATCGTTGGATTTGTGATTTGCCACGTAGCCTATATTACGAGGAGGGAATCATGTTTAGTTTCAAAATCTTCGTTGTATGGTACGTGCTCGGCCGAATTCTGCTCAATTTGAGCTGGAAATGTAAGTTCTGGCGAAAATAAAATAAATAAGCTTCATGAGTCATGTCTGCGGTCATTTCTGCTTTAAAGCGACAAAAATAGCGATCTGTTACTTAGATTGTTTAAATGTGTTTAAATTATGTTCAATGTAATACAAAGGACTTCTGTCATGAAACATATAAAGCTGTTCACTTTACTTGCAAATGTATTTTGAAAATCCGTGCTTTCATGCTCCTTCAAATATTTCCTATCCCAAATTATGTAGTGTTACAACCTAGAGGTCAAAACTACGTCATGTTAAGTGCAAATATTTTTTATGTTGTACGAATATTTCTATGTCCTTCAAGATTCTATAACGCCCAATGTCGGTTTAGTTAAGGAAATATCTCTGAGACCTGCGTATACATTTTGAAATTCTATTAATTTCTTGAAACTTATGGTAGAACTAGTGATCCAACTAAGTTAAAATTTTAAAAAACATTATTGTATTTTTGATTTTATATCATTTGTTTTATTATATCATGAATTATAATAGAAAACAAAAACGTGATTTTGTATTGGTTGGTAGTAAAATATTAATATACAAGAATTGACAGACTGACGACAAGTAGAAGCTTGGCGGCAAAGCCCGACTGCTTCGTGATTCATGTCTCCGGCCTTGGAAAAGCATCTTTTTGAAATGTAGGGTGGCATGCAGATGAAAGTGATGTTTAAAATATCACGGAAATTTTCCTACAAAAAGTCTGACACTCGTGATTTAAAAATTAGTTTATTCTTAAAAATAAGTTGCTTCATTAGATGTAATGTATTCCACAATAATTATTCTAAATACTTTATTTAAATGGCCGTTGAAATTAATGTAAAACATTATTAATTATTAGAGTATGTGGTTTAATTCGATTTACTCTTGCGCTTCCCTAATTGTTTAAACGTGTAGTATAAACTTGGTAATTTGACACAGGAGGCATCATCCTCAAAACAAAAAAAGAGGTAAGTTCAGATGTTATTTAAAACTTCTTTAGGTATTCCGTGCCGAAACGTTTCATTTTTTTAAATGTACATTGTTAGAAAATACGACTTTTTTCTTGCACCATTAATTTGTTGATATATATTTTACGTTGTTGTGTTTATTAACAATAGAATCGTTGTGCAAGGTTTGTGATCATCCGCCGCATTGAGTGCAGTGAATCTATATGCTAATCTTGTATTCTATAACAAAAAATGCTTGTACTATAAAGAGTGGCTCTGTAGATAGGATGATCGTTCATATCTCCGTTTCGGAAATCCTGACCTATCACAGGCGTTCGTTTTCTTCAGTGCCTAGTGGATGCCTGTTCGCGTTGAGGCAGAGGCGGCGCGACCGGTGGCGGGTCGATCTCGCATTGCAGGCGCCTTGCCAGCATAAAGATGTGGCTCGTCGCGCCGCGCGCGCGCCCTCCGGGCGCTCGGAGCAGCGCCGCCGCGTCGGTCGCTGTGTTCGCGCGAGTCATCCCTTGGGGCCGAGCGATGCCTCTTCTCCGGTAGCCTTTGAAAAGGTAGCGTCGATGGTGATGCGATTATTGCGCCCCGTGTGCAGTCACTTCGCTGAGCACCCACGCTGTGTCGTCCAACACAGCCGGCCGTGCGGTGGGCGCGTCGCTCCGGTGAGAAAGGGGCCGTGTGGTAGTGTCCCCTGACCCCTAGCTACGCCGCTCTTTTTCTTCCCTCACCGCTTGTTTTGTCGCCTACTTGCGGGAGGGAGGACTATTCGATTTGTTGAGTGTGATGGAATACACGATGAAGGAATTGGCATATACGTTTTTCTTGTATGGTCCCTGAAAGAATGGGAATGTGTTTAGGAAATTATTTTCTCTGGCGCTTGCTTTTACTTTCTAGTAAGCGATACTTTTTGAAAGAACAAATGAAATGAATTTTTCGTAGAAATTTTATGTTCATTTCCTAGTTCCATGACAGGTACAAATGTTTTCTTAATTTTTCAGAAAAATTTAAGATACCTTAAATTTCCATGGTAGCATATTCTAGTAACAATTATATTTATTAGAATATTTAAGTAACTAATATTATTAAGACGCACTTTTTAGGTGCAGGTATGCAAAAGAATTGTGTTTTTAATCGTAAAATATAAAGTTGAATTAGTTACCACTATCACTATTATCTTATGTAGTTATCAAAACTATGACCTTTTTGACAATGACAATATTTAACAAAAATATCAGGCTAAAATGTTGTGTTGTTAAATACAGTCATTGTCTAAAAGGTTTAAAGAAATTTTAAATGTAAAACTGAGCTCTATTACTTCTGAATACATTTAACTTTGGGTAAGACGAAAATGAAATTGAATGTTTCATTATTTTGGAGGTGGATATAAGACCATTTTGTGAGAACAATCCATCCACCCTAACTTGACGTCATTTGCGAGAGCAAGTCCATTGAATTCTATTAACGATGAATCTAATCGCAAGCCCATGATACCTCTTAAATAGTCTTATGTTGAATAGTTGGATACGTTCAGTGTTGCTAATGTAATAGAGATAATCTCAAAAATTTGAAGAACAAGCATAGTAAGATGGAAAAAATGATGTGTCTTGTTTCTTTTATAGTATCGGTCACTGTTGCAGGAGGCATGTACGTTCCGTTTCACTATGTCATGACTCCCGCCGTTGGCGAGATAGAATTTCCTATCCCGGAATGAATGTCTTACCCTTGTGTGTAGCTGTTTGTTCGTTCATCGGGATATAACCTTCAGGATTCCTTGTGTCTCAGCGGAACTTTGCATCAATTTCTGAAATGATATGAATTGCCATTATCTCGATTTCATCGAGGCGTCTTATTATGGATGGAAAAAAAGTGAAGCTTTTACTATAATGTAAAGTTTTTCCCTATTGTAACCACTTGTTATATGTTTTGTTGATTATAATTTTACTTGTAAAATGATTGTAGTAAAATTATAAAACTATAAATCTAACCAACTAATGATTTTTAAGTTCCAGGAGAAGGTTTTATGAAATAAATTGCGGAGTTTTCGTCACTTGCTTCTGCGTCAGTTATTTGTTTATTAGCTATACGAAAATAATATGTGTACACAACTGAATGTTTTCTCGGTAAGTATGATAAAATTTAAAAAAATTAGAAGTGTTGTGAAATTAAGGTAACGTAAGCATATTTTCCCCGAAAGACCATAGACTGCTCAGGCCACAGATACACTTGCAATATCAACAGAATAAATCACTAATGTTAACTTAGTTAACATTATAATTAATGTTAACACTATAGGGGTGGAGCTATGTATTTTACTGTACACTGCTGGAGGCTATCCGGGCAAGGGGCAGACGAACACTCCTCCTCGAGTAGGTACTCGGAAGTTGTGAGTTAAAAGGGGCAGAAGTCGGTTACGGGGTTGTGCTCCATCCTCATTCATTATCGTTTGCCAAGTTTAGCACGCGAGGAACAGGCCTAGTGTAATGACACTGTTTAAAATATGGATAACCTAAAAGAAAGAAATTATGGCATGATCTTTTAAATGTACATATAAGTTGTTGTGAAATAAATAAATAGACCTAGTGTAGCGTGTCGCTTCAACCTGTGCATGAAATACATAGAAATTACAATACAAACGCCCGTAACACGTAAATTTGGCGGTCGAAGATTTTTTTAGTACTTAAACGAAATAATAAATCATCCATCTAATGTACGTTCAGGTCCTATGGGACAGGGGCCGGGACGAGAGGACGGATATAACTCCCGTGCCACCACAATATATATATCCAAAAAAATGAAAACACTCTTCTCCTACCAGAGACAATCTGTGACAGAAACATAATTTCAGAAGATACAGTCGATAGAATCACATACAAATAATACTTATTTTTATTATTTTTTAACGCCTTGGGTTAATTTCTGAATCAATTTTTTAATGCAGCTAGAGCTACGGGAAATGTGAAGATATGTTTTATAAATAATTTCAGGACTCTATGCCAAATGTATCTCCTAATATCTAAATATCTAAAAGCATATCTTCTATTTTCGAAAGCAGCGGTTTCCAACCTGTGGGGTTTAGTTTCCAAGGGGGGCGGGCGAATAGTGCTGTACGTGTATCAAAACTCCCTTAAATTTATAAATGTATGTCTTCTCTTTTAAAAATACCAGCTTCTGGGTTTCTGTAAAGCAATTGTAAGGTGTTTAGAACGTACATAATTCAGTATTAGCGAAACAATATTACAATACATTTGATTAAAAAAAATACAATTTGAGACTTATTGATTTCAAATAAACTGAATTGAAGTAGATCGAAACAAAGAAAATACTCAAATTCAATGTGTTTAAATATGAATCTTTTGTATAGTTTTTATGCAATTTGTTTACAATTAAGACAAACGTAAACATTTTACTTTGAACAAAATTGATAAGGGGTGTGTCATCCTAGAATTGTCTCACAGGGGGCGCATGCTAAAAAGGTTAGAAACCGCTGTTCTAAATCATAAGCACTGTTAAACTATTGATTAACAATTTCTTCTCTGCGATACTTCTCATTTGTTTGTTAATTGAGCAGTTATGTAGTCTGGTGAAGCTTTTAAGCCAAAAAAGTTATGCTTACATGTATAATATAACTTTTCTTTTTCACTATTTCATTTTATTCATCTCCCTTTTTCAGATTTGTAGTACGCCGGTGCTAATGCGAGATAGAATTTCATGTCTTTCCACACTTGTAATGTGGGTTTATAGTGCATTATTGGTGGTGCATTTTAAATTACCCCTCTGTTATAGGACCCGATAAATATGGGGGAGAATAGTGTCGGGTATTGTCTATTGTGTATTAGATAAAACCGTCTATCTTTGAAGAAGCATGGTAACTGACTTCCAACCCCAGCTTTTTCAGATACACATGGAAGCGGTTGCTACGATCCTGAAATTTATTACTTATACCGGTTACAGTCAGGGTAGCTGCGCAAGCAATAAGAAAACTTTTTTTTTTTATTCGGAGTCCGATCGGGTCATTTGATAGGATAAAATGGAGAAACCGGAACGAGCGATAAGATGTTGAATTTTTGCGGAATTAGTATGAATCATAAATTCCTAATTCGGTATGAGCGGTTATATTTTGCGAAACTTTATTTTATCATTTTTCAAGAGAAAGATTTCTACAGTTGTGAAGTACTAAAAATACAAAAAAAAGTTGCGTATAAATTGTTTCGGGACCCGTGTTGGGAAGCAGAAATGCGAATTGTTGTTATGAACTTACCTTTTAATTAACCGCAAATTTCAGTATTCCTCAAAAGTCTACATGAACGAAGTCACAATATGAAGTAAGTCAAGTTCAAACCCAAATTTTGAAATACAGACGACTCTACTTGAAAAGTTGTATATACGTTTTAGGCCTTGTTCAACAGAGGCAACAACGTTCATTGATTTCGTTTTTGCGAAGTGAAGTACGAAACCTCCTGGCATTCATCTCAGAATAAAGGCCTGCTTGTCCCTGCAGCAAATGTACGAATGGTGTCGTAAGTTCGCATGTGATTGATATCCATGACTGATGCTCTGCGCCCGGGGCAGGTATATCGTGTTGCGACTTCAGGGACCAGTGCCAGGACCCAATTCACCATTAGACTAAATAAGTTGTAGCCCAGGGCGGTAGCTTTAGTAAAGCGCAATAGATGAATATAAAACAACGTCCAAATTTTTGCTTTCTATAAAATCAGAAAAAGGATTCTTTTGGATGAAAACTATCTAGGTGAGAATTTGATAGTTTAATTGATTATACATCAAAATGTGATATATCGTAATAACAGTTTACTCTTGAAACAATATTGTTAATATTAAAAAAATAAATTAAAAAAAGTCAGACGACTCAATTGCTGAAGAATTTACTTAGCATAAACAAGGTTTCAAAACAGATGATAAAGTACAGCACTTGACATACAAGGAGTCCATAAATATTTTGAATAGATTTATGTGACATCTCTTAAATTAATATAATCTTAGTTAAAATATTCATTGTGAACCGAGTAGAAAATAATATTATACTCGATCTTCTCTTTTAATTGACCCATACCAAATATGAGAAATTAAATAAAATTAAATGAAATAAGAAGTGTTTAAATAATGTGGTGTTAAATTTAATTAAGATCGCTGTGTTGATCAATCATTGAACCCAGTCATCAAAAGTCAAAATTAAACAATTAGTTGTGTAACATACAAACGAATATCTGGAACAAAATATTTACGAAAGGTGCGAAACAACCAAACATGTATATTATGACTTGAAGAGGTAACGTATACGAAATAGGAATTTTGAGGGAGGAATGGAACAAAATTATAACCCTAAACCCCTAGGCCGGATCCTGACCACTGGTTGAAACCATCATGATGGAAAACCGTCGAGTGAAATTGATTGGCATTCCATCGTAGTTGTGGTTCCAGCGCATCACATTGTGCGTGATGTCCTCTGGTTTCGTAAGGCGTTTGCTTGATGGATGCTCCGGCAGATGACTCCAGAATGGAAACAGTGACGTATTGATGCTTGTGAAGAGCTTCCGCGGTGCGTTGAACGCTTTCAACCCTATGTTTCGACCGCTCAATGAAGTGATGGGCTGAAAGAAATTCTATTCGCATTACGAGATATGAGTGCTTGCGCTGTCTCCCGAAAGATTTTTTCTACGGAATTTAGTCTCTGGAAGAACAGGTATTGTCGAAAACCGGCGCAATTTTTTATCTTACATGCACAATAATTAGAGTGCTCAGTTAAAAATAATATTGACGGTTTCATTTGAGACTTCTTCGTGTGAATTTGTTCTGTAACTCCGTTGAGTATTGACAAAGAAACACTATTTCTGATATTGATTTCATGATTGCAATTCAGTAGAAATAGGTGTTAACAGCGAACTGAAATGAAAACATCAAGATTCAAAAGTACAGTGCTATGACATAAAGTCAGGGAAATGATATTCTTGAATTGTCCCTTTACTCTCGACAAAGGAAAATTTACCTGCTTATGGTTATTGAGGATGTCGCCACTAAGATGCAGTTTTTGAAGTTTACGCTCTGGAACTAGCTCACCGATCAGTTTGCTGAATTTAATTCTAAAACCTAGTTTTTACGTTATTATATAGCATTCCACGAACCTTAGATTTGTACTTCTCTACATTTATAACTTTATCCGCTGTGGAAAAGACTTTATTAAATCTTTAGAGGAACATATATGTTTGCGGTATCACTATAAAACAACCCTATACGAGTACGTCCCTTCAAAAATAGATTATCTCCCGTTTTATGTCTGATACATTTGATATCGCTCAATGAATGTTTTTGAAACACAACCACTTTACCTTTTATTAAGTTAGTAAAAACAATAAAGTAACGAAAATTCTATTTCAACATTTTCAGTAGTTATTAATGAGGATTTAAGTATGTATGTTTGTGCAACATTTTACAAATTAATACGAGCTAAGTCGCTGGTAATCAGCAAGTGATCTGTACATGAGAAATTTTTCTGTGAAGCAAACTTATTTATATCGTATTTCCTCAAAGTTATATGCAGTGTGGCTCTACGACTATGCGTAAGACGTGTCGTCTTATGTCCTCTCTCCTCTGTACGCTATTTCTTTTTTTTGTGGTAAGCTATTTTATTTTTCTTATTCCAGGGATTGAAGTAACTAAACAATCTTTTATCTTTCAGTAACAAAATACTAAGAAAGTCTGAAATATTTGATAATTTTAGTGTTTTTTATTGAATTAATATGAAGTTTTGTTCCCTAGTTTCTAACCACAATCAAACTTAGAGAAAGTTTTTAAAATAAATATATACCCTCTCAAAGGAATAGGAGCTAATGTTGCATTAGTTCTTGATATATATATATATATATATATATATATATATATATATATATATATATATATATATGTCTATTTTTAAGGTGTAACATTGTTATAATTATTTGTATAAATTTTAAATATTGATTTATAGAAATATTAATGTATTATTGTTAGTTTGTGTGAGATATTCTTTATTAGCATCATGCCAGATTCATTTGTAGCATCGTGAATATTAAAGCGTGGAATGTAGGGTACCTTTTACCTATTTGGATAAGTGACAAATACTCTTTGTATGCTGAACTATTCCTTTCAACTCCATTTTCAAGGAAGATAGATCCAATTGCCGCATTGAAGCAGATATTATTTTGTTCTTGAAGCGAAAGTCTTCGCATAGCGGTGGGAGTTTTTGCGCGTCTGAGAAACCTTGCACATTGAGGACCTTGTTCTTTCCCAGAGTTGTAAAGAGCAGGTTCGAACTCCAGCGGATGTCATTGCATGGTTCAACTCTTGAATGTTATACTACAATCACAGCGGACAACAGAAGCAGATGTATTACCAAATTGAATTACGATTTGCCTGATGTATATTCTTAGTACTGTTTATTTAAATTCCTTATATACTTTTAGATTTTAAAATGTAAATCCTTCTGACACAATACATACATACATACATACATACAACACTTGAATGTCGAAGCTTCAACAAGGATAAGCACGTTTGCACAGTAAGATCGTAAAAAGAAGATAGTTCTCATCAAATTTTTCAATTGATGAATCGAGTATAATAATAACAGTTGAAGACAAAGAAAATACCTTAAAGATGAAAAGGATTTTTGGATCAATAATGAGATGAAGTAACCAGAGTGCTGAAATTCATAATGTGGAAGCTATCGTATCTTAGCAGTTAGTATAATCTCCCTATTATATCACCAGCAAAATGGTGCGTGTACAGGATGTTTTAGCAATAATTTAGAAACATTAGATCATTTGATAAAAAAGTTTTACACTAAAAAAGCGTGGGAGCCGCGCTCCCGCTCCAGTACACTTTTGTATCTGAAATTTACTTAAAGCTGGAAAGTTATTTGGTTTCTCACATACATAGTGATATTCAATAATATTATTCATAATATTCATCAAAACAAATCCCACAAACATTTCAGCAATTAAAATGGATGGATATTTTAGCTTTGTTAGACAAGAGGTAATTTACTAAACAATTCTAAGTTATTCAAAACTGTTTCTTCGTAATAAATAGTGGAAACGTCAAGATCGTGGGATGATAATAATAATAAATATGACCATCCCTGTCATGTTTACTCAGGTTTACTTCAGGTACTTCGATCGGAAGTGTTTGGTTGCTGGATTGGTTATATAATCAATATTACGACCTTTGTAGTAGACTTGGTTATTCTGTTACAACCACAAGCACATCGCTTTGACCTATGGTAAGTATAGCTTGTCATCTGCAGTATTTATCTGTTTGAAAAAACTAATTTTTATATTTGCAAAATATACAAAGAGATGTCAAATCCCTATATTATCTGGAGGTAAAGTAATACTTAATTTTGATTATTTTTTCTAAATTAAGTGATCATGTGTGATATATAGTGAGAGATAAATAATGTTATGTAAATATGTGTTATAATATTTACAGTATACCAACAAATTTGTATTTAATAAATCACGAAAAGTTATTTCACAAGTATATATTATTATGAAGAGTATTTTATTCGTAAAATATTGTTTATAAATCGTAACTATTAAAATAACTCTAAATTCGAGATTTATTATTTCAATGGACGAGAGCCTACAAAGCTCTTGGCAAGAGCATACAGTCTCTTTCATTTTAGCATTTAGTAGGGTAAGATCATTTTAGTATTTTCTTACTCTAAGCTTATGCGTATATTAAGGATTCTATTTAATAAACAACTTTCAACACATGACTTTTCGAAAACGTGAATAAAAAGTCAAGGCCTCCTAAGGACAAGTGAAAACGAAATGTTACATATCTTATGTTTACTATGGATGTCTTCTCACGCCTAAATACGAGGAGATCCATCGATGAAACGTTTAATTTCCTCCTCAAGCAGCGAATGATATGTTGACTACAGTTACCAAATTACTGAAAATGGGACGTTTGTAATATAAATGTGAGAACAGCATACTTACCCTTCAGTGTAACGGATTATGCACAATCACAAGATCCTTGGCTCGAATCCCGTCGTCGATACTACGTTTACTCCGACGGGCCTCTCCCAGTTACTAAATTTTCAAAGTATGGAAAAAGATAGTATAAATATACTTGATATACATTAAAATGTGCGTACAGATTACGCTAACACGTTTCCGTGCTCTTTTCGAAATAAGTTCATAAGTGTATGTCAAGGTTTTGCCATTTGTTATGAAACATAATGGTTCTGTATGGATTATACTTCATGTAGGCTGCTTCATAAATGATTACTATGTTACTTTTTTATTGGGGCGTTAGGGCACCTTATTACTGTTGCTAAGAAGTATGATAGGGGTGACACCAGATTAATATTGGCCCGTGGGATCTTCAGAGATGCATCAGAGAATAATAATATGAGAAATGCGAAAGACTTTTAACTTAACTTTTAACGAGTGCAAATGCATATAATTAATTAAAATAATATTATTCTTGGATTATAGGATCTAGGGGTCATTCATGTATTACGTCACGCAATTTGCGATCTTTTTTTAACCCCACCCTCACCCCTTCTTTTTGGCCCCAATGAATTTTACTTTTCAATATATTCAACAATATTACCATTATGTAATTCATGTCGCTCTTCGTCTCACTTAAGACCCACACCCACACCGCTTAACTGCATGACCGAATATTCTGAATAATCCCCCAGAATAAGTCGAGACTGATCGAAATCTCGAGGTTTCGAAGTTCCGGACACTTGCAGTGCTTTACAAGAAATTAAAGAAGTTGATAAAAACTCCTGGTCGCATGAGGATCAATGGTTGCAGATCGCCCGTGTCGCCTGATGTGGCCGCTTCTAATGAATCGTCTGGTGGACGGCGAGGCGCAGCGCGGCGCACGCGTCTAGTCGCGAGGCCGTGGGAGCGAACGTCGTCGGTGGAACCGCGATGGCTCACTTCGCGCCGCGCCACCACCATCACCACTACCGTCGCTCTCCGAGTTCAGCGCTGCGATGCCTCTTAATTGGGACCTTCCTTTGAGTGAGCTCTGGCCGTTTCGTCTGCTGCTTCACTGCCTTGTGTGGGTGGGTGGTCTCGTTGGTCGTCTTGTCCGGAAAGCGAAAGAAGGGAAGGAACGACCCTCACTGGTACAAATGATTTTGGTTCGTTCCTTTCGACTCACGTCCTGCATCTAGTCGTCGCGTCAAATACATAAATTGAATTTCACATTTCAATACATGTGTAAATTATTTGAAATATTTTGTACATTTTATAATTTATTATTATAATCAGTGACGTAATTATGATTTCTGCAGCCCTCCCCTCCGTCACTGTATTATAATACATTTCTCTTCTTTAAGCACAACTATGAATTGAAAAAAAAGCGTATTATGCATAAAATCTAAGAAAAGCATGAAATGTCCATAATCACTGAGACACCACAAACTACTATGGACACGAGAATTTTAAACTAATGGACGTAAAATGTAATGTTTATAAGATACGTATACGAACGTAAACTATTGTATTAGTGTAGTCAATCTTGACTCGTATGTATTAAAAGAATTAGCACATTTGAAACAGAAAAAAATTAGTCATTTATGTTTACTGAAAATTTTTATTTTGCTGATAATTGCATTTATGAATATTTTAACATTGAGACTAAAAGAATAAATATCTATGAAGTTTCTGATGAAGTTTGTGTTATTTAATTTTACTTCATTTCAAGCTGTTATATAACAGTCCCTAATATTAGCGTGTCATAGCACATAGTGCTCCTTAAATAACTCTTTATCAGCTACAGCTTAAAAATACGTTCAGAATTGCAATTTTATGAAATCCTGTATTTATGGTCACGTTGCAAAGGTGTGATAGTGCATCATCAAAAGAATCGTAGAATCGAAAAATAATTTTAGAATGTCTCACGCTTATTTAAATGCGCGAGTCGCAGGGTTGGAAGAAAATCCCAAAACTGTTCGTAAGAATATGAAAAATCTGTATCCAAAATCCTATTCAGTGACGAGTCCTATTGCATTAGTTTACTAGTGGTGACTGCAGCTCAGTGCCAAGGTCTTCAAATCTAGAGGCACGAGTCCTAACCTAAGTTTCCCTTCGAGAACTACTGATGTGAGCAAACTATGTGATTACTATGTGATACACAATCAATGCTGAGAATTTTTCCATCAGCATTGGCTCATAACAATTTTGTTTCTCCATATAATTATTAAAAATACGTTCAGAATTGCAATGTATTTCATTAAAAATCAAAAGACGCGAACTGAATCTTTTGAACCAATGAAATAAGACAAGCGTCCTAGTTTCTAGTGTTAGTTATATTTTTAATTCTTTTCAGTTGGTTTTGGATGTAACGTCTTTTATTTTCCCTTATACTGGGCGAGTGCGGGTGGCTGCTTACCAATGGAACCCTGGTCGATCTCATGTCATTATTATGATGTACGCCGCATATCTTGTAGTGATGAAGTAAATAATATGCGAAGTATTTCCTTGCTGTTGTGTTCATCGTATCAGGAAAGCAAAAAAAAAAAAAAACCCTAAGTCATTAGCTAAAGAATGTAGAATGTATGAGGAAGTCAGCGCGAAACATGACAGCGATGAGGTAAACGGTTATTCATAAAAAGACATGGACATTTTTTGACTATTTCTTCGGGAGAGGATAAAGGAACACAAAATTATGCTAATACAAGAGTGATACAATGGATTATGTAGGATTGGGTCATGCCAAATAGGACAATAAACTCATTGGATTTCTGACAATAAGTGAACAAGAGAAACAGAGGAAAAACCGATTATTTGAATATTAATTAATGATAACTGTAACCGCTATCTTATTGAATGTATATTTAAAATAACATAAATGGTTGTAAAACCTGAAATGCTACGTTCCAGAGAAGAACAATAAAAATAAACTAACATTATCGATGTATCAAAGAAATTCTAATTGAAATTTGGTCAAAATTGAAAGATTTGGGAAAAATACAATTTGCGAAGCAAACAGGATATTTAATGAAGTTCACGATTATTGGCTTTTCTCTGCGAGACTCAATTGTTGTACAGTAATGTAGTTCAACGTAAGTTCGACTTTTAGTGTCATGCCTGCGTTGCTTTTAGTTTCGTATGAAAAGGTAACTAACGTCATCTTATAAAAGCCTCTCTGCAGTTCTCATCTCACAAGTAAAAGAAAACAAAAAGAAAAAACCTGACACCCCTCTACCGTTCTCAAACGTCTGTAAACACACGAGGGTATCAATTTTAGAAACATAAACATATCGGTGGGTTCATGGAAGGCAACTCAGTGACGGTTTTGTCTTAGAGTTGAGCGTGTCACTAAAATAACTCGTGGAAGGAAAACAGTCACGCACTAGTAGCTCATCATATCCTGCGTGCTGAGAACATATGTGCTCTGTGGCGCACTCAGCCTTGACAGGAAAGGCGCCATACCAATCACAATGCTTCTGAGTCTGGCTACGAATTCATATAGAACAGGTTCTTGAACGTTCATTTCATTATCCTTCTGAACCACGTATTACTTGTCGTAGTATTAGATGTAATGACTCAGTATTCAGCGTAAGGATTTTTAAATATTTATTTATGGATTATGGTAAATTTTGTTACCATTCAAGGAAGAGAAGCGAAACATTTTTACGTGCTTACAAAGATATTTTCAGTCATTGTTCTTTCACGAACCCATTCAAATATTTGAATGGACTTAACATAATTCTTATATTTCTGTAATAATACAGACGTAACTGCTCATATGAGATTTTAAAAAAATGGGATAAGGTTTAAAAAATTCAATTTGTATTAATCGGATGCACTACATTTAAGGTATTCAATTCGTGTTTCCAGCTTTGCTGGCATGTTTTTCAATAAAGGTTTCTACTGAAACCACTAAAGAAAGTTAAAGGTAGTAAGCAATGATATGTACTCGAGATTTTTCCACATCCATATGTTCAAATGATAGTGATATACTTCATTACTTCTCTAAGTGGATAATAAATACGCGATTGTGGAGGAGGAAGGGGATCTTTATTTGTTTTGCTGAGGATTTCAGTTATATAGAAGAGCAGTCGTATAAAATATTGTTGTGTGACTATAAATATTTGGCCACTTCCACCTGTACCTCGAAAATGAAACCAAAAAGAGAGACTAATTGAGAGAAATGACAAAAGTAAATGTCGCTTGATACATTCCAGATTTTCGACGACTGATAGATAAATTAATTTTGTTTCTTGTCTTACACATGGTCATAAAGCGTTACGAATGTCTTTTAGATATGTACATTTATTTCAAAGTATGAAGAATTACGTCTTCAACTTTCATTATATTCATGAAATCTAGATGCAAATATGGGAAAATGTCGATTATTTCATCGAGATGAAATCTTGTCATTTTGAATTCCTCCAAATCTGACTATTTGGGAGGAAGGCGAGAGTACCTTTTATGAACATGTTTAACGACAACGTTAAGTAACAACATTTATTTGATTTCTTATTTCTGATATATTATGTAATCTGACTGATCCACAAGTTTTCAAAGGGGCAACTGCTGCACTATAATTAATTGCTCAAACCTGCGGTACTAGCTTTCGATTTATTTGAATGTGATAATAACTAATTATCTAAAAAAAAACGAATATGCATGCAGGAAACTCTGTAATTTAGCTACCTACGTAAAATTCCATAACGTCGCCTGTGGAATGAATATAAATCTTATCAACTTTTTAAATGATTTTGGTATAAATAGTACATTTTAATGATCCACGGTAATTACATCGTCTAGTCCTCAAATCGAAAATGTTACTGAAATAATCCACTAGAACAAAGTTTTGATTATTTGTGCCCGTACGCATGTTTTCCGATAAAGAATTGCTAGATTTGCGATGCATTTCAATTTGGTTATAAATTGGGCTTTAGCATTTGAATGAGTTTCTGATTCTCGGGTTTTTAATTGTTGAACCACTTTTTGGAAAAGTGTTATCCATCAGTTGTCGCTTCACGCCACTGTACTACCATCTATTGGTGGAATGCTGTACTTGCAGTGCGTTACGATGGGATGAGTGTTCCCATCAAATCAATCAATATTCTCATGATGGTATCAATTTTAGATTAAATTTGAGTGGATATGTTAACTTGATTAGTTGAAGTAGAGCATTAACGTATAGGCGTTTATGCACATAAAACTGTTAAAAAGTATCTAATAAAGTTGGAAACGTTAAATTAATTTTTTTAAATTTATTTCGTCGTCGGCAATTTTTCATTGTAAAAAATAATAATATTTTGCATTTCTTGCATTTACTAAAATTGATACATTTAATTAGATCCGATGTGTCATGAGTTCTTGTCTGTAAATCTTGTATCATTGTATCGCTGAATCCATTGGTTAGAGACATGATCAGAGTAAAACGAAGGAAGTCCTAGCTTCATTTATTTATATTCTCTTCCCTCTTGTTCCCCGTATTTACTAACATCGATCGTTTTTCTAAACTGTATCAATTATGAGCATCTCTATTTTATTTTTTGAGTCATGCTTTGAACACTTCAGAGTTGTCACATTTCTATAAACCAGCTTGATTTTGGTTTTCGACCATTTACACACGTGTGCAAATTATATATTTATTCCTTACATTATACACACATCTTAATTTACCAGGAGATTCATATTAGTACAGTTAATTTGAACTCCGACGTAAATCTTTCAACTTACTGTATCTTACAAATGTCCATAACTGGGTATCCACTAATTTCTTTTTCATTGGTGGTGTTTACTTATCTAATAGAAAATAAATATAAGAGAAAAAATATTCTTTGTATTAAAGCGGAAATTGGTTTATTCCATATTTCTTATACATCGTATATTTGAACAATTTTTTAGAATGGGGCTTTAGGGCTCGCCAACATCAAGGTCATTAGAACCCTTAAATATATATGACAACTAATGTTACTTTTACCCTAATGATTTAATTTTATTATTATTCCATTGGATTTAATTAAGCAATATTCTTAGATATAAACAGAAATCTTGATCATCATTAAGAATGTTGAATTTGTTTTGTGTTACGTGAGTTAGGTGCATGACTTTCAGAAGTGATAATGTATAAATCGTACCGTAATACTATCACCATTGTATTTGTCCGACCATATTTGTGCGATACTTATAAATGTTAAGTGTAATAATGACTCGTACCTTGGCTATATCTGAATTCCTGGTACCATGTACAATAAATAAAATAAAATAAATTCCTTAAAGCATTCCTAAGGACAGACGCACACGGAGACGATATTTTATAGAAATTTCATAATTGCATACACGGTGCAAACATTCACACCTGGTATTGCATTCGAACTCAGAACCTTAATCCTTATCGAAAATCTTTGCCGAGTTTAACATAACCATTGATTGGTAATTTTTGCTAAAATTGCATCAATTTTAAGGAAGTGTAATACAGTGGGTGGGTTAAACTGCTGATTGAACAGCGAGTTTTTAGATCTCTTTGAGGTCTCCTCATTTATGTTTACTTGAACGTCCAGACTATCAACCCCATTCAGCCTGTATTAAAACGAGGACTAGGTTTTATACTCGTGTCAACGGGTCTGGAGCTGTTCATCTCCCTCTTAAGAAACTGAGATGTAGTGTTTCAAGGATTGTCAGAAATAAAAGGCAAAAGTGAGTCCCAAAGCGGGAACACTGACTACTGAGCGGGAATATGCTACAGTGAACATGACGTTGTAGATTAAATCCCCTCAGGAAAGGTGACGTACTTCTCCGAATTATGATCCCTGATTAAGAGAATAACTTTTTTATTTTAATTTTACCAAAAGTAAAAAAATAAATTTATTTTCCAAACTTAGTGTAAAGAAGCTAATACTAAATGGTGACATAGTTATAACATCGAAGATATCAATTTTAATATTATGTTCCAGAAGAAGAAGACGAAAATGTTATGCAGTTACATCGATGTTTCTTGATGCATCTTGAAACATATTATATTGAAAATTTGTTTATGCCGTAGTTTGTTATAAATGTTAATAAAGTTTTCTACAGTAAACCTTGGGATAAATCATTTTAGGTGATCAAAAGTGTCGTTCTGGAAGTCAATGTCTTTGTACCCCATAAGCTTATGAGAAATAATGTTCTATCCTGCTGCTGATTGATTTGGTATTGAAATGATGGGGAACGATATTTATCAGAAACATATTTACATTCCAACTGATCATACATATACCATCATGGATCCAATGTATAAAGATTAAATTGAAATAAAATAATGTTTTTATTATTTATATACATCACAAATTTGTCTATTTATTCCCCATATTCGGAAGTAAAAAAAATTCTGCAGTTGTAGGACTACACAAGAAGGAAAATGTAAACTAGTGTTTCAAGGTGTATGATATATTTTCTTTCATGAGGTGGGAATAACTTGTAATAAATTGGAGAAATATGAATGGTGGAGAAATCACCCGTTCTTCGAGCATTGCAGTCAGGTGTGTAGAAAAGAAATGGATGCAGAGCAGCTGAAAAAATACGTACGTGCTTGAAGATGTCTTCGAACTCTCTTCTAGGTGTTTTTGAATAAGTTAACACATGTTGTGAGGTTTATAGATGTACATGTCTGTTATACTTTAAAGTTGCTTCCGACACATGAACTTCTAATGAACGAGGAAACAGAAGACTGCTACTCGACGAAACATAAATATTAATAACTTGATAAAAAAAACTTTCTTTAGTTATATATTTAATGCGCTTTTGGCGATGAGGTCTGCTCTTCCACCTAACTGTTATTTTAGGGTGTTGGACTTGAAAGAAAGCATACAAGTAACCCTTTCAGGCAAGAGGTACATTCCTAGAACACCCCAAAAATGTATATATTTTTAAATTTTGTATTTGAACCATAAAATGGAAGTAAGGGTTTTATAATACATGCCGATTGTTTTCGAATGTGGATACATAAAAATGAATTGAGTGTTACGCCGAGTTAATATGAAATGAAACAGAAGGAAACTATGCTACAGAAAACATATTCTGATGGGGTGAATTAGAGGAATTCTATTCTGGTGTGGTGAAAGCTGGACGCATAAGAGAACAAATAAAATAAAAAGTATTCGTGTAAATGTATACGTCCATTTTTTAGACCAGGGGAAGTGGGAACATTATATAGGAATGTACCAATGTCGTAGTATATTATCTAAACCCAATTCTTGGATGTAGTATAGGTAAGAAATGATCTTTTACGTTTTGAATTCTATTCCTGACTGATGATTAATTTACGTTAACGAGAAGTGACGTATGTAGCGATTTTTCCCCTGTAGCTTTAATGATGGTGTTGCAATGTTTCTTTGGAGGGAAGGTTAGTTAAATTTGTCTTAATAGATACATCGAATGATTTTATTTTTTATGCTATGTATTTAATTATTATACCAATTTAATTTGATGCAAAATCTCAAGGGACAGAGCTTCGCTTCTGAATTTTTTATTTTTCTTCTTCTTTTTGCTAACATTTATCTGTTTTAAAATTCCTAATGGTTATTTCAGCCAATTCCTAGTTTCCAGTGAGCTGAAATTTTTCAGGCATGTGTATTTTACATGACAGTAGATGATTCTCGTACTAGTTTAGAAAAGTCTACTCCTTAGGGGGTGAAATGGGGGTATGTATGTATTGATGTTTGATTTATTTTTTATTTGTATGCTTTTTCGCGAGGTTCGGGCCATGAGACCTGCTAACCATTGTACTTGGGAGAGGAACTAGGGAGGTGAGACGGGTTGAGCTGTAGGGGAACTAATGGTACTGAACTGACATTTGTCTGGAGTAGGTGAGGGAGTGAGGATCTAGTTCGGCCGAGCAGGGTTTGAATCCATGCGCTATCGCTCAGAAGGATGGAGTGAAGACGCTACCACTAGACCATCACTGTCGGTAGCTATGTTTCAGCCACTTCCAAGAGTCCGAACGAGCTAAAGTTTCACAGATATGTGTGAAACTTTATCTATGACAATAAATAATTTTGGTACCATTGTACGAAAATCTATCCTTAAAGACCGTGAAATGGGGCTATGTGAGTATGAGTGTATATTCCAACATAACTCCAGAATACCTGGAGTAATTTCTACCGAACTTGGTAAGCAGATGTAACTTTGTAACTTGGTACACGTATGTCACCTGTCACCCGGCTCTGCGTGGATAAGACAACCCTGGTACCCCTAGGGTTGAGGTGGGAAGAGGATGACGTGCAAAATAATGATTGGGCAGTCGAGTTTTCAGCGCTCATTTTACTTATAAGTAAACAAATTCTAATACTAAAGAGTATAAATTAAAATAAATGTAACAATTTTTTAAACTTCTATTCAAAAAAACGCTGTACTGAAAAGAAAAATATGTACAGTAAAATTGAAAATAAAAAATAATGTTTATTAAAAGAATCAGAAAAATTTAAAAGCTTGAGGCTCTTTTTAGTAATATGTAATTTTAGTAAGTCATATTAGTAATTACGCTTGACACCTCAAACTTTTAGAATTTTCTGTTTCTTTATCAACTTTTTTGATTTTCAATTTTACTGAATTTTTTTTGACTTTTCAGTTCAGCATTTGAAATATAAAAGTTTGTTTTAAAAAATTAGAATTTTGTACTTTTTTGAAGTAAAATTTCTTTATCCGCGTTGGGTAAATATTCATGACCGTAACAGCAACAACAAACTCCAGCAATGGTGAAAAACTAAAACGATTTATACGCTTCTGCAATGGTCATATACGAAACACTAGAAGGAAAATTAAGAATTAGAATGATACTTTCTTATCTATTTGTGTGACGCAGAATTTTCATTTGTAAGCATTTGATAGTACACAAACCTATTTTGTGTTTTCTTTATTGTAATTAGTAAATGTAACAGTTCTAAGCTGTGGCTCTTCACCTTACTCGTAAACACGGTTACGGCCAGCACGCTGATCATATATATAATTGGATTCCAACAAAGACTAACTTTATGTTTTCTTTGATAGTCCTTTTAGCCTTATTTAGGCAGCCTTTTCACATTATTTAAGGTGGTTCTTATTTCAATTGTATGCCCTTTTCTCCTAACACCACGTTTTCGTCCATTTGTTTTCTTTTGAGGACTAGGTTAAGCGCGAAAGACTGCAGAAGTTCTAATCGAGAGAAGGATTTAAATCGGATCAATTTTAAAGGATTCGGAACGACAGAACTATTATCCCTGAAGATACTTGAAAATGTAATCGTTTCAGAGAATTCAGAGCGAATAGGAGCTGAGCAGTCTTCTTACCGTACAAGCCATGATTTCATTGTCCTTTGTACTTGTAATATTGTCCTGAATTATTATAATTCAATTGTTTCGAATTATTGTTCTCAATAAATTTAATGTTATGTGGTCCAGGTCATTTCCAGCTCACCACAATGATTTCACTATTTGGCAAAGTCTTCATTCTTTGAAAACCCAAAACTAGTCATTTAGCAGTTAATCTCCAAATTATAAAAAAAATCACATATCTTGTAATTCACATAAAATAAAGACCAATTGCATTTTGAGTACTTAATTGCGTGTCCATAGCGAACACTTGTACTATCTAGTTGTTTAGTTTGTATGATTCCTGGTATTTTCTTTGTATTGAGTCAGTTTGTAAGGAGATGTGTTAATATTTTTATTCATTTATTTATGGGTTATTACTTTCTTCCTTAAAAGCGACGTTTCCTGCAAAATTACGCTAGGGGAAAAATTTCCAGAAATTTTGGTCAGTTTTTGGGCTAAAATATTGGTTATCACGAATAACGAAAGTCCTTGTAATGAAAGAAAACTTGCATACTTTTCAGAAATGGAAAATTATTTTAAGAATAATTAGTTCAACAGTTATGATTTTAAACATGATTCCTTCGCAGCGTAAATATGATTGCATGTTTCGTCTGAAGGTCTGGTTTAATGAACGTTACTCCTTTACAGTATAACATTTACAGAAATATGTTTCTGTGGATAATGTATTTACGGATTTAATTTTTGGATATTACTATAATGACGGGAAATTGCTATTCATAGGGTATTAATATTAACATTAAGTTGGATCATATGAGAAAATTTTATATATGAGACGCGTCATTTAATACATGCATCCTGTTGTTTTCGTATTTCTGGAGCGTAACGTAATCATTCAGTCTGTTGTGAAGACAATGTAGCGGCATCAAGATTCTTTGTACTCAAAGCTCCATTACCTGAAAAAAGCTCAATTATAACTCCATGGGTTACCTCTCCATCATCTAAATATCATTGTCTGCTTCTCGGATTCTAACTAAACTCTAGCTGCGTCGATTAGAGAGCTCACGTATGAAACGTCTGTATTCACAAGCGGACATGAGTGAGAGCCAAAACTTTCCGTATTTTTATCTGCGAGTAATGATGAGGCAGGTGGACACTTGGTATGAGCTAAATATGACACCTGCGTGGGAGTAAGTTTCGGGAATGTAGGGATACTACCAGCGGAAATATCGAAATACACGGCATCGATGTAAAGGTAATCTGATTATTATGCTTGTCTATAATACATTAATATTTATTTAAAGAAAATAATTACACGTAGCTGTACATTATCGAGATGTTCGTGATTGTCTGATCAACAAAACAGAAATGCAGAACCAAATTCGTACAACATTCTACTTGTCGTGGATTTGAAGGTCGAGATTCGGGTCCGGAGGTTCTAGCAATAAACGGGAGCGGTGAGTGGATGCAGATGAGATCATTGTTAACAAATAGTGCCGTGGAGCGGAGGACAGCCGCTGCGAAGCGATCCGTCGCCGGCGACTGCACCGGGACGACGGACGCCGTCGGTCGCGTTGAACGCCGTTTTACGCCGTGTCGTCCTCGTCGGGCGCCGCGGCGGCAGCGTTTCGTCCGGCGGCGGCGGCGTTGGTGAAGGAGGCGGCGAACGGGGCGGCGGCTGCGGCAGCGGCTGCATTGCGACGCCTTCGACCGGGTCCTCCCGCGTAGTTGGCGGCGGCGAGACCCATGAGGTGCTTGGCCGCTTGCGATCCGGAGAAACCGCGGCTCAGACCCAGGTCCAAGGCGCGCTTGCTGCTGACAAAGCAACGAAGAATACGTTAAACAATTCTCGGCCACTTAATATTAAATGAATAAATTCTCAGGAGCATTTGGTCAAGATCGAACAAACTAATTACACCTTTTGATATATGTGGATGAAGAGAGTCTATTGTGCAGGAGTAGTGGATGGAGGTATAAATTTGGATGAATGCCTGTGGATAGAGGTTTGAAAATATATAACAAGCCCTGAGGATGGATAGAATATGCAAGTTAATTAGTTTGTTTCATTTATCCTGACCAAATATTCAAAACAATATTCATTAAACAAAGAACATGAGCGCGACATTTGGTACCTGTGCAAGTACGATCTATACCACTTCTACATCAACGTTGAGTTCTGGTGGGAAGTGAACCCTTTAATTTGAATTTCTAAATACTGAAGCGTTTACATATTTTTCTTTTCATTTGTTTTAATTGTAATAAAAACTTACATTTTGATTTAAATAGTTTACAGTAAAAATTGTTGAAAACTGCTTTGACAATGTGGAAGACAATAAGATAATTTACTCTCACGAAGCAAGCAATGCCAGTAATTCATTATCGGTTCAAATGCAAAAGAAAAACAGGAGAAAAACTCGGGTCGGGTAATGTAAATTAAATTGTCGATTAAAACCACAACAATATTTAAATTGACGTGTATCCAAAATTATTTACGTCAAGACCTCTAGATAAAGACTCAGGTCTACACCAAAATATGACATTCTTCAAATTTCTTGGGTATGCATAAATGAACAAATTAACGTGGGAATGAAAATCGACTACAGACATGTCGAAAACCATTGCGAAATTCCTTTAATCACAATTCTTGGGTATGTAACCTCTCTAAAATTTCTCGTGTAGAACGATTACAATTCCCACCTTCTAAAATCTTCCGATGCTATCTTTGTATGCTAGGATAGAGAAATGCCATCCGTAATGTTTATCTGCAACGTCTTAGTCTTGTCCGAAACTTGTAATCAAGTGCTATAAGATTATCACAGTAGAAGTACATTTGTTGAATTTGCAAGATATTAAAACAATGCGAACTTCCAAAATAAGAATGTCGAGTTATTTGAGTTGAGAGTTAACGTAAGCCTCTCATAAATTGCTGGAATATTTTAAATGCTCATTTTTATTCACACGACCCTAGATCATTGTAGAGAATTTTATTGATCCAATAGTTGAATTTTAATAATACCGTATGAAAATATTTGTACAAACATTACTTGAAATTGTGTGTGTTTCTAAAACAGGCGATAATTCGATGAGGTAAGAAGTATATCAACTTCGTAGTATGTGTCAACTTCGCTGCTGGGTGGTCATGAACTTGTTTTGATTTCCAACTATTCGGGTGACAACCCATGTAATGAGAAAAATGTAAATACTAAAAAAATATTAGTGTTTATGTACACCTAGCTAGTGTTGTCCGTACCGTAAATTGAAGTGTATTGTATAAATTCAGATCCTCGAAAGGCCTATGCCGAACGAGAAGAAAATAAATTTAAAAAAATACTTTTCAAATTTTATGACGCTTTGATGTATTGAATACTTTGAGGGTAATGATTTAATCTATTAAACACTTATGGAAAGGAAGTATGTTTATGAAAGAGCTCTGACTGACCTACTCTTCTTTCTGCTTCACCTGGGAAAGTGCAGAGTAATGCACCATGCGAACCGTTTGCTTCGTCAAACGTCTCTGTTCCCGCCGTTTATCACATTTCGTGTGTTCGCAGAAACTCTCTCTCTCTGCTTCTGTTGATGTCCCATGCTGATCTTAACTTCCGGTCTTCCGGTGTTTGATTTGTAGAATGCTATTGTCAGAATGCTGACGCTGCATCTGACGCAAAGGAGTGTACTGTGTTGAGGGACATTTATCTGCCGAGTTGAAGATTTTGGTGAACAATAAAATCAGAATTTAAAAAGAATACATTTTTGTTATTTATTTAAGAGCGTGAATGCAGATTGGATTACGATGAAAGATTTTGAATTTAGTAGTTTGATTATTTAATTATTGCGTATCTTAAATATTGTTATTAATTTTGATATTTGTGTTTTATCGCTTAAAAAAGTTAGTGTTCAATTTTTTACCAAGTATATAGAGCGGCGGTGGGAAAAGTAAAGTCGGATATAAAAATGCACATTTTGCAGAATTTTTTAGATCTTCTTTGCGTAACTGGACGGAGCAAATCACACAAATGAAGTATTGTGCTTTAGAGCAATAAAATGTGTCGGTGATTTCCTATTATTTCATCTTCTTTCCTTTCCGGGATAACAGCATTTAAAAATTACGTCAAGATAAGACGCTACTTGACTCATTTATTTGAAAAGGATGTAATTTGACTACTTGAGTCCTGAATAATGAAATCGTCTGGACGTAAGTAATAAACAGTGGCGGATTTATGGGAGGGGCTAAGGGGGCTATACGCCCCCTCCCCATTGGACCTCCGACATTGGACAGATGAAAGTGAAATTGATAAATGACATACTTTGTAAAAGTGTTACCAAATTAATAATTATTAGTTATAATTGTTATTGTTATTAATATATTTGTTATTAAAATATAATTGTGATTGTTATTAATACCAGATTAATAAAAATTAATAATACCATATTGTTAATTATTTATTTGATGCATTTTATTTAAAGGTAATATTTATACAATTTGTGTTGTAAAACCATAATTTTTAAACAAATAATGGTTCCCGGTTGGCGCCCCCCCCCTGATTACGGTCTAGATTCGCCAGTAGTAATAAACAATGTTTCTATGGAATTTTACGTAATTCTCTATTTTATATTATCATGTACCATTCATAACTGTTCTGATGCCCTGTTTACATCGTTAATGCTTAATGTGAAACCGAGTGAAACTTTTCTTCAACTAAAGGTACGGAGAATCTGTATTAATCAAGCAAATAAGTGTCTAGCTACACAAAAGTAAACATTCATATTTCATGCAAAATATTAGTTAAATTCAATTTTCCGAGTGATTAAAATGTTTTAACAGTTATATAAATAATGCAAAACATTCCTATAGTTTAATTTGAATTCACGATCGGTTGCACATAATTGTTAATAATGAAAATGTATGCTCCTGGAGGGAAAATAATAATTTTTGTTTAATTTGTTCTTATATCATTTAAATAATCCTTTCCAAAAATATATAACAATTGTTTTCGTGAAATACTTGTCGTCCGTAATTTCATTTCAATTTTAAGACGTTTCGATGTAAAAGGGAATCGTACTCCATGAAAGTGTATACAGTTCTTTGAACAGCCAACCTACTTCCATAGGATGTTCGCTCGATCTTCCACTTGGAATGAAGTTCTAATGTTCCAAGGTCAGGTGACTTCATCGGGAGGTCTGAATAGCGTTCCAGCTGCGGAGGAGTAGTGGGTTGTTCTGATGAGGCAGTTGCGACGCCTCGAGTGTATTGCAGATCCTACTTCCTATGTTATTTGCCAGAAAGTTACTAAAACCGCTTCTTGATTATACTCTGGACACTGTGAAGTTATTTATTAGCTATGAATCTAACTCAGCATGAAAAACATATTCTTTGATGTTAAAAAAATGTTGTATTCGACATGAGACAACGAGTATTCAGCAAGAATTTCACTTTAATTTTAAGGAAAAGTGTTGTAATTGTTGAGTGTTAATGTTAAATCACAACCCTTTATCGTTCAAATCTTGTGCTTTGAGGGATTAATGAGGATACTAAAAATTCCTTAATTGATGTAATAGTTGTTATTTTTTCCGTCGTGATGCGAAACTATATTAAATAAACAAACAAACAAACATTTGGTTTGGATCACGTACGTTAAGGAATGCATCTCCTACTTTCCCTTGTAATCCAAACAGATACGTTCCTAACGTACGAGTAGGATGAGTGCTGTTTTATAGTTTCTGACTGATGTTTTTTGAATTATTGTATTTTATATGAAGTTTATAATGGTTTTCCCACTAATTTCCTTTTGAATATCGAAAGATGTTAGAGATACTACGGATGCAAAGCAGAAGGAAATTGTTGGAATATTAAGAGTAAAACAGAGGTGAAAAAGCTATCAAGGGTGGAAACCCCTTGTAGGACATTTTCAAAATTCTTAACAAGTAATATTAACAATGAATAAATATTAAAAAGTATTATCACAATGTTATAATATCAGTTGCTTTTTCAGGTGTGTCACTGAAGTCTTGAAGATAAAATAGAAAAAAGTCGATTTATCTCGGAAAAATTGAAGCATAACGCGAAAAGTTCTTTATTAAATTAATTTCCGTTATTTATGCATTTACACATATTAAGTTTTTGGAACAGATGCAATATGAAAATGGGACGAAGGGACGCATGGTAAATTAAAATCAATTACTTAGGAACGAAATTGTTAGTAGTTTATACTTTCTGAATAAATTATTAATATCGTAAATATATCATTTCTTAATAACGAGAGGAAAATAATAATTTATTTTCTAAACAGCAATTACTTGTTACTATATGGAGACGTGGTAACCTACGAAGTAAAACTAGATCATAAGGATAAAACTCTATAAACCATCTATAAAAATCTCTCCCCTATCAGCGGCGTAGCCAAGGAGAAGTTGCAAAAATTATTTAAAGAATAAACTACGCGGGATAATATATGTAGTAGCGCATCACGAATCTTGAATAGTGGTCTGGAAAATTGATTGCAGCCTCGAAAATTGAAATAATTTGTGTATTTATCAAATGATAGACATTTTGTGCTTACTTGGGCGTGTGAATGAGGAGATGGACTTTCGATTTCAAAGGAGTATCTTCCCAGCTCTGGTTTATTTCGAGCTCGACGCCGTATTCATTTGACCCATCGTACAATTTACATAGTAAATATCTCTGTATGTTAACTTTTGAAAGATTTCGTATTGTCGGTATTAAGAACGCTTGATATATTTGCATGGAAATGTATCATCAATTTTTATATGTATTACGAATATTTTATATAACGGAAATCTTGAAACGACACTACTTTTCGTGTTAATAATAAAATAAAATAAATATATTTCTTCCACTATAACCCTTCCCATTTATCGATCTTGGCTACGTCACTAACTCTTATATTAACTGAAAATGTAAACTTATTGAGAATGCACTTATTAAATTTGCATTGACTTATGATTATGAAGTAGAACGAAGGTATTTTATAACTGCAATTTTGATATTCTACAAAGTCTCTCAGGTATTTCGCGTGTAATTAACAACATTCCTCCAGAAAATCTAAGGTAATGAGACTTTAGATATATTTGTGAAATTTATCTAATCCAGATTTCTTAAATGTCTTATTTTTTGTTTTTCATCAACAGAATAACTCTGTCAAAGCGAGGTTAATATATTTTGTGCATTTGTCCAAGTTGTAAGAAGATGCAGTATGTCAAGTGTATGGCAGAGATCGTCTCTTCATCAATGAATACAGTGACACCTCCATTACACTATCAGAACCGTTATATCAGTGATTTCCAGTGAAATTTAATTCTCTCTTCATTGTACAATATTCATTCATTGTATTTACTGACCGGATAAACTATATCAATATCGAAAAAGTAAATGAAACGACTGTTTTTTCTCGAGAATAAATTAAATTTCGGAAGGAAATTTCATAGGACATAAATTACAGAAATTTAGGTTTATGTTCGCACGGCCCTCGTGACAAAGGGTCATGGACAGTCTAAAAATGAATGACAATTTTCAATACCAAATCAATAAAAGTTGACACCAGAAAATATTACGAATTTGTTACAAAAGTTAAGTTAAGAAGAAAAGGTACAGTACTCAAGAAAAGTTTGTTTGTGTGATACTGTATGATTATTTAAACATTTTTTTATTAACTTGGAGTTAGCGTGGCCATGCAGAATGGTCGGGGTTCGATTCCCGATGGGGTGGGGATTTTTCACCTCATCACAACATCCAGACAGATTCACAGACCTACTCAACCTGCTACAAAATAAGTACCGGATCGTACTGGAGCTAAAGATGCTGGCGCGAAATGCCTCTTCTCCTTCTACTACCGAGGCCTGGGAATTGAAGTCCACCCTCCGTGAGTCCCTTGGGCACGGGGGGTTGTGGTACAGTTTGACTTTGGTGGCTGTTGTGGGATAGTTAGGGGTATGGTTAGGTGGGGTAATTGTAATCAAGTTTTGCAGGTTTTTCTTTCACACCTCAATATAAATATCTTAATTTGTAAAAAAATACACATTTAAGCAAACTAATAAAACAGGTTACTCTCTTTCTTAATGAATATCTTACAACGAAGGTTCCAAGTATGAAATTTCCCACTCTTATTCCTCTATCTACATTTACCCCGCGTTTTTACGATTACCTCTGAGACTACGGGGTAATTGTAAACAACGAATTCTCTCCTAACGTTGAGTATGGAACAAGTGAGAGTGTGGGCATATGTTATTGTAGTTGTAGAAACTGTATATTGTATTTTCACTCTTCTTTTACTATGTTTACATTTATCCTGTATCCCCATTTTACTCGCGTTTTTTTGAATAAATGCCACAAAACTTTCGTGGATAGTTTTATTGATCATCAAAATGTCCTAGAATCCAGAAACGAGGTAAAAATTTTATTTTTGCACCTTTCATTTGTTATTTTACTAGATAAACCCTCTTTATCAACCATGTTTTAAGACTTATGTTCATATTGAACTTTATGTACAAGAATATCAAAACAAGACGTATGAGCAAGGAGAGTTAAAACCAATACATTCCATGAACGTTTACTTCGTCAAAAAGCGTTACAACTTTTCTAGTACCTTCTTTTTCACAAACTGTACTAGGTGAGATTGCTTTAAGATTCATGTTTTTTTAAGATAATTTGTCATCAGCTGGAATGAATTTAGTTTTTGTGTTATCAATACTTTTCATTGTCAATTAATTCATCTTACATAACTTATGATTCTGCCAACACGGGGAACATTTTTTACACATTTTTCTCTCTGTGTCCACTACATAGCAAAGTTTCTTGTGATTGGCTCTGAGAATGTTACTTCCTCTAGAACATTGTCTTCCATGTTTATCGGAATTTGTGCCGTTTCTTATCAATCCACATTGTTTTTTTCGGATATCTTTTCAGCCACTTTTTAGTATGTAGGGAGGTATAATCACTTGTAAGCAAACTCCGCCTACCTACAGAAAAAAAATGATCGGAATATAATTGAAGCGCACTAAATCTGATTAAATGTAAGTTAATTCGAAATTAACATCCATCGTACGAGATAACTGCACGACATTAATAGAAAATAACTATATTTACAATTACCTCAACCATTTAATTTATATATATTAAATTCACTTCAATAATTTACCCACTAGTGCAACGAATATAGTGCAGGAACTTCGAATTTCAACCTTCTTCGTAACTCAATGTTCATAATGGTCTGTTCCAACAATTGTTGGATTCGAAAGCACGGAATTGTTATATTTCATCCACAAGTTCATTGACTTCTAGCTTTGATCATCTTTTAGTTTCTCTGACTCACACAACAGCGCTCAAATAACTTATTAACGTTTACCCATTGTTTGCAATTATCCCATCTGACCCTACGTAGTTAGATACACCTACTAAATAATTACATTAAAGTTTTGAAATATTTTTAAAAATATTTATTCACTGTAGGTGAACTGATTGGAGGGATGGAAGAATTAGTTTGAAGAAGAGCGAGGAGGTGTTAAGGGGACCCGAATTCAAAATGTACCCCGTACCTCCTGAATCCTCTCGATGGCCCTGCCCGACCACGGAATACCAATTTATTGATGGATTAACAGCTCAGGGAGCAGAAGTACAACTCAAGAGCTCTTTGAAATAAAATTTTTGAAGACAAATCTTGTTTGTAATGTCTATTTTTTGTGTAATATGTCAATAATATGAATTGTAAATACCAAACCGATGTTTTTATATTGTCAAGTTCTTCATGTAATGACGTAGTTTTCTGTCTGCGTAGAATTTTGAAGTTCGAGCGGTTGAATTTCGTGAACAGTTGAGCGAATTTCAATGCAAGGGGCGTCAAATTTAAGGAATTATTATTTTTCATGGTGTGTGACATTATGGTCATTAATTATTCCAAAGGGGAAAAATGCCCATTTGTTGCAATTTTAGTTTTAGTTTTATGTAATTATTCAAATAAATCCGCCGGTTGTTTTAATTTCAAATTTGTTTATAGTTCACTCACATCCTTTAAAGACACTCCTCAAGCATTACAATGTCATTAAATTATTTTCATAATTATTTTAAATTGTGAAAATTTTGTAATTTTAGCGTAAAATATCGTTTGAAGGTCCAACATAGTAGTTATATTAAATAGCGCTAAAATGTGTCTATCATAAAAATTGTAGACCTTTTACATAACATCCATTTCATGTTTATGAATTCTGTGTTGACAAGATCCAAACTCTGAAACTCGAGTCTACTTACAACACTGCCGGGACAAAGAAATGTGCAATATTTTTAAACATTACGCTGTTATTCCAGATAAGAAAAAGATAACTGCAACGTCAACGGATTCGTTTCGGGGAACGTCACAGACGTTTGTTGTAATGCAAAGTTATAATCAAACGGCTCGTGCTTCCATTATTTCTTTTTCCTTTCGCGTCTCATTATTAATATAAAATTGATTTTAATAACGTACGCCAAAGAAAAAGAAATCGAAAATTTGATGGAAAAAGAAATATAAATTTAACGAAGGAAAGGGATTTGTAGACTTAAGCATATATCGTAATAATTTCTCTCTGTGGTTGAAGGGCCGAACTGTTCACCTTGCGTGCTATTGTAACTACAAGATGTGAAACTCGTTCCCATGTCCTCTGCGTAGAGCCGACTGCGACTCATACACGTCACGTCAAGTGTTTGCCCCGTCGTCCAACAGGAGCAGCACTGACTGCTGGGAGGGTTTGGGGAGGGGAGTAGTTTGTGGGTCGGTCGCGGTGGGATGTTTATAGCGCCACGTTTGAACGAGTTGTCAGACACGACAGGTGAGAGCTATCGATCTGGATTCCGTCGTAATTGGACCGTACTTGCGAGGGAGAGTGCAGTTTGAATTGTGTGCACCCAGGAGAGATGAAAGTCCGTCTCATTACGTTAACAGTGGATTCCAGTCAGTACAGTGCTAGCGACGAACATTTATGCCTAAAGTTCTATGTAAGTTACATTGCTAAATTTCATATCCATACTAAATGTTATGTTTTTACAATACAATAAAACACTGCTAGGTGTTATAAAGATACAAAAGACAGCAACGCTGATTATATCTAAACAAAAAAAAAAAAAAACTCCCAGCGAAAAGAATACTTAGTGTATAGTGTTTGAGGTAAATGAAGTCAATGAATACACTCTTCTTAAATGCTTTTTTATGATGGGAACAGGGCTCGGATCGATCGATAAAGATGCGCTTTAAAGTAAAAATACGCTAAAATTTATTAAATTATTAAATGCACTAAAATATTTCGAATATGCAATTAAAAAAATAAGTTACATTATTACTAAAAGTACGAGTGTAAATTGGGTTAGTTAAATAATACAACTGCGTTCGTTCATACAGTATTAGCTATAGTTAAATAATAAACATGTAAAGTATTATTGTTAAACGGTAATTTAACCTAAAATCTATATACTTCAAACACAAATCTTGAAATATGTGCATTTATATGAAAACAGATCTAAAAAATATGCTTTTAGAAGCACTATTCAATTAAATTCAAATTGTTTCGCAAGGCTAAAAATGCTAGAAATTAATTTCTAAACAGCCATAGAAAGTCGGGGAAAAATATATAAAACATGGAACATCCGAGCCCTGGATGGGAATATGACATTGAAAGGCTTATCATTGTTTTCTTTCCATGTTTACATTCAACTTGGAGGCAATCAACAATTCGCGTTTCCTATAGTGTTTGTATCGTTTTAACGAGCTTGTAACAGCACACCACAAGCCCATATGCGATGTGCGTACGCTTTTGGTGAAGAAGCGGGATTCAACCATAAACCACAACCTTTATGGTAGAGTTCGCTGCCACCAGCTTGGTTTCCTCAAGCAATCAAACACACGAGTAATAACAATGAAACATTTAATTCAAATTAAATAAAGCTCTGAATATTTACAAATGTAGACAAACTCGCAAATCATAAATACAAGTTTGAACTTGTTATTACTTGATATTGCTATCTAAAAGCAATAATTACACACAGTTATAACTACTGGTGTTATGAATTAACTCGGAAATCTACCCAGATTATCCGAAGTTCAAAAAGTTCCAAGTTGCTATCTCGAAATAAATAACTGTTCCAAGCTATGTTATTCGCGCCTATAGCAGGTAATAGAATTACCGCAGCAATTCTCAGTGGTCTGACGACCAAACTAACCAAGTTACATATTAAATAACTTGCGTACTTCTATACGCTTTCGCACTTGTCTCAAAGTCTGAAAGCCTCCAGTATAAAAGTCACTTAGGAGCTGAAATCCCTCCAATATATATTGAGGCGGAGGTCACGTGACTACCTCTTCGCCNCTTTTCGGATGAACACTATTTCTGTCAACTGCTGAAATACTCCATACACACTCATTTTCCTTCTCCGGGAGTTCATCTCAGTTTTTCAGAAGTAAAAGGGGGATCTGCCTCTTCACAATACGAGAGGTCTTAACGCGCACCTTTTCTTGTTTGGGCGGTGACGGGCATGGCTCTTAAACGCCTTTGGTATTTCCGGCGAGCACAGTGCTTGAAAATGTTATTTCAAAATCTGTACTGGCCACGATGTTACAGAGCTGTACGGCTTAAAGTACGAGTATACAGAAAAAATATGTCCCTCGCTCTGTTGTGAATACGATAGAATCCTTCCGATGTTTATATTCGTTTTGCCAACAAATGATTGATTACCTCCGATTTGTTCCGCTGTGTTTCTATCAAACCTCTAGCGGAACATTGTACGTTTTGGGAATTCTTCCTCAACCGACTTTCCTCTTCGGCGCATGTCCTCGCGCAGTACGGATTCTTGGCTAATTCTGGCCCTTTCGCCTCGATTGAAACTCGTCTGACCGCGTATTTTCCCTTCCGCACTCAGATACGATGGGAGGGAGAGAGAGTGGGATTCGATGGGTAGAATTTTTTCTCTTTTGGTATTTATCAGAATATTATATCATTGAGTCTTCGGTCCTATCTTAGATGTGATTAAAAACAAACAGCTTATTCTAATAGATATACGGGTAAGAACGTACAAATTCTAACAATCATTATCTTTAATATTTCTGAATATCTTGATAATTTTTAAGTTCAAGAACATAATGTCCATGAGCAAGGGCAATACGAAATTGATATCTCCGAAAATTCCCCATTACAATTCGTCTCAGATTGATCCCATTTGAAAAAAGTTGAAATAAAAGTTCAGGGACGAAGTTACGTTTATGGAGGAAATTTTTTGCATGTTTGCGTCAAATAGTTTTACTACGAACATTATTTCGTATAATGAGAAAGAGTACATGTAAAAAATTAAATGTATGGTTTACATTTTTTTTCTGGTGTTTTTCATTTTTATTGCCTTTCTATAAATAATATTAACCAAACATATACGGTTTTCCTTATGTTCCATCCGTGAATGTTGCAGCCACCTATTGCTGGTCTCGACTCACTGTGTTTACGCGGTGACGAAGACACTCCGATTGAGCGAGTCTCTCCTATTATTTACCGATTGAATAAGGAACCTCCTATTCTTCTGGTTCAACCTATACATCGGACCTCCTACTCCAAAATGTTCTCAAATCGTGGGACAAATGGTCCGAACTTTGCCATAAGACGAATAAAATGAATAAGTAAAATAAATAATTTACCGAAAATTACGGCAACCGATTCAATCACTCGGAGGTGTACCCAAATCGACAGCACCAGTCTTAAAACTCCATTTTATAGTTGTAAGAAAAACGTACACTTACGAGGGAATTCCAGGGACAGAAATTCGATTCCACACTTGATGGATTTTCTTAGTGCACTTTTCCAATGAAATAATGTAGGAATATTTCGGTAGGAGGTCTGCCAAGGTAAACCTTATTGAGCTCAATTTTATATTATTGAGCGAATATTCACGTGTATGGAGAAAAATACAAAAAATATTGACATGTGACGATATTCGTGTATATGGCACTCATCTTATTTGATCTACAAATTTGATTTTAAATAAAATGTATTAACCATTGTTTGCACGGTTATTCAAATTTAAGAGTTTACAGAAATCTAAATTTTGAATTCTAGAGTTCTAAAATATGATTTACTTAATGCCTGTGTTTCAATATTTTAATTATTAATTTTTCAAAGAAAAATTTTGATCATATTGTTAATATTTGATACATGAGTTAGCACATGAGGTGAACCGAGAATATTTGGAAATGACAAAAGTAATATATTTTACGACTTTTTTAAAATAAAACGAAAATGAACAGAAAACGTGCAATCCATGTTCCGAACCCACCATGTTCAATCTGCACCTCATAGAATGTGTTGTTTTTGTTGTTAGGCGTACCAAGGGAGACTTATTGAGCATAGTACGTCCTTATCGTAAATTGAGCATCGCAGCATTGTACGTACATTGCGCGTCGTGTTAACCGAGTACGCACTGAGATCGATTTGTTTTGAACAGAACTGATACCAGTGATAACTCGACGTCAGTTGTCTCATTGATGGATCCTTCTTCTTCCTATCCTGTGTATTTGCACACTTATGCTCTGTTGTACATAGTAGATGAAGATCCCAAAACTTGGTACAATATTACTGTAATCTATTATGATTATTTTGAATATGATTTGTATTATTTACGTGATCCTTGTTTTATATGTTTATTAAGTGTTTCATGAAACATTGAAACAAAAAATTCAGTGACTCTCAATTCGAAACCCACTCTCAGAAACCTAGGGCGTTAAAAGCGACCCCTGTTGATACTCTAAATTACCCTGTTGATACTCTACCTTACAATAATGCTTCTAAGGCTGCAAAGCCGAAGCGGGAAGCAAATAAATATTGTAAGTTAATTCCGGTGCGAGTCTTCCACCAGATAAGAAAACCTATTATATTATATATTCAGACAATTTATTAATATTTACTTAATAGTTGCAGAACAATGCTTGAATGTTTGCAAAACTTCATACTTTAGTTCCGTAAGTAACTCATTATTTCTCCTCCTCAATGCCCTCTTCGGTTCATGGTTTGGTGGTAGGAAATAAATGAATAAATAACACCTTTTTAATCGAATAAATAACTATCTACATTACTAAGATTTGTATTTGAAATGCAAGTTAGTGAATTAATTTCTTATTTGAACATACATTCGGTTTATTTCAACAATGTTTCGTTGTAACATTAAGTTATATTACTTTACTTTCGACTGGGAAAGGGAAATTGGCTCGGTTGGTCTGTAGAGTATGCTGCTGGGAAGGTTCGGCATGGTACTGTGTGGGCGACGTCGGACTAGACGGTTCTTTTAAGCTAGGGACAAAGAGATGACTGTTTGCACAGCCAGATGAGGCAGGGATTGGACCGTCAGAGCAGAATGGATGGAAGGAGGAACATCTGCAGAACGTTACAGAGCATGTACGAAATGATGCTGAGCGAGCAGGGAACTATTACTTTTACCTCGCATTTTACGGTACAGCTCTACAAGTGTGGGGTAAAGTGAAATGAAAATTATTTTTGTATTGTCCTGGGGTACTTTTTTTAGTTTTCGTCTTACACATCTCTCTTGTTCCTGTAAAATTATATAATCAATAAATAAAAAGCGAATACATTGTTCCAGTTTCTACCAAGAACTATTGGAGATGAATTATCTAGTGAAGGCAGCTGCTGTGTCACAGTTCCATAATTAATAAAAAAACATAAACCTTTATATCGAAGATTGTTAAACACATTCACTTCAATCATTACTTTTTAAAGCTGTAATATCAAAGATTGGTGAACGACGGGGTTTAGAAAATATATTTCAGAACGATCTTAAATAATAAAATCAGGGTGATGAAGAGGAAATAATATTTTGGTTCTCTTTATCAAAATAGACTCGTTTTACCTGTAGTACACGAATTACTCTGTGATAGAGTGAGGTAGTGAACTACAGCCGAAGACGAGAGAAGGGACACCATGGAATTTCTCGATTCAAGTCCTGCCCTCGATTAGCATTTGAGACGTCACTGTCGCAACGCTTGATGAGATCTCTATTTATCTTCAAAGAGGACTGCGGATAGGGTCTATTGATCTTTTGAGGTAATACGAACATTGAACATTCTACGTCATGTATTTAATCTATTTAGCCGGTTATCAATATAGGTTTATCTAAGAAGAAAATAAAGTTCAAAATATTGTTTTAAATTTTAGTTTAATTACAAAAACATCTCTATGATGCGAATATTGAATTACTAAATCATCTGGATGGTACAAATAATGGAACAATAGAATTTGATTGCTTTTCCGTAGATGATATTGTACAGTAATATAACTTTATTGCTTGTTATTCTCTAATACATGAAACAAAGAGGAGCTTAATATAGTGTAAGATGAATAGGGGCTTAATTTTTAATACCTTTTTTCTTACCATGTCATATTTTTGTTACACCAATATTAAACTGTATTGATTTCTGTAAGCGTTTGGAGATCTGTTAATCCCGTATTATCTACAATCTTCAAGTTATTAAAAATAGCAATTATGATCTATGACAGCATTACAAAAATATTGCCTTTGTTTAATAAAAAAAATAATTACTCACTTTTCAACATCGTTGGGTGTGATGAGTGACTGGCCTAGACGCGCCATCCTGGCGAGCATCTCAAGCATATATTCAGAGTCTGGTTCCGGATCCATGGCTGGCAAATAGCTCTGACTGAAACATGGCCGAGCCACGTTGGCTCACTTAGTCAATTTCAAATATAATTTTCGTTGAATTGGTACAATACAAACTTTTTGGTACCAAATAATATGATTAAACGAAGTGTAATCACAGATTTACAAACTAAACTATAACTGGCTTTGTGGAAAATTTTTAAAAGTGTTGTATAAGAATCCTTTATCGCAAGAGATTTATTGATCGAGAACACGAGACATCATACCGCGTGAAGGGATAGACAGAGACAGGCCCATGAACACCACCCGCATAACTTTCCCTATGCTAATATATCAGATCTTTATCTCGGGGTATTTAAGGGATGGAAAAGTATTTAATGTTTCCACTTATTAAAACTATTTTCTTTTGAACTTATTTTCTGACAAAACAATGGCAGGAGCACATTATTAATATTGACAACTGAATTTTTTCTAAATTGACGTAAATTACTGAAAAAATATAGGAGATAAATATTTAAATACTTTATTGCTACTATTTCTTTAAATTTAATCACCTATTATTTTCTTAAATTATTCTGATAACAATAATAGTATTCATTCAAGTAATATGTTCGCTCGTGTAACTAGTGCTATACAGCCATGAGTGTCTGCAAAACAAATTGACTCTCCGGACTCCAATGTAACTCGCCAAAATGGAAACATTTTGTGGATCGTGGGTGCGCCTATTTGCAGAACACCAGCGTGTCGAAATGTAATTAATCATCGTGTTATTTAGCAACCCCTCGCGGTGTGAATGCACATTTCTCTCATATTCCTCTCCCCTGCTGTGTGATGCTTATATGTGGTGAGATGACAACGACCTAGGGATGAGTTGGAGCGGATTTTATCGCGAAAATTGACTTCATATCAGATGCGCTATTTTTGTCCCAAACAACACTTTTTGACGGAATTTTCAGATGATATTGGACTGCGTTATTATATTTTAATGGTTGACGGCAATTGGTGTTTTGCATACATGTTCAATGAACGTTTATGGAGAAATTCCATACATTTTAAGATATATTGAAAGATGGTGGTAATTGTAGTATTATTTACTTTTATTAAAAAGTTTTTTCAGAAGCATTCTAACCATATTCAGTAAGTAAATATATACTTCGAGAAAGTTTTTTAATAACAATTAATCGAGAGTCAATTTATCAAACTCGTTCAAATAAACATTTATTTTCTGTCTATTTTGGTAAAGTTGATGTATCATCATACTCAGTACATATTGTAGTTCTTGAAACCCAACAGACATTCACCGACATTATATTGACATATATATTAAACCCAGAAATGTTTCTAGACGTAGTACTGAATATAGTATTTTGTCATTTATGAGCGCACAAGTATTTTCATCCAACTTGAGTGGTAACTAAAATTAGTTAAGTTAAATTTCCCACTGTAATTGATTTCTGATTTACGCTTAAGAATTTCTATGCTCTAGTTTCTTGTGTGATTTTTATTCAGTGAATTGAATTGAACTCTTGTATGAAATATGGAATTCCTTCTCTGGAATGATAATAATTAACATTTTATTATTTTGAAAACAGCAAGTCTATATAATGTATACGTATCCATAGCCGTACTATATGTTTGTGGATTTGTACTCTGTTTGATTTTGGGTTAAATTCTGAAGTTTGTAGTGATACATTCTAAAAAGACAATTCCAAGATTTCTTCATATTTCTTTTTGCTACCTTTCCTATGGAATTTTTCAAAAATTGCTAAAATATTCAATACTCATGTGATTAATTTTATGTTTTTAATTACCTGTTATCATTAAATATGCCACCGCGCGAATTCGTGTATTCTTATTGAGAGAATCACGCCCCCCGCCAAAAAAATGAGGGTATTTACTAACCTAACATCACTCTTCAGCGTGTAATGACAAGTCACAAGACAAAAGAATTGATTTCCAATATTCAGATATATTTCCTACTGTGCTTGTATGTACTCAGATATATTTTGTTATTGAACTTAAACACGTGTCTGAAGGGTTTTAATATCAAAAGTGGTGACTTTTGTTCTTCATAATATGGATGCCAAAAGGAACGTAATGAATACGAGAGGAAAATAATACATTTTTCTATCAATAAACTATTTAAATAATATAATAATCATTGTAATTGTATTAAATGAATTATCGGGGAAAGACACAGGCAGAGGTCACGACCTTTGAGAACTTAAAAATCCAAAGAAGGAAGTGATCTTAGAGTGAGTCGTTATGAGGCATGGCTGTTGAATGGAGAACAAAATCATATAGGCGATCTGGGGTGAGTACCACTACCTGGAGAGAGGCGAAGCGTTGGCTGAGCGTGAGGCCGCGAGGAGCAGCGCAACACCCAACAGCAAAGCGCACGACACCATTGGGCTGCAAGACGGCATGATGACCTCCTGAAACACCATTCATATGTTTAACATTTACTCAAGTCAGTGCGCACTGCAGTGAATAAAATACAGTTCGGAGAAATTTGGTACCAGTGCTGCCACTTTGTGCAGTATGTCTCAGAAAAAAAAGAGCTATAGATACCGTTCCACGAGAATTCTCCCTGAGCTGAACTCCGGAAATGGTGGGTCAATCAGTGTTTCGTCAAACCAAAAACATTCGCTTCATATCTAAAGAGAAGTATTTGGTTGCAAAAATGTACTTACAAGTACTCGCCGCGGAACCTTCGGTCTGCGATATTTCCGATTTCCGCAGGGTGTTCACCTACAAGTCACGACATGACTGATCTGTGGATGACAGGACATGTTTTACGCTGAAGATTGCACCCAATGACAATAAAATCGAAAACTGACCCATTTCGTAGTAGCGCGGGAGCCGCTCTGTGACATTTTGATAGGGTCAACTGAGGTTCAGGGATGGAAGGTTAAGGGCCAGTGGGGGACGATGTTTACAAGTTAGGAATGTACATAACGTATCGAAAGAGACTTTCTAGTGGGACGGTCCCTGTACCTTTCGGTCGATGGTGGTAGAGAGAAATATGGCAACTCTGTCCTCTTTGCAACTGTCCTTTTTGATCCTTTCTATCCAGTGCCAAAGCGATCCTTCCCGGCCTTCTCCTACCAACCACGTTGAAATCCCTTCCTAATTGTATTCTTTTGTGTCGCTCAACCAGGCCTTGTGTTGCATTTCAACAAAACATGTCTATACTAATCCAGCATTCTACGAGATGAGAAGAAAACGTAAAGTTCATTGGGTGTATGTAGAAAAATTGTATGTACACTAATTACTTCTTAAGTAAAAATAACAGCCTAGTCAACAGGACCTCCCGTTGTGTAAAATGGTCACAATTTGTTCTATTAGAGATCGATTCACTCTATACCTTCTGTAATGTGCAAGGCAAGAGCTGTTCAGAATCCCTTCAATTGGAATCTTATGGAACCTTTCACATTTGACTATTGTTGGAGAAATTCATGTTATTTCCAGTGCCTTAAACGTTGCATCACCAGCACAGCGATCATTGGTCATCCCATCCCTTTGTCTAACAGCTCACACCCGTCAAGTTACAGCAATAGAGGCAGTTGGAGCTGCGTAAATGTGCATGAATAAGAATAATGGTCACAATATTAAAAGCAAGGATAAGTAATATTACTTAGAGTTAACGGATAAAATCGCTATTAAATCAATATATAAATAGCTATAATTTTTAAGGAACATTTTTATCCATCTTTATGCAGTTTATTGTTTTTAAGAGGAGATACATTTTTGTTCTGTATCATGCATGCTTGTGTTAACAATTCAGCAAGTGAATTCATTTTTTAGGTCGGATTTTATTCCCAGAAGGTTCTGAAGATATAATTATTTGTTTAAAAGAAGAGGTATGGAGTTCAACTTGATTCACATTCTGAAACCATATTCAGATGATGAAGGGAACAACAGCTGAAGGATGCGTACATTCCTGCTACACATCACGAAGACTTTCGAAGACGCGGGGTGCCTTCATGTGGAAATGTTACTCCAAAACTATTATTGAATACCACTTCATGTCCGCGAAATAACGGACGTTATATTTGTTCGCGTCTGTAAAAGATGTCAGCTAGGGAACCTGACCTTGTCTTGTACATCCGAAAATTTTTATCTCGACTCTTTGTGTTGCTCACAATAGTACAATAAAAGAAGTACAAAAAATTGGTAATACACTCTTAAATTGTAATATTTCATTCATGTTTTCACGCTTAATAACAAATAATGAAATTTTTTTGTGTTATTATGCGTAGGCAAAGAGTTTTTGATTAATTTTTGGTGCTGTGTGTTGAAGAAGAAGGATAGCTAGTGGACCCAAATAACCCCAATCTCTCCGAACTTTCTAAATCGTTAGTGCAATTTTGAATTTTATTAAATAAAGTAATTTAAACGAATTTCAGGTACTAAAAGAATGGCTAAATATCAAGGAAGATTGAATAAAAGAATTAGAGGGAGTTAAGAACGGGGGTTATTTCACCCCACTTCCTCCATTGTGTCTCCTAGGGGTAAAGTTCAAATGCTCTTCAGGGTTTCCCTTCTCATCTTGCACCTAAATCTTAAAATTTCGTCGGAATCAGTTGATTCGTTAAGGTCTTTGAGACATAAGTAGACATAATCGACAGACCAAATTTTTATGTGACTCTATATCATATCTATATCATTACACTTCTTTTCTTCAGTATATTTGGAAGTTATTTACTTGACTTTTCTCTGATCTGCAGTATGCGTTCGAACAAAATTAAGTTTTCCTGTTACTTGAAATTTTGGGAAAAAATATGTACTTGCAATGTTCGTGGCACTGACCAAATATTATTACTACTTCATCCGAATAATTTTTTTCATTTCTGTATTTCCATTTTCCGCTGATGAAAATTTCGAACGTCAATGCTATATCGAATTTATTGATGCACTTTCCCGCAGAATACAAGTAATCTATCCCACAGAAGTGATAGTATCCTATATTCATTCGGAAGATGTTTTCCCTATCTCTATTTAAATCTCACCCCTTCCCGCATTTTACTGCCAATAACGTGACTGAATCTCTATCCTGTCCAGTCGTAAACGAGAATACGAAGCACTCGACAGTAAATTTCATTTCACGGCTTTCCTGAATGCATTTCACACTAAGATTGGCATACGGTGTGGAGACTTGGTGAAGTTCGCTACTAGTGAAGTTACGACGTGGGTCATTGTCTCGTGTCAATCGCTTGGTTTATTCGCCCTTTGACGAGTACGAGTCGTTGCTCGCTCAAATACGCGTGTGATTCCGCCACCGTCGCGCCGAAGTCGCGCCGGAACTACTCCATTGCCTTCGTGTCTGAGTGCTCGGGGGCAAATATTTGTTCGCGGGTATAGCTCTGACAATTTGCGGCGTAGGCTACTCCAGTAACCGGAGTGAGTTGGAGATCATCAGTGCTGGGTGCAGTTTTAATAAACTCCCTTTCAAGAGAGTTGATTGAGGGAGAGAGTTTCTCGTTCTGTTATGGGGAAGCACCGCTAAAGAGTTATTCAGGGATATTTGTACGAACTTGGTGCTGGGATTGTTTTATCTGTCTGAAGAGGAACTGTGTGTACGTTTGGATGGTAGAAATGTCATACCCCTTTCATAGAATATTTTAGATCAACGCTATTAAATAATCGGCTCTTTGAAAGAAAGGATTTATCGACGTCATTTGTATTTTTCTGAAACTCAGATTTTATCCCTTTAAGTAGAGAATTTATTCAGAATTGACTATCAACTACTCTAATTACAACATTTAAATGTTTTTCGATGACGAAAATAAATATTACTCCGACGATAAAAGTTTCGCCCAGCAAAATGATTTCGTTGCACAATAAGAACATAACTCGCACTATTATTTTACTAATGATATATAATATTAAACGCCCAATACTTACCAAACAATTTCCATTAACTTTAAACAAAAACAAACTAGTTTATTCGTATATACTGGTAAATGTATAAACCCTGTAATTAGTAAACCTCATATGCAGAATAAGTAATTGAGGGGCGTCTTTTGTCTCGCATCACATTCCTGGCTCATCAGCACATTTTTTTAAATGTTGACTCCTTTCACATGAGAATGATGCTTTGAGTTTGCTCATTCATTCATCGATGTGTGCTTGTATCACATATAGCTGGCGTGGAAAAATGAATACACAGCGTTAACGTGACGCGGAGAGAGGAAGGGAGGGGGAACATAACATATGATTGACAGTGAAAGATTCATC
This sequence comes from Laupala kohalensis, assembly GCA_002313205.1. Classification (NCBI taxonomy): domain Eukaryota; kingdom Metazoa; phylum Arthropoda; class Insecta; order Orthoptera; family Trigonidiidae; genus Laupala; species Laupala kohalensis. The sequence continues at coordinate 251,171 of NNCF01125947.1, forward strand.
GTGTCGAAGAATTCTGGACACACAATTTTAAACTCAGTTAACCCTTTTTTCAGGAAATTTCTATCGGCTGCTCTATAATATTTACAAAACGTGCAATATTCATAATTTTGTGAATTTTTTCTTCATTTATGTATTTTTTCTTATCTTTTATTTTATTTTTACTTCATTTAATTTTATTAAGTTCCTATAACTGTAAATATAAAAAAATCTAATTTATTTTAAATACAATCAATATTTAAACAAGTAAAACATAAATTATATCCTTCACAGAAATTAATGAATTCATTTACCCATGTGATGAAATCCAGTTACTTTTTATATCGAATGCAAGATAGGGAACATTGGAGGCATCTGGAGATTTGATCAAACTATCATGAATCCATTTTATAAGTACAAGTATATATGAAAATATTAAGAATTTAAGATAAAAGTAATAAATAAATGAAATATATTTTTATATTGATTACGCAAAAGACAGTAAGCTACTTTTATTTTCCGAATAGTCACGGTAATAGAATTGTAGCTGTTTGTAACAATTTAAATGTAACAATTTAAATGTAAATTTGTAACAATTAATATAATCATTAATTCATTAACAAATTATCTACGATAATTAGAATTATAAATTCACGTTGTTCTAAAAGCATCGGTAGGTAGTTAATCGGAAAAAATTCAATAGCACCCAACATATTCATTGAAATGATTACCAAATGTATATGAATAGCGCACAACGCTTGAAGATTAGAGAGGCGTGTTGGAAAAAGTCTCAAAACATTTTGATAAGAAACATGTGTTTGTAAGTAAACTACCCTGTTGAAATGGAAAGAAAATTCAGGAATTTATTATTCTCATGTTAAGATAAACAAATTCTTAACAGATGAGTATTCTACGTACATACGCAATTTAACTCGAAATATGAATTAATGAATATCGTTATTGCCAGTATTATATGCGATGAGTGGCAATAGAAATCTCTTTCAAGGTAAAAATAATTTCTTGTCAAAAACCACTAACAAACTTTTCAATTCCGTACAAAAAATATTTGTGTATAATATTTTAAAATAGAATATACGTTAACGTAAGTCTTTCATCTCTTAGGACCAAAAGTTAAGATAAAACTGTTTTTAGAGACAACCTTTTGAATATGGAGATATCGAAATAAAGACAAAGGTAGGATTATCCTATGTCACTCCATTGCTAAAATATGTTTCGACTTTTGATAATCGAAATACCTCTCGTATCTTAGCACAGTCGATTAAAAATATTAAAACATAATAAACCATAACTTACTTTAATTTTGTGTCATTTTCCCCCTCAAATAGTTCTCTATCAGCCAGATGTTATTACTGGAAGTAAATATATTTTTAATAAGACGAGGGATAGGTTTCTACTATGGATCATAAATTCTGCTTTAGAATCCAAACAAATAAAAGTCTTTAGATCTTTTTAGTTAGGCTTTTTAACAAACGTGTAAAGAACTATTTGCGTGCTTCATTTGCAACTTATTATTTAGTCATATATTAATTGGGAGAAGTATTTTTTCGGTTGCATCATCTGTACGAAATTAATTTACATTCGGTCTTTAGAGTTTCAAAGAACTTTTGCTGTGTAAAACCGAACGGGATATTGAAGAAAAAATGAGCTAACTTAATTTTGATTCAATGTCTAATTAGTAAATTAGTTTTTTAATTAGTTTTTTCCCTCCACGTGGTCATACGCAGTTTGTACTGTTTTTTGACAATAAATTTATTATTATTATTATTATAAATAACTTTAATATTTTAAGATATAAATTACGCCTTTTTTTAGTTACGAATCTTACGAGCCTATTGTTTAACAAATACACTTTTCTTTCAAACTTCGTGTAGCAGAAACAGTAGACATGTTTACATTTTTCTAACTTAAATAAGTCTTGATCAACAGCAAAGCAAGCAGACATTGAAGAATGATCTGCTTGTATTGAGAGACGGGATCTACAATCTTTTAAGAAACTAACCAAACATTTGCGTTTTATATAAATATTAACTGAAGAAATGTCAAGCAACGATTAAGAAGTCTGAAGTTGAGATAAATGACCAGAACATTATAGGAACAGGGAATGATAACAAAACGTGTAGCATTAGAAAGCAACACGAAAAAATTTGCTTTAATGTTACAGTATTATCAAGACATTGATACTTTGTTTTTCTTGTCGTATTTTCCAATGAGTGGTAGATTCAGTCAAGGACAAAATACTTGTTCAGTAAGTATTTAAGGTCTGAACGACTCAGCATCACTCACTTCACAGTTGATCATTGGAACGATTACTTTCGTATTTCCTCTGGTATTGAATAATCACTGTTCAAATATGAAGTTGTCTTTCATTGCAGGTCTTTTGTTTAGTGCATTCGGGGTGGTTCTTAACAGCCCGATTGCCGACTGCTCATGTTCATCTCGTTCATCGACATCATCCGAAGAATTCATCTTCATTGATCGCAACTTCGACAGTTCCAGGTCCAGTAGCTCCTCTGAAGAAGTCATCTTTATTGACGATTATTCTTCCAGCTCTTGTTCCAGTAGTTCATCAGGAGAGCTCATATTGATTGAAGAAAGTTCAGACAATTCTTGCTCAAGTTCTTCTGAAGAACTCGTCATAATTGTTGAAGACAACAGATCCAGCTCTTCCAGTAGTTCTTCCGAGGAAGTCGCCATTCTTGAGTCATGTTCCAGTTTTGACCATGAGAAAGAGATCATAATCGTAATCGTGGACTGCGGACGTCGCGGCGACTCTTCATCGTCTCCTGAAGAAATTATTATTGTGTTGGAAGACGAGTCGAGTTATGGCTCCAGTTCCAGTGCCGAAGAGATTATCGTCATCGAGGAATCCGGATCGAGTTCGAGCTCCAGCTGTAGTTCATCCTCTGAGGAGATCGTTTTTGTCGAAGAGTCTAGTTCCAACTCAAGCTCTTCCTTGTCGTCGCATGAGGAAATTATTATTGTCGGTCATGCCAGATCATCTTGTTCGAACTCCAGCTTATCTTCGGAGGAGATTGTTTTTGTTGAAGGCTCCAGTTCCAGTTCGTGTTCTTGCTCATAGTCATCAGAAGATTTTATTATCGTCGATTATAAAACCTGCGTACCTTCAAATTATCCCAAAATAATTCATTCAATCTGATGTACCGAATATTTATGTAGGAAAAATGGTAATTCTAATAATTTAATGTTAATAGATTTGATTATTATTTATTTTATTGATTTATGCACGTATGTTTGTACTGTATATTGATTAAAAATCTTTATGTATGTTCCAGGGCGACGTACGAATGATTGGGAAATCCTCTGGCGGATGCCACGGAACACAACAGATTTATGAAGACGGAGAACCAGCTTCCAAGGAAGCAATTTGAGGGATGTAAAATAAGGAAAAGACCAAAACTAACCCTCATAAATTTAATGAATTGAATTTCGTCACAACATTGTATGTGATAAATGAAATAAACATTGAATTCACTCTTGACTTATTGACCTAAAAAATACATAAACAAGAAACAATTGAGCAATCAAAAATTGGATTAAGCAGAATGGTGAAATACGAATCTAAGTGCCACTAAATCAGTAATCTTTCTAGATGATTACACAATTGGCACACCAATCCATCAATTCACAGACTACTTGTGTATTTTAGTATTACATAGAATTACTGCTTGATAAAATGAAATAAATATCCAAGAGTCAACAAGACTTATGATTAGAACGAAAATCCTTAATTAATAGTGCCTTTTGATCAACACAACATTACGTATTTCATTATTACATAAAAATACTGTTTGATACATTGAAAGAAATATCGAAGAACCAAATGGCTTATTATTAGAATGAAAAGTTCTTTATTACGGGTGCATTTAATTAAGTGTTCAAGATCATGCCACTCCGTAATGTTTTATATTCTATTTTCCTTCTGAATTTGATATAATCAGTGGGGATTTGTCTCGTAATAAGAAAGAAAAGTGTTCTGCTCTAAATTACACTGACGAGACCATTTAGAGAACCATTGAAATAACTGAGCAGTTCTTGGTTCAAGTCATGAACACCCACACATATTCAATACGTGGATTGTCACCAAACACAGTACGTTAAGAACTTAAATGGTAATACTCAATCTTAGGAGTCCAGCTGGCGTTGTCTTCGGTCTGTAGCTCGATGTCATGAAGTGCCGGGACACGCACTCGCATGGGAATACAATGATGCACACGCTAAATTGGCGGGCGCGAATTGAAGTACAGTGGTGAGAAGCATACGCGCACACGAATAGAAATGCAGAATGGGAGCAAATCCTGGTCGCGTGCGGCAACTTGTGAAGGTGCTCTTAAATGTAGTTTAACAATACGACTTGATGTTACTCGCTCTATAATTAAACGAATAGAAAATTAAATAAAAATAACTAAGTAATCAGACTTAAAAAGGAAAGACCGACTTTGAAGTCGGGTGGCTACTGTAGCGAACAAGTATGTCCGTCTGAGTGTACGAGTAGTAGACGATTGAGTGGCTGCTAGAGCGAACAGGTATGTCCGTCTGAGTGGGCGAGTGGTAGATGATTGAGAGCGGATGCGAGGGTGAAACAGTTCAGGTAGGGTGCTGGAGTGAAGGGACGCCCGTCTACTGGCACTATCTTACGGCGGGCTAAGGGAATTAAATGCTAATGCGTGCAAATTTTGGTAAATAAAGGGTGCAGGAATGGTGCGCTTTCTGGTAAAAGGTGTTTCGCCTAACAAAGGCCAGCCACCGTAGCCTGCACTTTTGGGGGTGAGAAGGTGCCCGCCTAGCCTCGCTGACAGGTGCTTAGGAGCCGGTAGCCTCACTTAGGGCAAGCGTTATTGCCAACTGGGGAGAATTATGTGTGCCGAAACAATGTACATGAAAGTAATTTGTTATTTCTTCCTTTTCCCCAAACCTATTTTATTAGCAGCAAATGAAAAAAAATAAATCATATCTCAGTGTTAGTGTTATGTAATGATTTACACTGCCATCACATTCGACTATATGAGGCTTCATTCAAGTACGTTCAGGTATTTCAAAGCTCATTGTATCATGTTCATTCGTTAGCTCGATATACCTCGAAAACTTCTTATCATATACAAAAAATTCTTATCATCAATACTAAAAAATAAAACAAACATAAAATCTTGAAACGATTTGAAAAAAATAATAAAAAATGACGGAATGAGAAACCCTGAAAATGAAAAATTTGACATTTACTCCGCTAACTATACTACTATTAACGTCCATTATGTAGTGTAATTAAACAATTAGTTACAAACTTACGACCTTTTATTACTTACTTTACTCTGTTAACGTCTTGTTGGAAGAATAAAATAAACTTGTGCATCAGAAAATTATGTCTAAAATTATGGAATTTCATCAGAAAGTTACGGGTGAAAATGAAATTTTATTTAACATTAATTTAATTGTGTAAACCATATTTACCACTTTTATTCCTCCATAATTTACCTTAATGACTAATACTTAAATAATCAAAACATAACTTGAATGTGTCTCAGAGTACAATATATTTCAACATCGCAACGAAAAATATTTTGAAACGCGTCTCTAAGAGCATCCAACAACCAGCAAGGAAATCCATTTCACGACTAGAAGATCTTCATCCTTCCCTGCAGCATTCGTGAAGAATTTGTCTCAGCTTTTGTGAAGTGTTGGTAGAGAATGTAACAAATCTTCACGTTGACTATGGGAGTGCTATCCGCGAGATTTCTTTTTCCTTCTTTCTTCTCGAAGCGCCGCTGCAGCCACGGATTCTGGTGACGACGTCGTTTTTGACGCAACGAATTGTCCATTGCGAGCATCGGAATATGAAGGAGTAGTTTGCGAACGGGACACCAAAACGTCATCTCCACGCTGCGCCGCAGTGCGCTCTCTCTCTCTCTCTCTCTCGTCACAATCAAATGCACACGAACATTTGTTTTCCGAGTATTTTTTTTTGTTACCGGAGTTCTTTCGGTTTCACTTCAATCTCTTTCGTTCTGTCTAATCTTAAGTAGAAGAGATGTTTTCAGGCTTCCAGAGAGTCATTTTACTCTCTGTCTAATTTACATTCTTAATTTTAAAGTTTTGTGAAATATTAAGAACGTGCAAAATGAGGTTTTGCGAAGTATACAAAATAACGAACGATAAATTGCTGAGTAAATCCTGCTGGTATAGGCTTCTGAAAAAAGCATGTAAATTATTTCTTTGGGAGTATAATATTATATGAATTGAATATTTTTTTTAAGTTTATGGAAAAGGACAATTACTCATTATCAGATTTTCTTCTATATATTCAATTAATTATATGATTTAATTCGTACATTTAAGTGTCTTCTTGTATATTTACTTACCAATGAATGTTCCTTTTTTTTTAGAATACGTTGATTTGACAAAACTAATTGAAAGAACTTTTGATGCATACTATACAAATGTATGCCAGGTGATCAACCATTTTCAGCATCCTTTTCTTTTTCGAATTTTTATTTTTCTACCCTTGACTTTTTAAAGTTCTAGCAATCCTCCTTCGTTTTGGTCAATCGTGTCTTTATTTCTCTTCATTAATTATAATGGATATTTTTATTTTTCCATTGTTAAGTTATATTTTCCTAATGTTTTTTTATTCATGGATATATTCACTTCGACGTCCGAGCGATTACGAATACATGACTTCAGATCTTTTGTCCTCTTCTCTTGAGTATATTTTCTTTGCCAAATACTCCTTCGTCCCGCTTTCTTCTACGGTGAATATCAAGTTCTGACACTTCGCTCCGCCTTTCTATTACGTAGAAGCGGGACAGGCTGCAAATAGCGTCTCAAACGAAATTTTGTTTTGCCCTCTACTGTAGTGCTTCCAACCACTTTGTCAAGCATTTTACTCCTCGTTCCTATGTGATCTTAATATTTACATCCTGCTTTGTCTCGTACGCCTCTGTTCTCATATGTTACAAAAATATGGAAATCACAGCGTGTCACAAAAAACAATAAAGTTTTTGCATGAAGAAATACGTATTTTTTGAGAAAATATTGTCAGAATATGCACGAATTCAATTGACCATATTTCCAGAAAATGTACACGGTGAATTTTAAGGATTTTGAAGGTATTCGAGTTTCAGTGAAATTGAACGATCTCATAAAAATAGCAACAATTCTGAGACACAATAATGACATGTTTCTACCATGGTGATGAAACTATTTAGATCATATTTTTATCAGGATAAAACACACAGATGACCTGAGTATAATTCGAGTTTTCTATATTTATGTGATTACGCTCATCTAATTTCCCGTTTATAACACAATTCCAATGAGTTTGAAGTTCTGTATTAATATTGTGACACAATGGATAATTTTAAATGATTTTCCAATGAAACTCGAAAATCATTAAAATACGTAAATGTGTGTGTTGCGATGTCTTGAAAATGAATAGATCAGGCAGTCGTGATCTGATAAAAGAAAAAAAAACATTTGGCAAGTTCATACTTTCTCAGACTTATTGATTTTTATGTGTGACCCCTTTCCTTCTGTTGTAGCCCCATAATGTGTGGAAAGTGTTCTTAAATGTCCCACGAAATTTGTATGTGATATGTTGTCTCAAAAAATTATTATTGAAGGTAGCGGAAACAATAAATTTTTAAAGTTTCTATAAGCGCGTGTATTTAATATTAATGAATTCAAACCGTGAAAATTTGTCTTAGAAACATGAAATATGGAAATTTTACTTTCGTGTTTCATTCCTATTACAAATTTTATCGTTTCCGAAATTAATTGGGACAACTATTGTACATTCAGTGTATTTTTCAAAATATAATTTATTTTGAATTATGAAGTATTTATTAGTTTATCAAAATGATATTGATTAATCAGTCTTTAGAAATCCGTTACGTTTTATTCCGCAGGAAATTAACCTGTGTAACACATTCCAAATTTTATTTAAAAAGTGTTGTAAAGGTAGTCCTTATTAAAAGGCAAAGGGATAATGTATTATACCTTGGAAGGAGGAATATTAAGTACAAGTGGCCGTCCCTGAAAACATTGATGCAACTGAACAGATCGTAATAATGCAAGAGAGCAAACAAATGAATTTTTAGGATTTTTCTGATATTAATTACACACTTAAAAATGTTGACGTTATTGTAGTTAAGTGATTGTTCTTCCAGGACAGCGATTTGTTACGGAAACGAGATTGTTATTCACTAGTTGACAATTT